>CM040619.1:55426290-55497629 GCA_022817965.1 Solanum lycopersicoides | reverse complement strand
GTTTGCCTAACTTTCACCTACCAAGATACAATCTTTGACTTGTATTTTGTACTAATTATCTTCCTACCAAATATTCATATTAATTCATCTTCCATTTAGTTTGATTCCACAAGAACCAAAACCAACTCTTTCAATCTCCACCTTGGTTTGTGTTCCAAGCATGCGTATAAACAACTCCGGCCAAAACTTCTAAGCTTACTGGGCAATCCCATTGTAAGAAACAAGAAGAATCAAACCTTTGTTGAACATACCAGCTCCACCTAGCAGTTGTTCTCTTAGAGTTGCATCAATTGATGCATACTCCCGCCAAGTCCTTGCAGTGTGCAAACTTGGCAAGCGGGACTATTTTGGTCAACATGTCTGCAGCGTTATCGTCTGTGATAACCTTCTCAACCTTGATAGCTCCCTTTTCTACGACATCTCGAATAAAATGAAATCTGACATCAATGTGTTTGGTGCGCTCATGAAATCTTTGATTTTTAATCAAATGAATAGCACTTTGACTATCACATTTTAGAATTGATTTAAGCTGAACTGAACTCAATTCTGCCACCAAACCTTTCAACCAGATAGCTTCTTTCACTGCCTCCGTTGCTGCCATATATTCTGCTCTGTTGTAGACAAAGCGACAATCGACTGTAAAGTCGATTTCCAACTAACGGCACTGCCAACGAGAGTAAAGATGTATCCAGTTGTGGACCTCCTTCGATCAAGATCCCCTGCATAGTCAGAATCAACATAACCGAGAATTGAAATACCTTCACTTTTCGAAAGGTTAGGCCAACATCAGGAGCTCCTTTGAGATATTCAATATCCACTTGACAGCTTCCCAGTGCCTTTTTCCTGGATTTGCCATGTACTTGCTTACCACACTTACAGATTGGGCAATATCTGGACGTGTGCATACCATAGCATACATAATGCTACCAACTGCACTCGCATAAGGAACCTTTGACATATGCTCCACCTCATCCATAGATTGAGGCATTTGTAACTCTGAAAGCTTGAAATGAGAAGCTAAAGGTGTACTTACAGGCTTGCTCATATGCATATTGAATCTTTCAAGAACTTTTCGATGTACCTCTTCTGAGAAAGATGTACAACACCATTTTCTCTTGAAATTTCCATTCCAAGGATTTTCTTTGCAACTCCTAGATCCTTCATGTCAAATTCCTTGCTCAACAGTTTCTTCAAAATATTTATCTCTGTGATGTTGTTAGCCGCAATAAGCATATCATCAACATACAACAATAGATAAATCATAGAGTTACCAGACATCTTCTTGTGATACACACAACTATCAAATGCACTCCTCGAAAATCCATGTGTAGTCATGAATGCATCAAACCTCTTGTACCACTGTCTAGGGGATTGCTTCAAACCATACAAAGACTTCTTCAGTTGGCATACATGGTCTTCTTTTCCTTCAGCTAGGAAACCTTCTGGCTGATCCATATAGATTGTCTCTTCTAGATCACCATGTAAGAAAGCAGTTTTGACATCAAGCTTGTTGAAGCTCTAAATCAAATTGTGCAACCAATGCTAGTAGCACGCGAATTGAGCTATGTTTCACGACTGGAGAAAAGATCTCATTGTAGTCAATTCCCTCCTTCTGACTGAAACCCTTTGCAACCAATCTCGCCTTGAACCTAGCATCTTCCACTTCTGAAATACCTTCTTTCTTTCTGTAGACCCATTTGCATCCAACTGTCCTCATCCCCTTTGGCCTTTTAACTAAGACCCATGTATCATTTTTGTGAAGAGACTCCATCTCTTCCATCATGGCTAACTGCCATTGTGCAGCATCTTTGCAAGAAGTTGCTTCAACATACGAAGAGGGCTCGAGATCCTTAATCTCTTCTTCTGCAGCTACGAACGCATGTGCAATCAATTTTCTTGCTCTATAAAACGTTCCGGTTTCCGTATCTGCCTTTTGTCCCTTCCCTTCGCAATTGTGTATGGTTCATTGGAAGCAAGTTCTTTAAGATCTGCATCTTTTGACTCATCAATTTGAGTCTCTTGATCCCGTTCCTTGGTAAGCTCCACCGGTAGCTCCACCTGCTCGTTGTTCTCGTTTCTAGATAACTCCACAGAAACTTTACGAGGATCAAGTATAGAGGATTCATCAAAGGTAACATCTCTACTAACTAAAATTTGAGTAAAGACAAACACCATAGTTTACCCTTTTACTCCATCTACATACCCTACGAATATGGCCTTTTTAGCCCTTGGTTCAAGCTTACCTTCATTAACATGATAATAAGCTGGACACCAAATATTCGCAAGTATGAATAGTTAGAGGGTTCACCTGACCAGACCTCATTCGGAGTCTTAAAGTCAATCGCTGATGCTGGAGACCGATTGACAATATGAGAAGCAGTATGAACTGCTTCAGCCCAAAATACTTTGGACATCTTAGCTTGTAAGAGCATACAACGAGCCTTCTCAAGAAGAGTTCTGTTCATTCTCTCGGCAACTCCATTCTGCTGTGGTGTGTGCCTGACCGTCTTATGCCTTGCGATCCCATGAACCTTGCAGAAATCATTGAACTCTTCACTGCAAAACTCCAAGCCATTGTCCGTGCGAAGATACTTGATTTTCCTCTCCATTTGATTTTCAACCAAAATCTTCCACTCTTTAAATGCTTCAAAAGCATCACCTTTTGTCTTCAGGAAACGCACCCAAACCTTTCGTGAAAAATCATCAATGAATGTGAGAAGATACCTCTTTCCTCCCTTCGATGGAAGCTTAGAGGGACCCCATAAATCTGAATGGATGTAGTCTAGCACCCCTCCCGTCTTGTGCTTGCCAGTGCTGAAGCTGACCTTTTTCTGCTTCCCTAAGACGCAGTGTTCACAAAATTCAAGTGTGTTGATCTTCTCACCATATAAAAGGTTGCGGTTGCTCAACATCTCCAATCCTCGTGCGCTCATATGGCCTAGTCTCATGTGCCATAATTTTGCCTTGTCATCATTAGATAACTGCACTATAGATGCATTTACAGAGCCAATAATGGTGCTTCCTGCAAGTGTGTAGAGGCCATCCTCCAGCTTGGCCTTCAACATGACTAAAGACCCTTTAGTCACTTTCATAGTTCCTCCTTCACTCATGTACTTATAGCCTTGTTTATCTAAAGTACCCAGGGAGATCAAATTCTTCTTTAGATCAGGAACATGACGGACTTCTGTAATAGTCCTCACGATTCCATCATGGCAGCGAACATGAACTGAACCAATGCCAACTATTTTACAAGTTGCATTATTGCCCATTAATACAGTTCCTCTACTTGTTTCATAGCTGCTGAACCAATCTTTTCGGAATGTCATATGCAGAGTACAACCAGAGTCTAAGACCCATTTGTTGTCATAGACTCCACTATTACATGATGTTGTTAGTACATAATCATTATCATTATCATGTACTTGCTCAACAATGGATGCACTCGCCTTTTCTTTGGACTTCGACATAGGGCAATCTCGTTCAAAGTGCCCCTTTTTGTGACAGCCCCAACATTCCGCATTCTTTTTGTTCACACGAGACTTTGATCTGTACTTCGATTTGCTCCTTCCCTTTTGGCTAGTACGACCTCTTACAAAGAGTCCACTAGCTTCGTCACTTTTGTCTCCTTCAAAATGCATCCGCACATCACAAGAGTTTAGTGCTTGCCGCACTTGCTCAAGTTTAATAGGTTGTTTGCTATACATCATTGAATTCTCAATATCACGATATTTTGAAGTCAATGAAAATAGTAAAGAACATGCAAGTGTCTCCTCGTCCTTTTTAATTCCAGCAGTTTGTAAGTCCATCACAAGTTTATTGAACATCTAGATGGTCTTGCAACAAAGTACCTGAATCCATCTTAAATGTATGAAGACGCCGTTGTAACAACATCCTTGTTGTCACTGACTGGTCCTGGTAAAGCCCTTCCAGCTTTTCCATAATTCTTTGGCCGTCTCTTCGGTACTTGTACTCACTTCACAAAGTACGTTAGGTGCAAGGGACAGTTGGATTGCACTCAATGCATCTCCTTCAATCTTTTCCTTGTCGGAATCCGATATCTTATCGGGGTACTTTCGTCAATAGCATGGATTGAACCTTCCCTCCGCAGTAACGCTATCATCTGGATTTTCCAGATATTGAAGTTGTTGCGCCCACTAAATCTATCAATTTCAAACTTCATGGAACTCATTCTTTTACTTGTTCTTCCTTTTCTACTATAATGTATTTGGAACTACAGAAAACCAAAGTAATCCTTTTCTGATGTGGAAGTTCAGACTGTGCTGCAACCACAGAGCATACTCAGACAGAACCTTGGCTCTGATACCAATTGTTAGCGGAAACGTGAAACTAAAGAACAAGGAAGAACAACAATATTTAACGTGGTTCGGATCAAAATGATCCTATGTCCACCAAAGAACAACTGCACTGATATTTATTTCACTCTACAAAGAATACAAGTGAAATACTACAGAGAGAGAACACAAATGCCTTAGAAGGTGAGAAGGCAAGTGAGAGGATGATTTGAAAATGAATTAAGAGCTACCTATTTATAGGAATAAATTCATCCTATTGATGTCATCATGACATCACTATGTGTTAAAATTGTCAAGGTTAAGATAGCAAACCATTTTATGGTTTGCCTAACTTTCACCTACCAAGATACAATCTTTGACTTGTATTTTGTACTAATTATCTTCCTACCAAATATTCATATTAATTCATCTTCCATTTAGTTTGATTCCACAAGAACCAAAACCAACTCTTTCAGTTGAGGTGCTAAATATGTTAACATTCTATCATATATATTTTCATTTTTTGTCAAATCTTTAAATTACTCAATAAACGTATAATTATGATGATATTTATCAACGGAATAATAATGACAACTTACATTTAAATTACAAATTTATTAGTTTTAAAAAAAAAATGAAAATGCACGTCTTTATGGTTAACTAGCCCACTAACTCACAAACATTTATGTCCTAATTTGAAATTCAAATCTAACTATATCACAACAAACCACTAATCAACAATTAAAATTCTTTTTTCTTTTGGCAGTTAACAAAAAAAATTTAATCAGTTACTAGAAATAATCTGCACATTAAAAAAAACTTTGACGTTGATAATATTAAGTTGTTTAATAGAATGTATTGATAATATTAAGTTGTTAACAATTTAACATGGCTTCATAATGTATAGGTGAAAGCATTGTCTCAATTTATATATTTAGTATTTGCCTTATTAAAAGTATACTATTTTTAGAGTTTGTAACTTTTCTTATTCAAAATATACTATTTTTGAGTTTGTCTTATGTTGAAATAATTATGAGCATATTTTGCAACATGGCAAATATTCTTTTTTTCTTATCTTCTCTTTATCCCTACTCTAATGTGATTGTCTAAGTCATTATCGAAAGATAATAATAAAAAATTGTTATTAATTCTATTGATCTAAAATATGATTGTCTTTTTTTTTTTTTTAATATTTCTATTTATGGCCATCAATGATCTTTTTTGTTTTTGTATGAGCATAAAATTACATATGTACTATTTGAACATTCAATATATGTTAAGAAGTGTTTGAGAAACTTATTTTGCTAATCACCATCATAAATATCCAACAAAAATTCATGAAAATTAAAAAATAGATAGTTACTTTCAAGATATAACATACGTTCTAACATATAATTCATTTTTATATATTTCCATGCCATTGTTAAGATGTAATTACAGGAACATTTTCAAATAAAATATATATTTTAAAATTAAATTTCATGATTTGTCAAATTATCACGTTGCTAAAAAAAGTATTGTCATAAAAGACTAAGAAACTCAACAAAATATATATAAAGAATCACCAAAAATAGGCGGTGATAAAATTGTATAATTTGAATTTTTAAATATAATTTTTTTTCAGAAAGAAAAAAAACTATTTTGTATATCAATTTGTCAATTTACTACGTTATTATATAATTGTATTTAATTTAAATTGTATGATAATGTTTTTCAAAATTAATACATATGAAATGCTTTTATCCAATATCTCCAACATTTATTTTTATCTTTCAAAAATGTGAATGAATGAAGTGATAAACACAAATTTACACTTTGTGTATAAGTAGGAACCTATTTTAATATTTTCATGCTTTAAAGACAATACTTTGGAATTATACTCTACAAATTTTAATAGATATTTAACTAAAAAATGTAATTTAAATACACATATAATTAATGTAATCAATCAAAATTAAAAAAAAATTAATATCTCATACGTTGAATATATATCTTTTACAAGTAGTCAAATCATTAATTAGGTTATACATAAGCCACTAAACATAAATAAATTATTATAGTTAAAAAACACATACACAAGGATAACAGATATTGTCTGAGCATACTTATGGTTATGTTAATTCAAAAAGTAAATATATAAATAGCTAAATGTTAATCATTATTATCAAAAATTTAGAATATATTATAACAAAATAAATTTGCGTACTAAAATAAGTTAATATGATTCATATAATTAGTAATATTGTATTATTATAAGAATTTTTCAAAAAAAAAATATAAGTGAATAATAAATTTTACAAATTATTTTATTTTTAAAAATATGACATTTAAAATATCGCGCAGCGCACGGGTACGAATACTAATTTAATTTATAAAAGTCTCACTCACGTCGCGCTCATAATTTATCCGTTCGTTTCTCAACCCACGCATTACAATTACTCTTTACTGATAAATGACATTAAATCAGCCCAACGCTTCTTTGCCTTTAAAAATTAACGGTTGCTTCTTCCCCTTTTAACTTCTTTCAATTCACCATCTTTCTTTCTCATTTTTTTTCCTATCCTGGCAAATCTTCTTTTCTTATATCACTCTTTATTACCTCTCAACTTTTTTCTATTATTTAACAACAATTACAATATATTTAATGTAATTTCATAAGTAAACACCATTAAGGAAGAACGTACTCCAGATCTTTCTTATAAAGAAGCAAGCCATGTGGAGTTGGATCATTTTGATGAAACGGTAGAATTGATGACTTATTAATTTTCCATTGCACTTTTAACAGTTCAATTAATTAATTATATTTATATTCCCTACATATTGCCTAAACAATGAATTTTTTTTAACAAAGAGCTAAGCAACCTTTACTAACACAACAAACTTAATAGTTTTTCAATTAATTTTAATTCTCTCACACTAGATGAATCATGGCTATTGAATATAGAAAAAAGTTCTTATATTTCACATAGTTTGTGTGTCTCTCAAGCTCACCTAAGTTGCAATGGTGAAGAGAGGGTCCGCTCACTATTTTTTCATTTTTGTAGTCTAATGGATATATACATTAGTGTTGAATAAATAAACATTTAAGGTTCTTAATGGTTGGAGGATGATGTAATTGCTACCTATCTTAACAATGAATGGTATATGAAACACACTAACAATCATAATTGTAAGCTTAGTTATTGAAGTCATATGCAAAAAATTTCCTTAAAGTATCTTATGCTGAAGTTTGAAATTTGACTTGATCTTGATTATATTTTTTATAAAAAAACAAATAATTTTATAAATTCGTTCATGTTTTCTATAAACGCGCAAAGTGCAGATAGATTCACTAGTTAAGGATAATTCCAAAAACCTTCCTCGAAGTTTCGCTCTATAACACTCAACATCTCCTATGACATATATTTATGACATTATGATTACCTTTTTTATTTTGATTTTTTTGTTACCATTCTTTAAACCTATTTTTTAAAAATATAAATTAATTGTGATTTGAAAATTTTATGAGGTATGTGTATTGTGGAAATATATTATAAAGCGAAACCACGTCTTTGAAATTATCCTAAAAAATTGATAAATTTATGTGTTCATACAATATTGATGAAGTAGTAATTTGGAAAGTAAGTTTAGGATAATTTATGTGTTCATACATTATTGATGTAGTAGTAATTTGGAAAGTAAGTTTACTTTCTAGTTTTAGAAAGTATAATGGGTATGAGTAGGTTAAAGTAAGATACAAAATGATAATGGATTTTTGGTATTACTAACTAAAGTTGAATAAACAAATTGTGTTTTTTAAGTGTTTCTCTCCTAAGAAACAAAATGAATGATCATAATGACATGACACCATCGACGATTGATCAATGTTTAGACACTAAATCTTGTAGTCGTTGCATCAATAAATCGAAATCATCTCTGCTATTCACAACACTAAGACGAACATAACGATTTTCAACTCCAAATACAGCGCCTTTTCGACCAATAATATTAGCTTCCCTCAGCACGTTGTGACACTCTTCATCTTCTTCCGCTTCACATTTTAACCACGCAAAAGCTGCGTAAAAAAATAAAATTTGATAAGCATATTGAATTTCACTTAGCTTGTTACGTTGTTGATGCTTAGTTAATTAACTACCTGGAGAAGTTGGCCTAACTTGTTTCGAAAATGCACAATGTTGGGAGGGAAGTTGTTCAATTGAGAATCGTTTTGTAGTAGACAAGATCTCCGCGAGCTTTTCCCATCTAGTCTTCATAATTGTATGTGCAAATCGAAATATTTCTCTTCTATCTCCTTGTAACACAACGTTTAAGAGTTTTAAAGCTCTCAATTGAGTTTCACGCGAAATACCATAAGTGTTTAAATCTATGTATTCCACCATTCTTTCGTACACATCTTTGTCTTTGACTATAGCCCATCTACATGTATATCAAAGGAAACTAATTAATTAATTTAACTCGTATTATTATTATTATATATGAGTAAGTAAGAGTTGTTGATTAAGTACCCAAATCTGCTACCGGCATGACCAGTGAGCTTTGAAAGTGTAAATAACATGACATCTTCATCCATAGGGCTTGGAATCGCGGTGTAATGTGGCCAATAGTAAGCTAAATCGTATACATGTCTTGCAAATTTTCCTTGAAGGACTGCCTTGTTTAAGTGCCCATCTGGATTGTTTGGACATGTCACAAACTCAATGAAATTCGTACTACTACTACTACTCCTTGTTTTTTTTTTCCATGACGATGTATCTCCACTAAACTTATACTTCTTCGAATCCAATAGCTCTGTTTGTGATTTGTAAACAGGGTAGTAAGGAGCAGAAGCAACAACTTTGGTAGGCGATGAATAGGAGGTGTGATGGGAAAGAGCATACACCGCGGCGTTAAGAAGTTGAGTTGAGCCAACTCCGAATAATATGTACTTGTTTGATGTATTTGCATTTCCTACAGTTTCATGTAACTTGTGTATTACACTCTCCAATTGCTTAGAAATGAGAGAACCATCATCAAATTCATATCCCATTCTATGCCATCCCACAACCAGTACGCCACTACTCCCTGCATTTTGCTTCCAAAATGGCTCTAAAAACATAGGGTTTCCACTGCAACATATTAAAAAAAAAAACTAATTTAGATACATTGGATACTAAGTGAATTATATAAATTCGCGATCTATTTTTCCAATATATAGTAAATTACCTATCTACATCAACCGCGCAATTGGGTTTAAAGAGAGAGCAATCAGGGCCGGTAAAGCATGTATTGCACTCACAAATAGGTTTTCCGTCCTCTCTGAGTATTAAGCCATCTAAATAAGCTCTTCCATGTCCTGAACAACTAATAGACGCAACTTTCTCTGCTTCTATAGCTGCTTTTTTTGTCCAGCTTAGGCGCGTTTCACTCTGAAGTATTACTAACACAATACATGTAAAATTAACAATTACTGAAACGCTAAATAACATTTTCCATTTCAAATCTAATGACGACATATCTAGGTCTTATGTAAGATTTAAGGATTTATTTTGGAAACAAAATACCCTTTGTGATAATAGGTATATCAACTGATCATGTTTTGTTGGATATATTTATACCAGTCATTAGGCTACTATTTCTAATAGGTAAATCAAATTATTAAGTAAAAACACGTTTAAGGATCGTGGTTAATTTTTTTAATAGCATTAGAACGTGTAATAACTCCGCGTTGAAAATTATTGTAATTGTTAATGTATAGTAATAAACATATTAATTGAACCTCACATTGAAAACATGCATACGTAATTATTTTAAAAACTATTAGATCTTTATATATGTATAAAATTATTGACTTGCTAATGTACAATAAACATATTAATTGAACCTCACATTAAAAAACATGAATACGTAATTATTTTAAAGACTGTTAGATCTTTATATATGTATAAAATTATTGTACTTGCAAATGTATAATAAACATATTAATTGAACCTCACATTAAAAACATGCATACGTAATTATTTTAAAGACCATTAGATTTTTATATACGTATTATTGTACTTGCTAATGTATTATAAACATATTAATTGAACCTCACATCAAAAAACATGCATACATAATTATTTTAAAGACTATTAGATCTTTATATACGTATAAAATTCTATTATTATTCACAAAAATTTTTAATTAACTATTTCAATCTATGATTATTTTTACTTGTCCATTATGCTAAACATAATTATCCACTTTTATTTGTTCAGATTAAAAATTTTAGAGATAAATTACTATTTTATACTTACTTTACTATTTTTATTAAGTGATTTGTTTCCTAATCAACCTGTTTGGCATAGATATTGTCAAAAATATTTGGGGAAAACTTTGACTAATATGGTTTGATTATATAACTTGTCATTATTTGAAAAACAGTTTCCCCAAAAAAAATTTGTTTTATAAAAATATTCATCATTTATAGTTTTGAACTGAATTATAATCCTAGTTTTGTTGTACAAAATGTATACGGTTACGCATATATTTTATATTATTTTTATCTGAGTTTGCTCTCTCACTTTCCAATAATATACAAGTCATCAATGGTATTTTTCTTTTGTTTTCTTACTCTTTTTTCATATTCATATTAATTGTGTTCATTGTCCTAGCAATTCACGGAACATGTTCTTTATAAAATGATAATACAAACTTATAAGTATATTTAATAGTTTTTAGAACTTACGAGTATAAAATATATTTCTTTAAAAAATCAAATATTTTTTTTCAATCACATGATAAAACTTTATACAAAAATTAACTTCCCAAAAATATTTAGAGATCTACTATCAAATGCTAGTTGAATTCATTGTATCAAATGGACTTACTTATTGAACCTCGCATTGAAAATATACACTAGGTTATTTTAAAAGATCATGTTCTACATCTATATATATAATTCTATTTTATAAAACTCTCTAACAACTATTAATTGAACCTCGTCTTAAAATATTTTACAAAGTTCGATCGTTATTATTCAAAGACTACTATATATGTCTTTAAATATATATATATATAAAATTCACACAAAAATTAACTTCCCAAAAATATTTAGAAATCTACTATCAAACGCTAACTAAATTCATTATATCGAATGGACTGGTTATTTGAATCTCACATTGAAAACATACACTAGATTGTTTTAAAAGACTACGTTCTAGATTTTTATGTATAATTATATTTTTTTAAAAACTCTCATAACAATATTAATTGAACCTCGCCTTAAAAACATTTTACAAAGTTTGTTAGTATGTAAAGATTACCATATATATACAATTCATACAAAAATTAACTTACCAAAAATATTTAAACATCTATTATCATACGCTAATTAAATTTATTCTATCAAATGGACTTACTAATTTAACCTCACATTGAAAACATGCACTAAATTATTTTAAAAGACTATGTTCTAAGTCTTTATATATAATATTGAGTATTAAGTTTTAAAACTCTCTAACAACTATCAGTTACTAAATTATTTTAAAAGACTATGTTCTAAGTCTTTATATATAATATTATTAACTTTTAAAACTCTCTAACTTATTTAAAGACTACTATATTTGTCTTTGTATACATAATTGTCTATGTTGTTTTTACTTGACGTCAATTAAGTGTGAACGCTTTTAAAGTATCAAACAACTTGGAATTAAAAATTATGAAACGCTACGTAGACTTGATCTACGTACATGCAATTCTTTATTTTACTTTGAGATCTAACTATGAAGTTTCTGGATCTATGATTTTTTTTTCTGCAACAATTAAAGTACCATTTAACGAGTGAATACTTAATTAATATAAAATTAAAACTCAAATATATTATCGAACTTTGAAAAAAAATTATTCATCTCATTCGATTCGTTAAAAGTATGGCTCATTTATGTCATTTCTATTTAAGAAAAGGCTTGTTCATGTCATTATTTGTTAACTTAAAAAAGTTTCAATTTTGCAAAACAATTTTTCTACACGTGGTCAATTATGATTTGACCACGTCATTAATTAAATCATTTTTAAAGAGAAAATGCTCAAATATGTCGTCAAATTTTGAGAAAAGACTCATTATGTCATTCTTTAAAAGTTTGATTCATCTATGTCATTTCATTGAACAAATAATAGTATGAATGAGCCTTTTCTAAAACGAAAATGACATAAATAAGCTAAACTTTTAGCGAATGACGTATTCTTTAAGCCTCTAAAATATAATGGTTACATGGAGCCAGTGGCGAAACCAAAATTTTAATAAGGGGATTCAAAAATCTGAGAAATAAACACACCAACTAGTGGAAGGGGGTTTGACATCTATTATACATAATAATATTTTTCGCTCAAGGGATTCGAATGAACCCCTAATTAAGCATATTCTGCCTCCGCCCCTGCATGGAGCACCAAAGTCCTTTCCTGCAGGAATTTAACAATATGCAATTTGCTTTTCCTCTACTATTCTATAACTTTAATTGGGATTATACATAATTCCGGTTGGTTCGAATTTTAAATTTATTAAATTCAATCAATTCTGTCAATAATCTTTATCTATAAATGATATCAAATTATTAAAATTTAGATTTCTCAGATTTTCAAACTTATTTTGTAGTTCGATGTGAAGCATTTTAAGACCAAATTTTATTATTTTTTTGTTAAATATGATGTAAATGCTATATTATTTCATACAATTAATCGTAATCAATTGCATACAGAACTATAAATCACTATGATTCATTTTTAAACTCAGTTAAAAACATCTCATGACCTTACTATTTGTTTAAAATAGAGTCGACGGACACCTAATTATTTTAAAAATTAGGAAATTATTTTGAAAAAGTATGACAAATCATTATTTTGAAAACCAAAGAAAGTAGGGTAGTGGTTCAAATAATCTCCCTAAGAAGGTAGGAAGCATTTCGAAAAATCCACAAATATAGTTAATTGGTGAATTTAAATATTTTGCGTCTAAAACAGATATATCTTATTTGAAAATGATAGTTTGAAAATAGTTTTGTTTATTTAGTACTCTAATTGTTTCACTAGTTCAACTTGTGAATCAACTTTATAGTTTTAATAACTATTTCTGATTTGAAAAAGAAATGGTTGATATTTAAAACTTTCCAATGTCTATTTGAAGACTAAGATTTTTTTAATTGAACTTGTTAATACAGGAGAAATTTTCATAAAAGGGTACAAGTACATCTGTATATTATATCGTTCAGCGAGTTTTTTTTGTGTTTTATATAACATTATTATTTTTTTAATCCTAAAATTTGGTGTAATTGTATCACAGATAGATGCAATTCAGATTGTCGTTATTGAACGTGCAATTCTTTAACTGAATAGAATAATTAAGGCAATAATGCGATAAATTACATTAATTTACGGAATTTACATTATTGATTTGATGTAGAATTAATTTTAAACGAGATGCCAGTAACCATTTGTGCCTAGATATTCAAAATCTAGCGACTCTTACTTACTCTATTGGCTTCATTTTCTTTTTGTTTATTGGTGGTTGTGGATTGAATTATCAAATTTAGTTTATTATTGTGGTTTATCAACTATGTCAACCATTCAAGTTTTGAGTCAACATTTCGAAATCTGAAACACAGAGAACAACAATTACATAGATAGTACAATTGATGATATCATGATACCTTTTTCGAATATATGATGTGTCATGATACCTTTTTGAAATATCATGATACATTCTAAATAGATCATATATCATGATACATTTCGATACATTACATGATAATGTCTTGGTATATTCTTAATACATAATGTATCATGATATTTTTTCGATACACGAGATATCATGATACAATTGATACATTATAGTAATCACATATCTCTTTGATACTTTATGTATGGATGACTTCCCCTCATTAATAGTCTTGCAATTGGGAGAAGAAATACGTGTAAATACACTTACCATTAATTAAAATCTTTATTTGATATAAATATATAACCACAAAAAGAAAACATAAATTTAGAAAAAATCTTTAATTTGAATTTGAACAAAATGAAGTAAACTATGCTAAATTAATGTCATCATGGTGTGGTAGAGAAATACTGATAGCATAGGTGAGAGAAAGAAATTAGTCAAATATAATTTCTTATTACATTTCAAAATATAATTTCTTATTATACGTGAAATAAGAAATTAAATCTAACCATATAAATCTGTTATTAAAATAATACGTAACTTTGTTAGATAATAATTTAAAGTAAAACTTTAAAAGATAAATATAGAACTTATGTTAACCTAATTGTATAGATTTTCCTTTAATACAAACCTCCTAATGCATGGATAAGTAGCTTTGTTTAATGACTTGAAAGAGACAGATACATGCTTTAAATCATTTGAAGAAAAAAGAGAATCACCGCTATATACATGCTAAGAAATATATTTACGAAAAGTTTTTAGTCCACAAAACATATATAAAAAAAATTACAAAATATGTATGGAATTTTTGCTCAAAGGCTTGAAAAGTTCGCTCAAAATTGTTCGTATAAATATGTATATTTCAGTTAAGGGTTAAAATTTTCCTCATATTTTTCATATATGAAATCGATATAAAATATATATACACATGCAAATTTGTTCTTTGTTATTGTTGAATTTTGCAAATATGTTTTGTATATATATGTTGGTTAACTATTATTTTTTGAAGAAATGACAAAAATCCCTCCCTTAAGTTCACTTATTACCCTTATCCCCTATTAGTTTTAAAAATACCTAAATTCCCTCATTTTTAAGTCAAATGAGGCGGATACAAAAATGTGACAAAAAATGGGCGTATACAAAAATGTGACAAAAAATAGGCGGATACAAAAATGTGATAAAAAATGAGACGGATAAAAAAATATAAAAATGAAGCGGATACAAAAATGTGACAAAAAATGAGGCGGATACAAAAATGTGATAAAAGATGAGGCGGATACAAAAATGTAAAAATGAGGCGGATACAAAAATGTGACAAAAAATATATAATGTATCCACCACCTTTTTATTGTATCAGCCCTATTATGTATCCAAATTTTTTATATATTTTTGAGGAATTTTGATCATTAAAAACTTATAAGGGACAAATGGTCATTTAGCCCTAAAAGTATGTTATTTATGTCATTTGCCCTTATTTTTTACTATAATTGAAATTTGTATGCATATAGCATACATTTGTTTGTGATTCCTAATAGTTTTACAAATATATTAGTATGTATTCACCTAATATTTTTTTTATACATTTATTTGACCTAATAATTAATATTCATTCTCACGTTCAATCAACAAACTATATCAATATTTATGTGAATATTAAAAATTAGAATATAAGCGTCTATGTATAAGCTAGGGGTGTACAAAATCGAACCGAAAACCGAACCAAATTGTAAATCGAGTCAAAATGGGGAAAACAACGACTAGTGGTTTGGTTTGACTTGATTTGGTGTTGGAAAAAAAAAACCCGACTATATTTGGGTTGGGTTGGTTTCAACTAAAAAAAATTAACCCAACCCCAAACCAACCCGACATTATATATAATTTTAAAATTTTATTTTATATGTAAAAATACTTACTTTGATATAATTTTTAAATATCTCTTATACTTTTTCATAGTTTTTATCTTTTAATATAATTATTTCATGTTTGAAGTTAGAATTCTTAATGATCTAATAAGATTATAGTCTATACATGTTGGTAATGATAATAAAGTTTAAATAAAAATCAAATTAATACTAATGCAAAAAGAAAATCAATTCAACACTAAGAATGACAATAATATTGAATATTTGTTTTTTTTAGTTTTACATAGATTTAGACAATTAAAATTCATGATCTAATTTTACTTTCTTTTAATATTTAGTCATGTAACTAATACTTATTAACTTATTTTAGCATGATTTAGTACTTTAAATTATGATCAATTTGATTATGACTTATTAATTTGCAATATTTGTTTTACGTGATTTTATTATTATTATTATTTTGAATATTTTAGTATCATTAATTATATCATATTTTTTGTTATTTTCTTGAGAAATAACTTAGATAGTTGCATTTTGGTAGGACTAAAAAAATATTTGAAGTACAAGTAAATTATATGTTTTTATGAATACTTTATTGAAAAAATCCAAAAATCCGAAGAAACCCGAAAAAACCCGAAGTTGAAAACCCGAGTTTTATTGGTTTGGTTTGGTTTGGTTTATAAATTCAAAAACCCGACACAAATGGTTTGGTTTGATATTTAAAAAACCGAAACCAACCCGGTCATGTACACCCCTAGTATAAGCTTTCAATTCGGAAATTTAATCATTATATAATGCTAATTTGAACCATATGTTTTTTCTTGTGAAGATGCTAAATTCCCATTTTTATTTTGCGAATATTTCTTTAGTTTTTCTTGAAAAGCAAGAGAAAATTGTGTAATAATTGTTTTAGGAGATTAAGTTGCATAGATTCGTAAATATTCATTCCATGTTGGGCATGCCTATATTTGTATGGGTGGGATACAAAGATGGCAATGGTATGTTAATTATTTTAGGCTTCATTTTGCTACATAAATATTTGATTAAAAACATGTTAATTTTATCAAGGAATTATACCTAATTAAAATTGTCATAATTAAAATATCCTATGACAATTTCCCATAAGTTGCCACTCTAATTAAAACCTCTTTGGAAAACTCCAAATTCTATTCAAGTTCTTCATTTACCAATTTTTCGAAAAGCATTTTTTATAATATAGAGTATACACCTGTTATTTCCCTGTATTTCTTCACCTCTCATTTTCTATTTCACTAATTTTTTATCATCTGTAGTGATGGTCTTCACCCGAACCTTCTCAATAAAAAATTCATATATAAGATAATTTTGAATTTATGTAGATATAATTTTGAGTTCCTTTAAAAACAAGAATTAAGTTGTAGTGTAGTGGTATATATATCTTTTTAGATTGTGTCATTTTCTTTTTTTACCTTTCTAAATTCAAACGTGCTAAAAGGTCTCTACTAAAGATACTAATTTTCTTCTTTGAGTTCTAATTCTTGTAAGTTGTGTATAGGAGGAAGAACACCAGAACTTGCATAACAAACCTAAGCCATATTGATTACTTTAGGTTTACACCAATCCCATTTTAGCACCATCAGTCATAGCAGTACTAGACCCTATTGTGTGGTGCATTTAGAGCTTATGTAAACCCATTTCACAACTAGAGAAAATTTTGAGAATAATGAAACAATGATCTGCCCTAAACCTAATCCAACATCAATACAGATCTTTAGTCTCGAAAGCTTGCCTTTTCCTCAAATAAAAGAACTTATTTTCTCACTTGAAGCAGAGTTCTAGGTTCCAAAATGCAAAAAGTGACAATATACTTGAAAACTGAAATATATTGAGTGTAGTGATGTGGCAGTTAGTTAGGACTGAGTAACTAACTTATGATTAGTTAGTAAGCATGAAATGTGTGAACAATTAGTTAGCTAACTAAAATATGTATATGTAGTTTTAGCATTGTATATAAAGTGGTTGTAGTTCATTACTGTATTTTAGTTTTCAATAATGAAAGAATCAGTTCTTCTTCCTCTCAAACTGTTTCTAGATTGATCTCCATTTCCAGCTCTAAATCCATGGTGTAAATCCATGGTAGCTGAAGTTTACATGGTATCAGAGCATACGATATATTGTTTCTACTTTCTACTTCCGCAAAATATCTCTGCAGTTTCGCAATTTCGATTGTTTCGCAATTTCGATTGATATCTCATCCTCTTTTTTTCTTCTTGATCTACACATTACAAACCACAATGAATGAGGCCCAGACACCACCAACTGAACCAACAATTGATCACAATGATCCTTTGTTTTTGCAGAATACGGACACACCAGGGATAACATTAATCGCAATTCAACTCACTGGCACTGAAAATTATGCTTTATGGAGCAGGTACATGAAGATTGCTTTACTTGGAAAGAACAAATTGGGATTTGTGTAAAATCATCCTACTCTGGAGCATTGTTGAAGAGATGGGAACGATGCAATGCTATTGTTTTATCGTGGATCATGAATATAGTCTCAAAGGAGTTGATGACTGGTATTGCTTATGCATCAGATTCTCGTAGAGTTTGGGAGAATTTGAAGGAGAAATTTGACAAAGAAAATAGTGTACGGACCTTTCATCTGCACAAGGAGATAGCCTTTCTCACACAAGGTAGCAATTCTGTATCAAACTATTTTTCAAGGCTTAGTGATCTCTGGGGTGAATTTGACGCATTAATTCCTCCTCCGACATGTAATTGTGAGATCTCCAAAACATTCACTGAACATATTCAAAAACACAGAGTTTTTCAGTTTCTCACAGGATTAAATGATTCTTATTCTCGAGCTAAAAGTCAGATCCTCATGATGCAACCGTTGCCCAGCTTGAACCAGATATATGCTCTAGTTATGCAGGAAGAGAGTCAGAGGTTACTCACAAATGTGATGCCAGATTTAGAGTTAAATGAGACGTCATCCATGATTGCTAAGCAAACCCCCAATTACAGGCCTAAGAGATCTGATCTGTATTGTGACTATTGTAAGAAAGTCGGCCATACCAGATCTGTATGTAGACGATTGCTTGGCCAATCAACTGATAGAGGCTACCAAAATAACAGGAGTTATCAACATGATCAAGGAAACTATCAACAGGCCAGATATTCCCAAGACAACAACCATAAAATGAAGCAACAATATCATTCCAGGCCAGCAGTGAATTCTGCAACTGAAGATCCAAAACTGGCACCTCATGAACAAGCTACTACTCCTCCTATTTTTTCCCTTGAGCAATATTATCAGATTCAACAAATGATCAAACAGGGACAGGAATATGCCACAGCAAATATAGCTACAACCAACCTTGTTAGCCAATCAACAACTGCTGCTTCTAGCTCAGGTATCACTTTATCCCTACTTTCTAGATTGGAGAAAGTTCATTGGGTGGTGGATACAGGAGCAACTCATCATATGGTCTCAAGATTAGATATTCTTAGTGATTGTCACAAGCTGTCTGATACTAGACAAGTCTATTTTCCCAATGGTGAAAAGTGTGATATAACTCATGAAGGATCTGTGCCTATACTAGCTTCACAGAAAATTCACGATGTTTGCTTCATTCCCAATTTCAAGTTTAACTTGTTATCTGTTTCTAAACTCACAAAGGAATTGCAATGTATGGTAGCTTTTTATCCTGATCTATGTATATTTCAGGATCTTTGCAATGGCAAGGTGTTGGGGATTGGTAGAGAATCAGGGGGTCTCTATTTGTTTGATGGTGGTGATCAGTCCACACATTCAACTTCTCCTGTTCAAACCTCTGTCACTTTGTATGCTGTTAAAGATACTACTACATTACATACTTGGCATAAGAGACTTGGCCACATGCTGTTGCTGCTATACACAAGATGGATAGATTTCTACATCATAAAATAGACAAGTCATTTGATATATGTCCTGTATGTCCCTTAGCTAGACTAACCAAGCTTCCATTTCCCATTAGTACTACTCATTCTCATGCTGTTTTCGATTTAGTACATGCTGATGTATGAGGGCCATATAGAGTTCCTACTTTTGATGGAAAAAGGTTCTTTCTGACCATTGTAGATGATTTTTCCCGATTGACTTGGTTGTTTCTAATGAATTCTAAAGATGAAACTTGTTGGCTGTTGAAATATTTTTTCTCCCTGGTTAAAACTCAATATGGTTCTACTGTCAAGACTTTTAGAACTGATAATGGCTCCGAGTTCCTTAATTCGGCTGTTCAGACTCTTCTTCTAACCCAAGGGACTATTCACCAAACCACTTGTGTTTATACTCCTCAACAGAATGGAGTGGTGGAAAGGCGATATCGATATATACTTGAAATGGCTAGGGCTCTGAGGTTCGAAGCAGCTGTTCCTATATCTTTTTGGGGTGATTGTGTCCTTACAGCTGTACACATAATAAACAGGATACCTTCCTCTGTGCTTGGAAATAAATCCCCGTATGAAATATTTTTTCATACCTCTCCTTTACTTGACCATCTTAGGGTGTTTGGGTGCTTAGCCTATGCTGTTAATGTCCATAGGAGGGACAAGTTTGTTGCTCGAGCTTTACCTACTGTGTTCATGGGATATTCAGCTACTAAAAAGGGTTACAAACTCTATAATATGCATTCCAAGAGGTTCTTTTATAGTAGGGATGTCGTTTTTCATGAGTCTATTTTTCCTTTCAAACAGATGACTGTCAGTAATGATCCCATGTTTCCTGTTTTAGATTTTCTTACTGATTTTCCACCCGTACATGATCTTTCACCTACAACTACCACTCTTATTCCTTCACCTGCAGATCCTCCTATTTCTTTGCATGCAGATCCTTCTGTTCAACCACTTTCCATACCTTTGAGACAATCTCAAAGACATAAAATTCCCCCAAAATGGTTCACTGACTATGTAGTTAACAATTGTGCTTATCCTATGTCTCATTATCTATGCTATGATTCATTATCTCCTGCTTATGCTGAGTGCTTAACTGCTCACACCTCTGACGTAGAGCCTCAAACTTACCATGAGGCCATCAAAGATGAAAGATGGATTCTTGCTATGCAGCAAGAAATAACTGCTCTTGAGGATAATGGTGCTTGGGACATAGTGGATTTACCTCCTGGCAAGCATGCCATAGGTTGCAAATGGGTTTTCAAGATTAAATATCAGGATGATGGACAAGTTGAAAGATTCAAAGCCAGATTGTTTGCCAAAGGTTTTAGTCAAAAAGAGGGTATCGATTACCAGGACACTTTTTCTCCGGTTGCTAAGATGGTGACGGTGAGGTCTGTTCTTGCAGTTGCAGCATCTAGACACTGGAATATCTTTCAAATGGACGTATACAATGCCTTTCTTCAGGGCGACTTAGTAGAGGAAGTTTATATGCAGATCCCATTAGGGTTTCACCGAGGTTCTGTCCACAAGGTTTGTAAGCTAAAGAAATCACTGTATGGCTTAAAACAAGCCTCCCGACAGTGGAATTTGAAACTCACCAGTGCCTTGCATGATTTGGGATTTATTCAAAGTCATTTTGATTACTCTCTATTTACTCTAGCTACTGGTCCTGACATTACCATCATCCTTGTCTATGTTGATGACATTTTGATCACTGGTTCTAATACTGATATTATTCAGTCTACGCGGGTCAAGCTGCAACAAAAATTTAAGATGAAGGATCTTGGACATTTGCGATTCTTCTTGGTCTTGAATTTTCCAGAAATGCTTCTGGAATTTTTTTGAATCAACGGAAATATGCCCTTGAATTGATTGCTGATTCAGGGCAAGGGGGAGCCAAACCTGCATCTACACCCCTTGATTTCAACCAAAAACTTACTTTCTATGAGTTTGATGTGGCTACAGGATGCACAACTGATGACAAAGTGCTGGAAGACCCAGGTGGCTATCAAAGATTGGTAGGCAGACTATTATATCTCACCATGACTAGACCTGACATTTCATACGCTGTCCAGGCTCTAAGTCAATTCATGCACAAACCTAAGGAATCCCACATGCATGCTGCGATCAGAGTCATAAGATATATCAAGAATGCTCCAGGTCTTGGCCTACATATGTCCTCAACAACATCTTCTCAGCTATTTGCATATTGCGACTCGGACTGGGCAACATGTCCACAAACCAGGAAATCTGTTACAGGTTATATGGTTAGATTTGGACCTTCATTGATTTCATGGAAATCAAAGAAGCAAGAGACAATTTCCAGAAGTTCTGCAGAGGCAGAGTTTAGAAGCATGGCATCGACAGTGGCAGAGTTGTCTTGGCTAACAGGACTTTTCAAAGAATTAGGAGTTTCAATTACACAACCCATTGATTTACATTGTGACAGCAAGGCTGCCATACAAATAGCAGCAAACCCAACATTTCATGAATGAAGCACATTGACATTGATTGTCATTTTGTGAGAGACAAGTTGCAACAAGGATTAATCAAGACCCTTCACATAGGAACAAAGGAACAACCTGCTGATTTGTTCACCAAAGGCTTAGGGAAGGCTCAACATCATTATTTACTTACCAAGCTTGGATTAAAGAATGTGTTCTTACCATTCAGCTTGAGGGGGAGTATTGAGTGTAGTGATGTGGCAGTTAGTTAGGACTGAGTAACTAACTTATGATTAGTTAGTAAGCATGAAATGTGTGAACAATTAGTTAGCTAACTAACTTCTGTATATGTAGTTTTAGCATTGTATATAAAGTGGTTGTAGTTCATTACTATATTTTAGTTTTCAATAATGAAAGAATCAGTTCTTCTTCCTCTCAAACTGTTTCTAGATTGATCTCCATTTCCAGCTCTAAATCCATGGTGTAAATCCATGGTAGCTGAAGTTTACAAAATAAAAGAGGCCTCGTCTCGGAGAAATCAGTTTCCTATCTTTCAGCTCCAACTAACACCAATAATATTTGCTACCTCAAAATCCTTTGCAATCACCATAGCTTTACTATTTTTCACTACTATCAATAATTCAGCGTACAGAGCAAAAATAAACGAAAAGGGGTAGTCTACATTTATCCAAACAACGAAAAAAATGTGTCTCTTTGTTCATTTTGTTCAGCAAAATCAAACCTAAGAGTCAGGAGCAAGGTTTAAAAATCATTTTTTTCCCTACTCTTTTGTAAACCAATAAATCCCTGCTCTCAAAGGGATAATGAAGTTATAAGATTGATAGAATGGCTCTCACCATGTCAGTGTAGTTATTCTTTCTCTCGTCTTCTTCACCTCCATAATAATCCAAACCCGACCCACTATACCCATTTTCTCATTCGAAATTGTCGCCCTGTCTGTATCAACATTCAAAAAAAGATCAGTCTTTTTATCATAACAACAACAAATGCAGGAGAAAATGGCCAGAGTTGATGTTTTCTCTAATATTAGAATATTAGAGAAAATGGGTTTGGGTTTCAATTTGGTAATGATTTCTTTGGTTTAGTGGGTCGAATTCGGATTGAAAAGAGAAAATCGGGTAATTTCAATTGAAATCGGGTTAATTTGAATTGATTTGGTACTTTCCGTCAAATGAGGGGTATATATGGTGAGATTAGTAACGGTAGGGGTAAAATTAACTTCACTTTAACGGTAAGTGCATAGTTAACCAATAAAACAAAATTGAGGGTATTTTTGACCCTTTTCCCTATAAACTATAAGTACTTCCTTGAAATTATATTTTATTCACACGTTTATATTTTTATTTTTTAAACCTCTAAATAAATTTTTTGAATTCGTCATTGATAGTGAGATTAAATCTACCTCTTGAAGTTTTTTTAAGACCAATCAAATCGTTATCTAGAGTTTTTATGATAATTAGGAATAGGAAACAAAAATTTTTAGGAATAGGAAACAAAATTCTGTTTTTTTTAAAAAAATAAATGAAAACTTCTTCATAAACTTCGAAACCTCAAACGCCTGCGAGTGCAATGACAAATCGACCCCTTAACACTCCAGCTACATTTATTTATTTTTGGCGAAGAAAGAGTACTAAGTTCTATTTTACTCCAATTTAAGCGGAAACATTAATTAATTAATTAATTAATCGAATAATAAAAAATAGATTTTCATTACAGGTGAGTCGTGAGTCGTGAGTCGCTCACTGAGTCAGCTCGCCGCTATGCTCGACCACCACCACCGAAGCAGCAAAACCGATCGTTTCCTTCTCGATTACAACGCCGATGAACTACGAATAGCCGGTGAATTTCTATCCAACTGGTTCCCCTTTCTCTCCCGGGACTTTTGCAGCAGCTGTACGCATACGCTTTCCCGTCGTATCCGATCACTCGGACGTGGTACTCTCTCTATTTCTATCTTTCAATTAACTCTATTTGCAATGTTCTTCGCTTGTTAACTGATTAACACAATGTGCATTCATTTCTCAGCTTTTGAGTTTTCCTAAATGAAATAATCGAAGAATTTTGATACCTTATCATGATTTTTCTGTACGGCTGTATCCAGCCAACTTGGGCTTGTTACCACCCACAAGCTCCTCGAGCAGATAAGCTTACGCTGTAAGCTGTAGTTGGGATTAGACACACTCTTATTCGAGAACTAGATTTATGTAGTGGAATTTAGAGCCAGTTTGGATCGACATATTTTAGGTGATTTTAAACCAATATATGTTTCGGTAGAATAAAAAAGTGTTTTAAGCACTCTAATCAAAATAACAAAAATAAATCAAAAACAATCAGTTAGAGTTGCTAACTTATAACTTTTGCACCTAAGAGTGTGGCTTAATGGTCAAGGAAGCGGGTCGAGGTATCTGATGCTGGTGGGAGGTGGTAGATATTTCGTGGAACTAGTATGTGCAAGCTGGTTTGGACACTACGGTTATCAAAATGAAAAGTCTATGACTTTTGACTTATAAGCCTAGCTGCCTAATAAGTATCTTTGTAATCCTAGTGTTTTAGTCAATGGGTGAAGTAGTTCAATATCTTTATAAATTCATCTCAGTGTTTTTATAGACCAATGTGAGACATGATGATATAATATAATATACTTCTTTCTTATAAGGGACATTGATATGTTATCATGTTTTCTTGCATGTGTATCCCTCTTTCAATTATGGAACATTTAGTCTTTATGTTACTAACTAATGTTCACTATGATACTATATGGAAGAACGTGAACATCTAATCAGGAATCAACACAATATGTGGAGTAACCCAAGGCTTTTTACAAACCATTTGTCCATGTGGGAAATCATATGACTCAGAATGTTGGTATATCATAGTAATACATATAGTTTGTTGGCAAGTTGTGAAAGCTAGAAGTTTTGTAGGTGGATAATGATGTGGCGTAACAACTTGATTTTTGTCTTTGACACTCTTATGTTGTGGATTATGATAAAGAAGAAACTATAGATTCAGTGAGTTCTCTGATCAGAGAGTTCATTTGTATGACTGCAGAAGCTGTTGGTGATGCAGAACAACTGAAGCAACAAGAGAATTTCATAGTTTTGACTCCAGAACTTCCTGATTCTAATGGCTGTAATGGTAATCATGACAATTGTTACAGCAATTCACTTGGGAGTTGGCAAGATTGTGCTGTCTTAAATGGTACTGCAGATACAAACTCATTAGGTAGTTGGAAAGACGGTGCAGTTGTGCAAGAGCCTTTTGATGAGGCATTGGCACGCAGGAACAAATCAAATAGTTATGTAGGTGGTGCAGATCGGTCACTTGGGAGTTTGAAAGGTTATGCTGACTTAAACGATACTGCAGATACAAACTCATTGGGTAGTTGGAAAGACGGTGCAGATGTGCAAGAGCCTTTTGATGAGGCATTGGCGCCCAGGAACAAATCAGATAACTATGTAGGTGGTGCAGTTCGCCCACTTGGGAGTTGGAAAGATTGTGCTGACTTAAATGATACTGCAGATACAAACTCATTGGGTAGTTGGAAAGATGGTGCAGATGTGCAAGAGCCTTTTGATGAGGCATTGGCGCCCAGGAACAAATCAGATAGTTATGTAGGTGTTGCAGATCGCTCACTTGGGAGCTGGAAAGATTGTGCCGACTTAAATGATACTGTAGATACAAACTCATTGGGTAGTTGGAAAGACAGTGCAGATGTGCAAGAGCCTTTTGATGAGGCATTGGTGCCCAGGAACAAATCAGATAATTATTTAGGTGGTGCCGATCACTCATCAAGACCTGTTAAAGAGGCATCGAGAAGCCAAACTTTCCGTTCATCAAGACCTACAACAATCTGGAGGATGAAAATGCCATTGGCAGATATGTCTCAGGCAGATGAGCTTGATGCTGAAGAGATTAGTGAGTCAAGCATCCGTAGTAGCCAGTTACGTAATGGAAATAGTGTGAACAAAGAGGAAACTTCTGTACAGGGGGCTAAGCCAAAAATGGAGTTGTCTATGGAGCATAGAGAGCACATTCGGTTTTGTAATGTAAAGAGGAAAAAGGATTTCATTTGTTTGGAGAGGGTTAATGGGAGGATTGTGAATATACTTGATGGCTTGGAGCTACATAATGGTGTCTTCAGCATGGCTGAGCAAAATAGGATAGTTAAATTTGTGGAGAAACTTGAGGAGATGGGGAAGAGTGGACAGTTAAAAGGTTAGTATTTCCTTATTAATTATGCAAATCATTTTTCTTTTTTGTTCTTTCAGATAAATGTTACTGTCGTATTTGTGAGCTTTTTGATGAACCAGAGAAAACTTGCTTATGCTTCCATCAATTTGAGATAGATATGAATATGATTAGTTGTTTTTCTTGTTAAACCTTATAAAGTGTCCCTGATTGAAAAGATAAGATACCAGATAAGGTAATCCAGAATGTCGTTGAGCATGAGATATGGGAAACAAAGTCAAATAAGATTTGAGGCATAAATTTTAGGAAGACTTCCAACTGTGTGGTTACTTTATTAAGGATCATGAATTTGCATAAATGATTTATGCGATGCCTCAAATTTCAATTCTGAATCTTAATTCACTTCTGGTGGTTTATCATTATGATTTAAGTAATTTTTTCCCTCTTCAATTAGTTTGATGAAGTTAATATTTTTTGCTTGATGGTTGTGGAAAGTAAATTTTCTTTCTACTGCCTCCTTATGTTTCCATACCCATATCTGTACTTCATTTATTAACCTCATGCACTAGCATGCTCTAACCTACCTGCTTTGATTCTTTTAGAGCGAACTTATACAGCGCCACAGAAATGGATGAGGGGCAAGGGACGTGTGACAATCCAATTTGGTTGTTGTTACAACTATGCAACAGTAAGTCTTTGACATTCTTGAAATTATCCTAATCTCTTCCTCCCCCACCCACAGCCCCAAGTGGGAGGAGAGAAAAGAGGATAGGCTCAGAATCATAGGCGATATGCTTTAGAGTTTAGACCATCCCCAGAGAACTTTTTTGCTTCTAATTATTACCTTATTAAACAAGGCTGTGACTGATATGAGTCGATCATTGAAAAAAAGGGAATGTTGAGATATGAAGATAATTGAATTTTTTTTTACGGCAGGACAAGAAAGGTAACTCCCCAGGGATTCTCAAGAGTGAAACTGTTGACCCATTGCCTGATCTTCTTAAGAACATGATTAGAAGGCTTGTCAGATGGCATGTATTGCCTCCAGATTGTGTTCCAGACAGCTGTATTGTCAATATTTATGATGTGGGAGATTGCATACCACCTCATATCGACAGTCATGATTTTGTTCGTCCATTTTGTACTGTTTCTTTCCTAAGTGAGTGCAATATAGTGTTTGGATCAAACTTGAAAACTGTAGGTCCGGGTGACTTTGCTGGTGCAATTGCAATTCCCTTGCCAATGGGGTAAGTTTTCTGAGTTTTACTTATGTCCTTGCAAGATTTCAAAGACTATTGATTGTGATAACTTTCCTCCAGGTCTGTACTCGTCATGAATGGGAATGGAGCTGATGTGGCTAAACATTGTGTGCCAGCTGTTCCTACTAAAAGGTATATACTGAAAGTGGAACTTCTATTTCGAGTCTTTGGTTAATCTTCCGTCAACTATTTACTTAAAGATGTCAACATCTCATTAACCTTTACATTGCACAGAATATCAATTACATTTAGGAGAATGAATGAATCTAGAAGACCAGTTGGATGTGCTCCTGAGCAGGATTTACTAGGTCTTCAGCCTTTATCCCATGAAGCAGATAGATATGAAAAATCAAAAACCTATAAACCATGGCACTCAAAGCAGTTGACAAGGACCTGAAAACAGTTGGGAAGATGAGAAGAGAATAAGGAAATAGGAAATAGTAAAGATATCATTCACAGCCATATTACATAAATCGAAATAAATAGGGAAAGTGGCAGGTATAGATGATTAGACGCATGTCGTTGCTATGCAATTATGGGTACTTTTGGTATTGTTGTGTTCTCATTTTATGTTTTAAACCTGGAGATGGGACGGATGGATCTGATTTAGGTTCGATATGTGATCTTGAGTTTCCACGTTAAAAATGCAACTTCGGTGAGAAAGGTCCACTTTTGATTACTTTTGATCGTGTTTAATTTCATATGATGTAATTCTATCAGCAGAAATGAGAGTTATATACGTGTTTTGTATACAATAGTGGTAAAGGACCAAGGGAAATGCACCAAATGATAATTTTTGGTTCAACACATTTCAGTTATCTGATATTCTATGTAATTTTGTTGAAGCAAATTCCCAAAGATACAAAAAACATGTATTGAGAGATGAATTATTTCACTTGACAACAAATTATTCTGAATGGTCCAAATGAATTATGAACCAAATCTTACAGAATCAATGTAATACCAAACACAACACCTCAGTTCTTGGTGTCTTCGCAGAAACCACAACAGCAAAAAAAAAAAGTTTAAAAAAGTAAAGGTTCCCTTTTCTTTAGGATTAGTCAATCCTTTCTGGTGAAGCTGCAGATTCCTCCTCAACTCCTACAAATTCATCGTCACTATTGTACACAAACTTGGTGCGTTTGCCAGCAAATTTCTGTCCTCCTACATTAACATTCATACTACTTATTGCTTCACATAGTTCATCAATTTCTTCTTCTTCTTTGTCTTCTTGGTGTGTGAAGAAACCAACAGATGATTCTGACTTGTCACAAAAATCCAGCAATAGAGATCTTGTAACACTCATCTCACTTTCAACACTCTCTTGCTTCTTCTTCCCCTCGTACACAATCTTATTCAATATCTACAACACACCATAGAATGTTAGCAATTATTTTTCCCTTTAAAAAACTGTTTCTTTCCACCTTTTAAACCACAATTTGGTACAATTCTACTTATATTCCACGAGATTCAAAAGTTTATTAATTAAGTTAAAATTACAACAAACAAATTGAACAAGTAAGGCATTAATCTACCTGAGATATGACAAACTTGTCTTCCACTGGGGATGCGGTGACAGGTGGCAGCAATTCATTGGTAGAGAGGAGATCCATAAGAGGAGTATTTGCAGGAGTAGGGGCAACAAGACCTTCAACATGAAAGATATTAGTCCTTTTCCCCAATGAAATTTCAGCTTCTTCTTCAACCATTTGCAATAAATTCTTCACTTGACCTCTCAACAATGCTTCCCCTGAACCAGGAGTACAACATTTTCTTCCTTGAGTACTCCTAGACACAGCAGATGATGGGGTTCTCAAAATCCCTGTAGCTAGGCCAACAATTGGTGACCCATTTGTAATATCAAAAAGAGCTGATTTCTTCGTCATTTCCTTCTTTTCAGATTCTTTAATTGCAATGAGTTTTGATGATGGAGTCTCCATTGTTTCGATCAAGAAAAATGGAAGATTATTGCGGACCGTTAACAGAGAAAGGTATCGTAATTGGGGGATTTAGCTAATATATTTATTTATAGGATTAAAGGGGCAAAAAATACGACCGTTAATAGCAATGCTACAAAACTAGCCGTTGGGACCGGAAGGGGGCTGCTATATAGTCTACAAGCTTCTTAGGCCCAAGTTGTTATGTGGCCTTTTGCAGGGGTCAATAGGAGAAACTAATTAATTAAACAAAGATTTTTAAGGGTAATTTTCACATATAGTCATTCAAAAAATAGTTTAATTATATTTCATAGTTATAATTTGTTAATTATATTCGTAGAGACATGATATAGGGAGGAGAGTGGTGAGAGAGATCGGGAGAGGGAGGAGAGAGGCGAGCGAGAGGAGGACAGAGAGTGGAGAGAGACAAATTGTATATATGTATTTATCGAATTGTGTATGTATATCTGTCAAATAAATGTATACATGTAATTAATATGCATATGTATTTGTATATCTGGCGAGGAAAATTGGGAGGTGGAGTAGAGAGGCGAGATAGATTGGGAGAGGGAGGAGAGCGGAGAGGGGCGAACTGTATATGTATATCTGTCAGATAATTTTGTGTGTATATTATATATATATAATATATATATATATATATATATATATATATATATATATATATATATATGTATATATTTGTGTATTTGGCGAGAGAGATGAGAAGAGGGAGGAGAGAGGCGAGTAGATTGGGAGAGAGAGAGAGAGGACAGAGGCGAGCGAGAAAGGTCAGAGGGTGAAAAGAGTGGAGATAGGCTAATTGTATTTGTATATATGTCATATAATTGTATATATATGTGTATAATTTGTATTTGTATATGTATAAAAGAAATGATGTAATTAAAATTAAAATTAAATTGCGAGCCGTAATTAATTCAAGTTATACCTATATTAGCTAATTAATTAGCATATATTTGTTTTTCTACGTAATTTTATCAAACTATAATTTGTGTTTGTATATGTATAAGAGAAAACAAGTGATGTAATTAAAACTAAAATTAAATTGCAAGCAATTAATTGAAGTTATACCCATATTAACTAGTAATTAGTATATATTTGTTTTTCTACGTAATTTTTCTAAGAAAAATTTTATGGTGTTTGAGGCACACAATGTCATAGTTGTATAAGGGATTATTTTAATAAAAATAACATCCCACACACATTTAAGATGATATATATCAAGTTATAAACATACTCTTTAAAAATAAACTACTATAGCAGATTATTATCAAATTATAGCATATCAATAAAAAATATATTAATTAAAAAAAATTAAGTAATTATTTAAATAATAATTAATTTGTTTAAATAATTACTTTTATTTTTTCAGTTACCTTTTTTAAACCAAACTCTTTAAATTTTTACTGATTAATTATACAGTTATCTTTTACAGTTTTTAAAATAAATAACAAATTATTATTAATTAAATTTCACATTATATAGTTACCTTCTTAAAGACAAAAACTAAATAATAGGGATTTGATTTTAATTTAACCCTATTTTACCGTTACCCAATAACTATCCACCCCCATCTAACCCAATACACTCCATCTTTTCCCAATACACTCCATCTTCCCCCAATACATTAAATCTTCCCCAACACGCCTAAATCATCATCTCCCCCAAATCCCCTGACTGTTCACCATTGATATTACTCTTCATACATCAATCTTCAAACACGCCTCACTCATCATCTCTTCCATCAAGCCTGAATGATCCCCATCCCCATTATTCCTCACATATCAGTTCATCCCCAAAATCAAACATCGATATTAAGTTCGTATAGAATGTCGAGGAAAGATAGTGAAATCCCATGTAAAAGCAGAAGATTGATCGATGAGTCAATATCTGAGGACTTTCATGTTCCTTCATTCAATATGTGTCACAAACTCAAACACAAAAATCAACTGAAAAAGAGAAGTCTAGGTCAGTTAAATCGAAGATGGAAAAAAATAAAAACATAGGGGCAAAGGAAAGAGGGAAGAAGAGGAAAGGAAAAGAAATTCAAACATCATATGAATCCGAGTCTGATTTTACTGACGAATTAACAAATACAAAATCAAAAAAAGCAAAAGGCATTGAAATTGATAGATCGACAAGAACATTATCGAAAAAGACGTCGGAGATACAAGCCACAAATAAACCCAAAAAAGTTGTTAAGATCAGTAAAACGATTATTTCAAATTTCGATTAAAATATTCTGTGTAAGTGTGTTTAATTTTGATTTTATTTGTATTACAGTGTATGAGTAATGTATTAATGTTGTATGTCGTATATTTTTTACTATTATTATACGTATTACAACTGTATATTTTATGTTTTGATTTTGATATATGAATTGATGTATTGGTACTGTTTGAGTAGTAGTTTATAGTTTAAAAGTCACAAATTATTTTTTTTTAAAAATCAAATATGTATTAATATTATATGCATTTTGTATGAACTGATGTACAATTTTTGTATGCTTTGTGTATGATTTGAATTGAATGTCCATTTAACATAGCAGTGTATATATGATTTTCTATGACATTATATAGTATGTTAAACGTAATTTAATTTTATCAATTTTATAGGAGAAGAAGGTACAAACACATTTGTCTTCATGTATCAACAGGAATGTGTTTGCTGATCTGTTGACCTTCCTAGGTCAAGACAAGTTTCAATAATTTTTACAAGAAACACCGTTTGAATTTTTTTACGATTTGCATAACATAAAAATCCAATGTCAGTTGTTACGACATATTTTTTTTTTTTAAACTGAAAATGACAGGGATGACATGTTTGTTATAAATGTAAATGGTACATAGTTACATTTTGGGTTAAAAGAATTTGTTGCTGTAACCGGTCTGAAATCTGAATCAATTTCTGATTTTGTGTCTGATTCATCTGTTTCAAACAGACTTATTGCAGAAAATTTTGGGGACTTTGATAAAGTACCCAAGTCAAATTTTTACCACAAGTTTATATTGGAAAACTTTTGGAAGAGGATGATCGTTTAAAAATCGAAATTCTGTATTTTATTTCTTCTTTTCTGACTGCATCAGACCCTTCAAAAATAACAATTTCAAAATTATATTTTGATTTAGTTGAGTCTGGCCAGTATGCCACATTTCCTTGGGCGAATGAGTGTTTTAATTTAAAACTTAAAGCGTGCAGTCAAAAATTGAAAAAAATCCTTCGTCATTTAAGTTCAGCCAGTTCACATAGCATTGCAGGTATGGTATTATGAGTGTTGTCATTCATTTGACAACACAATTGCTATCCATGCTTCAGATCGCACACCGCGTATCGTGAACTGGAAGACAACAAATGACGTTATTTTTTTGACGATTTGAAGAAAATAATTTTCAGAACACATGGCAATCAAGTAATTTTTATTGAATGATATTAGAGTCATTATAAATTAATATACATTCTAATATTTTTCTTTGCTACAACATAAATTCAGAAATATTGTTTTTTTCTGAAAAAGAGTTAAATCTCATGGACGACACCATTTTAAATCAATCTAGCAGCCACCATGATTCGGAAGAGCACGGAACGTTGGAAAATCATGGCGTTGATATTGAACAGAAATTCGTAGACTTGAAAGCCGAGATTGCAGAGGTACAAATACAATTTTACAATTAAAACATTTTTTTGATATAACACTATACATATCAAAACTTATTATTTTTAATGAATAGTTAAGGCGGAGTTGAAAGACCTCAAAGTCACTGTTAGTTCCAATCTAATTTTAAAGAAATAATATAATTACTTTATATTTTATTTTATTATTTTATTTTTTATATATAATGATAAGGTTGACAGGCACATGGTTGATATCAACACTCACGTCGATAACTCGACTAAGCTGATAATTGAAGAGATTAGATTGTCAAGAGGTCAACAAATATCATAGGCACAACAACATGTATGAATCAATGTATTTACTGTGTATGAATATTGTTTGATAACTGTATGTATTGATGTTTTTATCCTAATTGCTTATTTATTTATGATCACTGTATCACTTTTAAATGAACAACATAAAAAAACATCATATATATATGTGAATAATGTATATATGTTGTCGCTATTATGTATGAAAGGATTTATTATATATATACATGAATTATGTATAGATGTTTGTATTAATCATATATGAAATTTGTTTTTTAAAATATATATGATTAATGAATAAATGATGTATTAAATATGTATGAAAGTTTCTTTGGTATGAATTATGTTAATTTAATTCATACAAAAAAATCAGAATACATTGATATCTGAATATATTCAGATTATCGGAAAATTATTATCAGGACAACGCCAATCAAAATGTTGCACAATTTGATAAAGATCTAACAGGTATGCCGACTGTTTCAATGGAAGAACACGTCCACATGTCAAACACAGCTGGTACGATATATACATTATATGAAATGTATCTTAATTTAAAAATTATTTTCACATAACGATTTTTATTTTATATACATGAAGCTCAAAAGTCAACTGGTGGTTCTTACAACGTTGACGTACCTGGAATGTCAACGTCAAAACCACCAATATTGGACGATTATCCTGATTTTACTATGACATAAATCATCGCACTTGATCCAATTCTTAATGCTACTACGACTCCAAATGTGCAACCAAGACATAAGAATCCCGGCAAATATGAATTTTCTCCTTATATTAGAATGTCAGAAGGCGAAAGCAGTTCAAATAGAGTACCTATATTCTTTCCAATTAAACATTCATTCCAAAGTCACAATGGGTTTGATATTCCAGATGACATGATTGAGGAGTTCAACAAATGAGTTTTCAAAGATGTTTCAAGCAGGCGTGACATGTATAAATGTCTATAAAGAAATTTATTTTATTTAAATTCACAATTTCATAATTTATATAATATTTATTGCAATATACACAGTAGAGCAGCATATTCAAAGGTTAAAAATATATTTCATCCTCAAATAGACTTTGGCGTAGTCAAAATCGCAGAAAAAGATTTTTTTCATATAATGAGTCAACCGGGCTGACCTTGGAAGGACGGGGTAAGACATAATTTGATTCAATATTGAAAAAGTATTTTATAACAATTGAATAAAGTTTATACATTTCGTTAGTATTTGTCTGATTTATGTGTGCATTGATGTACCTATGATTATTAATTTGTATGATTTATGTGTGAATTAGGTATGAAACATATATATACATTTTTAATATATAATTTTTGTATGAGGTATCAACTGTGTTTTATTTTATGTTTTTTTATTTGTAACAGCATATTAATACAATTATGTATCATCTTCGAAAGAAGATAAAATACTCCCAAACAGTCACTTCTTACAGTACTGTTGACTATTGGTTTATGGCGTGGATTGATAACATTGAGAAACAATGGAGACAGTCAGAATGCGACATGAGATGCATTTCCCCGGACCACGATGTTGGACAGTGCATTAGAGGATTTAAGTTGCTAACATTCCTTGGGATAGGGTTGACGAAGTAATCATCCCTGTCAATATCAGCGAGAAATTTCATTGGTTCCTTGTTGTATTCCGGATCAAACTTAAATGTCTACATGTATACGATTCGATGATGAGAGGATCTGTTCACACCAGAAAAGTTAAAGAAGTTGTTGATAAACTTGCAATAATGATTCCATTATTTCTGACGAGCACATGATTTTATGGCAAAAGACTTGATTTGTATGCGAACAATCTCCCTGATTATCAATTAAAGTCTCAATCCGAACCTCTCAGTATCAAGCATGTGAAAGATATTCCTCAACAAGAAGATTATTCCAAGTATGTATATTTGCTATATTATATTTACTTCATCTTAAATTACATCATTTTATAGTTATTATAAAAAAAAAATTATTTTAAATTATTTACAGCGATTGTGGTCTACACATCTCTGTTTGCCGAATACATGAGCAATGATATTTTTGATATATCTGATATTGATATCGATTCAACATATCATCATCAGAGGTATGCTACATTACTTTGGCATTATGCAAAATCAAAGAATGACGAGGGCGCAATAAGTGAAAGTGAAGTTACGGGCACAGTTGCTAGCAAGTATGGTAGACCTCGTATGCCTAAAGAACAAGTTATGGACACCATCAATTATCCTACTCCAAGACCCCGTAATAGAAATTAGAAAACTTCATTGCACCCTGTACATTATTTTGAATGACATGTCTTTTTAACTTTTGAACTATTTATGTTATTTCCCAGTGCTTTATTATTAATATTGATTGGTTTATATAAATTATCAATTTTATCATTATTTTGGACAACTGATTACTACGTTAAATACACATAAAACCACATAAACATATTTGTTGACACACATAAATATGTTATATCTTAATCATTGTAAAATAACGTAACATCCATGTATGCATATTATACGAAATATATTTAACTATATATGACATAATATATTATGTATGAACTTTGTATGAATTATGTATAAAATATATTAATCATTGTAAAATAACGTAACATATATGTATACATATTGTATGAAATATATTTAATTTTATATGTCATAATATATTAACTGTTATATATAATTGTAGTATGCTTCAATGAATATTAGCACTTATTAAATGTGTATGACTTTTGTATAAATTTTGAATGCACTATGCAATATATATGAACATTATATGAATAATGTATGAACATTGAATGAATTATGAATGCCATATTGTAATTTGATATATAGAACATAAACAAATGGTATATATATGAATATTGTATGAATACTGTATGAACATTGTATAAATACATCAAGGATACATACAAAAAGTATAAAATTTTATATATAAAGAATACAAGAAACAGAACAGTACAGTTCATTAGGATAACATACTATATGGTCATTTTTTCAATTTAAACAATTAAAAAAACTTTAAATTCATTTTTTATATCAAAATTATCCGATAATCTGGCATAGGACTCGGCTGGATCTCCGCGCACCAACTTTATTGCTTTTTCTTTAGCTCTTCATGCCTGTATGTACGTCAACGAAACGCCATGCAATTTCAACATATCAGCAGCTATATCCTTTGGAGTATATACCGTATATGGATCAATATACTTCTCCATTATCAAGACAACTACAACGTCAGTTATCCCCTGACGTCTTGCATACACTCTATCTCTAACAGAACAAGTGTGTTGAGCATTATACTTCCTAACTTTGAATAAATTTGATTTATTCAGACTAGATGCCCTCATCATCCAAGAACAAGTATCAGAAATACAATTCAGGTGATAACTGTTTCAAAATTAAGAAAATATAAATTTAAATTTTATACATTAAAACAAATCAAATAAAAAAATATAACTTAAAACAGTTGTGTACACTTACTTAGATGCATTACAACGCACAACACGAAAACTGAATTTTTTGACAAGTCCAACATGCCTCATAAAGTGTTTCCTTATTATTGTAAATCTGATTATTAGCTACAAATAGGTTGGAATGGTCACATATTACATCATTATCTCCTTCACTATTCTAATTGACAACTCAGTCTAAATTCATTCTGATCAAACGGATATAATTGTTGGCGTATAAATCAACGTTAGTCTGTGTTAAACTAACCTCAGAATTTATTCTATCAGTAATAATAACTCCATGACCTTCATTATACATCTCACGATCTTTAAAAGAGATGCACAATGGATATTCTGTAAAGAAATCCAAATTCACCTTCTTCTGATCTAGAAAAACCTTTACACCAACATCATTATGAATATTAATAGGTGGACACATATCGCTAACAATATATTTTATCTCAATAGAATTTATATTTTCTTCTATATTAAGTTGAGTTATTATAGTATTAACTAAACCACTATAAAGAGTAGACGCATCATATATGATGCCCTCCATCTGAAAATCGACATATTTATCTGTTTCACAACATTAAAATAACATTTAGTGAAACATAATATATAATTGCAAAATAATTTATACACATTTCATACACATTTAATATATCATTCACTGACATATACACTACTTTAATTAAACAAAAAGAATAAAGTTTCTATACAAAATTAATACAAAACATATATTATAATTTCAACAGAAACATATACTGTAAGTTTGACGAAAAATGAACTTTCATACACAATTGATACAAGTTTCGTATAAGTTTCATACACAATTAATATAAATTTCATACTTTACCGGTATACAAAATTATATCTACTAACTTTTTGACTATTTCTGAACAAACTTTACCAGTAAATACAAATTTCATATAAATTTTAGACATTATTAATACAATTGTCATATTTCACCGGTCCAAAGAATTATATCTAATTATTTTTTGTCTAATTAATAAACACGCTGTACGTTTTTCTATTTTCTTCAAACATCAATTAACACGCGATTCTTCAATTTAATTACAACTCAAACACATATACATTTACATATTGTTTTTCAAATACGCTATACGTAACATAACTGTTTCATCCCAAAAAAAAAAAAGATACAAACTATATTTCAAATCTTATAATAATTAAAAAATTTGAACACTATTCTACATGTAAAAAATAACAAATCTAATTAAAACCAACAATTCATAATTAAAACAAACAAATCATAATTAAAATCAACCTGATGAATTCCACTTTCCACCATGTTTAATTAATATCGACACAATGTTCTCCATCACATCAAATCAAATTGTTTCCAACGCCAAAATTTATTCAATTATTAAAAAAAACGAAACTAAAATCTGCAAATCTGAAAAGAATCGTAAAATTTTGGGGGAAAATGACTTGTACGTTGATGCCAAGCTGGTAGAGTTTAAACTAATTAGAGAGATTTAAGACAACTAACTAATCTGAATTTTTTTTTAAATCTCTTAAAACGTGCTAATCTATTAACACCAATTAATAATTATATTTAATTTAATTAATAAAGGATCCCATTTTCCATTATTAGTCGTCCGTTTTTTTTTTCATTAATTTTTTTTAACAACTCTTTTTAATAATTTAAAATTAACATTATATTTTTTAATAAAATGCTATAGCTTGAGATATTAAATGTTATATATTGAAATACAAACTCTAATGCTATAACTTGAGAATATTACTATAGAAAATACTATATACTTAATTTACACATTATTTTAATAGATTAAATTCATTTTGTAGGTCCACACCTTATAACTTTTTCATTTTCTTTTCACTCTTCTACCCTACCTTCTATTTAACTCCCTCTATATATGTAGAATTGTAGAGTACCTTGTAAAATTATAAATTTTAAATATATTTCGTACATGATAAAAATAATAATATCCTAAAATTAGTAATTTATTATATTTTTTGTGCATTATTTCTCCAATCTTCAATATAAAAATAATAATGTCCAAAAATTAGTAATTTATTTTCTTTATTGTTTTGATAATTCATAATACTCATTTGTTAAAAAGCAAACAGAGATAAATATATTAATATTAATTTAGATTTAAAGTCAAATAATTGCATATTTAATTAAAAAAAAGTTAAATTAAGATTTGTGCTTCTTAACCTCATACAAATCAATTGAATTTTTTATGACAAAATAAATAGTTATTTAAAATTACTTGTAAATTAACAAAATTAAAATACAATTAATTATTTTTTTCATTTTACTCTCTCTATTATATAATTTATTATTTTTTGTTCTTGAACTCAAGCTATAAAATATTTTTTTATTATATTAACATGATAAGGATTACAACTAATAATATTTTACGTTGAATTGCAACTTAATGAGAAGGTTATATTTTTGAACAAATACTATAAGTGGCAAACCTTATCATGTTAATATAAAAAAAATATTTTAAAAATATCAATTAAAATTCACATAATTTGAATTTCAAGAATAGCCATATATCATATAAATTGAGAGAGTATGTATATACGTAGAAGTTTATGGATGATTTCGATTTTGAACTACATGAAAATAAAAACAAAACTTATGTAATTATTTGTGAAGATTATGGATGATCAATCTGTTATATTTTCTTATTGGAGAATACTGGATACATTTAAGTGTTTACCAAATTAGAAAATTATGAAACTATTGAGAGGAAAAGAAAATTGATTTTATTTGTATTAGTTATTTTACCTTTTTTAAACGTTATTTAAAAATTATTAATAAAAATAATAATTTACTCTTTAAGATATTTATATTTTTACAACTTTACAAATTACTTTCAAAAAAAATAATTGATAGGGTAAAGAAAATAAAAAACGATAGTTTAATTTTGTTAATTGATAAATAATTTTTTAATAATTATTTTTAATAATGTATATAACTAATATAGGATAGAAACATAATACCAAATGTTAGGAGTATATGATGAATTAGGCTAGATTTTATAGTTTCAAAATTATTTAAAGATAAGGAAAATAACAAAATTTGAAATAATGGTTAAAACAAAATAAGAAGTGGAAATGTTAAAATAATGGGAAAAATTTAAAAAGTAAGAGAGCTAAGGAACTTTGATCCATTTTTCTAAAATGGGACCATTTATCCACTTGTTATTTTATGAAAGAAGACTCATACAACTTTTGTATGTCACCTCATATTTGTATCTCAAATATCATAAATTTTTTCCGTGTTCTATATAAATGTTTTTAATATTTTTTTGTTTATTTGTCAAAGATTAAAATATAAATTTAAAAAAATCAACTTATTATTCAACAAAAACATTTCTCAAAAAAGTATCTTCGTCCATATTAAATGCTCTGTCCTCCGTTTAATTTATATGACACATTTGAAATATTGTAATTTAAATAAATCTATCTTTAATCATACATTATTTATTTATCTTAAAAATATTTTAAATTATCAATTGTTATAACTTATAATATTATTTTTTTTATGCAATTTACAAATTGAAAAAAAGTTATTTAAAAAATTAAAAATTTCATAAATAAATTATAAATTAAACTTAAATTATTTAACTCTCGAATATCACGTAAATTGAAATTCAACGAAACATAAAATATTTTATATATATATATAACCGCTTTCCATATTCTCATTTCAATTCAAAACAGTCCTCTCTCCACTGTTTCTACAATGATTTCTACCTCTTTCCATCAATCTCCACTGCCGACGACGGCCAATATGTTTACCTCCGGCGGCAACTCTATGCTATCACCGTCGTGTGTCAGATTCCGTCAATCTGTTTCCTTCTCCGTTGCTGCGACCAGCTACAGTACTTTAGTGGCCACCTGCGTCCCAGTTTATGCTTCGTTTTACGAAATTCTCGGAATTCCGATCGGCGCAACGATCGAGGAGATCAAGGCTGCGTACCGGAGATTAGTTAGAATTTACCATCCTGATGTGGTTGCAATTGATCAGAAGGACTCTTATGCGGATGAGTTCATGAAGATTCGTGCTGCTTACTGCACTCTCTCTGATCCCAACAAACGCGCCCAATATGACCGGTCACTTTACCCAAGGCGCCGGACCGGTAATTTGTATTCTGCCGCCTATACTCGCCGGAACTGGGAGACAGATCAGTGCTGGTAGAAATTCTGGTTGGTTCTCTTTGTTGTAATTCTCGTGAGGGACTGAAGAAAAAAAAAAGATTTTGGAGAAGAGACAAAAAAGGATTCAGTTTTTGGTACTGTATAAGAAAGAATAATATTGAAGGTTTATAAGTAATGCACACGTTAATAATGTTGATACTCCTTTCATTCCAGTTTATATATCACATATTTACTTCGTATTTACGTTAAGAAATGATATAATTTTATTTTTTTATCTTATTTAATTTTTTCGAAACTCAAGTTTTCAATCAATCAATATGAATTAATTTATTTTGATTAATTAATTAAATTAATGAATATGAATCATTTATTAACTTTTCTAAGTTGGTCAAATATATATTTTCAAAATTAATAACTCACAAAGATTTTAAAAAAAAAAGAAACAATATGATAACTTATACATTAATTTTATGAAATGATAAATATTATCCTGAAACTGTAATGCATCTTGTCAAATCAATTCCTTGCTTAGTACCCATTTTATAATAGTTGTCTAATGATACTTATTTAATTTACAAAATTAATCGATAATTAATCTTTTGTATCCATTTTAACCTTAATATTAAATACATTTATCACACAACATGTTTCTTAAAGTATTAAATTTTATAAAGTTAAAATAATACTCTTTGTTTCTATTTATATGTCACATTTTAAGATTACACTTTCATTAAGAAATTTAAGTAATTTTACTATTTTACCCTTATTTAATATTTTTCTCAATTTTTCAATAAATAATGAATATGCTTAATTTTAAAAATTAAAATGCATTTGGTGACTATATAAATTTTTGAGTTATTTTTAGAGCCAAAATTTTTCACCAATTGATCCAACAAAAATTTAAACAAATTGAAACTTCAATTTTCAAGATTAATTTTGATTTTTTCTCCATATTTTATTTTTAATTTGGTTGTTGAGATTTATTTTTCAAAACAAGTTTTTATAGAATAGTGAATGGAGAGAGTAATTAATCAATATATGAAGTATTCCAATGAATATTATTTACTTATTAGTTTTTCTAGGTTGGTCAAAGTATATATTTTCAAGACTAATTAACTACTCTATCAAGGATATAATTGAAAAAATATAATAATTTATGTATTAATTTAATGAAATAACAAAAAAAATTAGATTTATTTATAAAAATAATGACATATAAAAAAGGATGAAAGAAATAATATTATCTTCTTATTTATTATTTTTTAATTAACGTATAAATTGACGGTAAACAATTATTGCTGGACAAAAGAGTATAAGATTTCTTTGCAACATATTTACACTTTCAGAGTCACACTGTCTAACTGACTACTTTATCACGCGCTTTGAAGATGCAAAATTTAAGGAAAGTTAATTTTTTTCCATGTACACTTGTTGTGGCAAGGGCTGAATGCTTGCTTATTTGTTGTTTGTATTCACTCTTCTAAGTGGTAATTTGATTGGAAATAGATTATCTCAAAAATAATTATTTATTTTAAAATTAGTTATTATATTTTGTATATATAGGATAATTTATTTCATTTTTATGGTGTAGATTGTGGGATAAATAATTGGATAATTATATAGAATGACAAATTAATAATATAAAATAAATATAGTAGCTATCGTTTGATTTATTTGTGTTTCATAGCAAACTGTTTGTCAGTCCCTCTGTCCCTCATATTCTCACTCGCCACTCTCCCTCTCTCGCTCGCTTCCTTCGCTTGTCTCTCTCGCTTTATATAATAGAATTGTATAAATTGTGTTTCTAATTGTATAAAGTGAGAGAAAATTGTATATAGACATGCAAATACATATATCTCTGTCTTATACACTTATAATTATACAATAAAAGTACTTCTCTGCCCAAGTCTCTTTTGTCTTTCTCTCTTTCTTGTTTTATACAAATTCAAATTGTATATAATTTATCTCTTTCTCGTTTTATACAATTCGATTCAATTGTCTATTTTCCTGCCCAAGTCTCTTTTGACTTTCTCCCTTTCTCGTTTTATACAAATTCAAATTGTATATAATCATCCTATACACTTATAATTATACAATTCGTTTTATATACTTCGTTTTATATACTTCGTTTTGTATACTTCGTTTTATACAATTCTCTGCCCAAGTCTCTTTCTCTTTCTCGTTTTATACACTTCGTTTTATACAATTCGCTCCAATTGTATATGTATAAAGAATTATATATATATATATGTTTGTTATGGAGCGCAATTATGCAAACTTTGCTATAACATATAAATATGACTTTTATGTTTGCTATATGTGAAAGTTGCCCTAAAACTTATTGAATCATTAAAATTTTAAGTCCAAACTTATATAATATGTTAAAGATAAAAATTATATATAAAAAAAGATTAAGAAATATTTATAAGTACATACGTACATTACAATAATAATTTTTATGTTAGTTAAAATTATATACCTTTATTGTCGGGTTGATTTGATTCGATTTTATTTTATTTTTGTTAAAATCAAACTAATTATGATTGAGTAAACATTTTAAATTCTAAACCAAAGTAAGTATTAATTGGATTATTTTCTAAAATTAACTCTCATTATCGATTTGATTGATTTGTTAATTTTCATTTTACTCTATTATTCCAGTATATAAATAATGGTACTATTATATTATAGATCATAAATATGTGTTATGTTTGATATTCTCTTATTATATAAGAGAAAAGAAAATTGAGGTTGAAGCAGACTAGTCTCTATCAACGTGCCCAACCAATTTTAGAAAAAAGTCCACAAATTTCCTTATTTATACTTCTGAATTATGCTTATGAGCTAGATAAAGCCACCACTTTTTTTTTTTTTTCTTCTTCAAGCAACTAACTTTCCTCCAGGTCAAGTAACTTTGATGTTGATATTTTTATCTGTTGCACTTTTGCCCTATAGCCATCAAAGAATTTTTTATAAGTGATGTCGATATTTAAAAATAAATAAAATAATATATATATATATATATATATATATATATATATATATATATATATATATATATATGAAAATATAGCTAAAACTTTTCAATAAAGCGGTATCGATCGACATCGAGTTGACTTTATGCATAGTGATTGACCCAATATGTATACATATTGGTGATTCAAAAATAAAGTGTGCTCAACGTTGCTTTCACCTCGTTTTTCTTCATGGCGAAGCCAAAGCATCCAAATTCTACCCACTTATTAGAGACAATCCATGTGATAATCATCAATCAAGCACACATGCATATGCTTTGTTTCTACTGCAAGGGAAAATGAAAAAAATAGGGATAGAGTCATAGCACGATGAGTATGATTTCGGCACAACTTCATACTTTATCTATTTTTATTATAGTAAAACTTTATTCAATATAAAAATAACTATTTAAAATCTAATGAATAAATAAATTATGATTTAACATTCATAAACTAAAATAAGTTTTCATAATAATAATAATACTTCTAACAAATTTTCACGAGTGAAACATAAATTTCCCATATCTTAGATATTCTTTTCGTTTACTTTTAATTATCTTATTCAGATTGAATATACCTATTAAAAAAATAGTAGATAAGTAAGGAATCGTTTTGTGTGAGGTATAAATTATAATGTGTAATAATTTCATGAACAAGTTGAACAACTTACATAAATGACTACATTTATAGGGTTATTAAAGTTAAATAGCTATAAGTATGTTATTTACTAAAAATGACTACACTTTATATGAATATCTAGCGGTATTTGTGTTTATTTTTTTTAATTATACAGTGATACAATTAGAATTATAGTGAATTAAATAAGATAATTGAATCCGTTTAATTATGTGCTGAAATTCTCAACTTCCCATTATTACATTAACAACTAATGATTACCTAGTCAATGTGTATACTTTCGGATTCCAATTACTTTTTTAAAAAATTGGATACTTCGTATACAAATTTTCATTGTCGCTTTTGTTCTTGTTCAAACGTAAAGGTATTTCACTTACTTTTCTTTAGTTAAATTGATTTATTGTAATTGTGATGAATCTTGTTTGTTTCGATTTCAAATACACGATAAGCATAATTGTATCTCTAAGATTGCTCAATACAATTGTGTTGATATATCAATACAATTGGACAATCTAGAAAAAAAATGACAATGAACTATACTACAATATGATTATCCAAATATATGTATTTCACTCTATGCGGAAAAAATTTAAAAAAAAATAGATGTGTTGTATACGTATACATTCAAATCTATGTAATGTATTAATGTATCCAAATGCACTTGTATTTCTAATTGGACAATCATGAAAAATAACAAGTATTCAAATGTATATGTATTCCATTGTGTTCAACATTCAAATACAATTATATGTGTGTATCAAGAGAATAAAATGTATTCATGTATTACGTTATTTATATTAAAGTGAATTTAAACATAATTAAATTATGTATTTAAATGTCGGTGAAAATAACTTCTTCAAACAAAACCTTACGTAAATTGAGAAACATATCTATGTATACAAATATAAACTTCATATAAACGAGAAAAAGAATGCAATTAGAAAATACCAACCGAAGATGAATTACAAAAATATCGTTCATATAATCATGCAAAGGATCTTGAATAGAAGGAAATTGGAGGAAAAATAATTTAAAAAGACATAAATACATGTATATTGAAAGAGAAAAATATTGAATAAGGTAAGTATGGGAAATATAGCCCCATAAAACGTGCATAATGCATTTATTAGGTGTATATTGATATCTTTCCTATTTAGTAATAATTATTTAAATACATATAAATTTTTTTTTAAAAAAAAATGATAATTCATGGTTAATTAAGTTTGCTAATTAATATGTAAGTATATCCATATAGCGTAAAAACAATAAATTGTAGCTATATACATTAAATATAAATTGATGTTTGCTATATTCTGTAGTTTTTCCTAAGTTTTATCACCCATAATTGTTATTAACTTAAATAAAGTCAACTCAAAATTAATATTAACAAAAAAATAATTCAACAATAGAAACTAATGACATTAATATTAAATATTTACATATGTTTGGATTAGCTTAAAAATTGATTAAACTGTTGTAAAATTTAAGAACAAAAGAGCAATATAAAGATGAAGACAAGAAGAATATAACACAAAAGGAACAATATAAGATAACTTTTTTATTTCAAGTGTTCACAAAATCTTCAAATGTATATAACATGAACCCTTATGCCTCTATTTATAATGCAACATAGAGGAATAAAAGGTTAGTCATAAACATGAATATAATGGGGAAGGTTATGGAAGTGAAAGGTTACAAAAATAATGGTTATAAAAAGTGAAGGTTATGAAGATTATGGTTCTCTTCATAATGGAGATAATGGGTGACAGTAACTTTTTTGGTGTAGTGAACATCCACACTATTATATTTTATAACACCCCCTTTGGACGTTCATAGATAATATTCGCGTTAAAACCTTACTAGGAAAAAATTATGTGGAAAAAATTCCTAGTGAAGAAAAAAAAGTACACATGTCTTTTAATACGCTTTGAATGTTGCCTCCTTAAAAACCTTACCAGAAAATCCCAATTGAGATAAAATCATGATTAAGAAAAAGAGTACAACACGTATTTTTCTCTCCCTCATAAAAACTTTACTTGATATCTCGAAAACGATGCATTCCAATCTTATATCACAACTTCTCAAAATTGATGTTGGCAATCCTTAGTGAAAAGTTTTCAAGATTATCACTTTAATGGGTCTTTGAATGTCTATCTCACCATTTTGTTGAAGATCATATGTGAAAAAGACTTTTGGTGAAATATGTTTGTCCGATCTCCTTTGATTGTATCCTCCCTTCAATTGAGTTATATATTATTTTCGTATATGGTGACTGAAATATCCTTTGCCAAAGGAAAATCTATTCAGAATCCATTAAAATAATAAATGTAATTCTTTCATAAACAAATTTTATTCTTCTTTGCTTATCTTTGAGCAAGTTTCAAGTTTCTTCCTCTCCTTTTTCAATCAAATACCATTTTTTTTCTTTTGAATAAGTAAGTTTTCATAATCTTTTACAAGTATTTATCTAATATTTTTAATATATACAATATTCTTGGGTGAATTGATTTTTATGAAGAAATATTTTTGTCACAATAATTCGTTTGTTGTCAAAACTTCTTTGAAAGAAATTATAATTGTTTCTTGAGAAAAAAATTGTTTGAAAAAACAAATAAATCATTTTTTTCAGTAAGTTATAATCTTATTCTTGAAACAGTTTTTTGAAAAAATTATCTTGGGTTTGAATTATAAATTTTATTTATATAGTGCTTAATTCCTAATTTTTAAAATAAATAAATTATGCATATACTCAATATTGAAAACAATCAATCTTAATAATTCAGTGTTTAGACCTAGAAACTATATCTTAATATTCAGATGTGCATTCAGATTCTGATATCTTAACATCATATCTTAATATTCAAATGTGTATTTAGATTCAAATATTTTAATCTTAATTAAAACAAATGATACCTTAGTCTTTTTAGATTCTTTGTCATTTTTATTATGACTTGATATATAACTTGGATCACATAAAATGAAATGCCTATAAAAGATATGTTTGGTGGGGAATGGACAGAGCATGTGATGACAAATCCCACATGTTTCCATTAAAAAGAAGTAAACATTATGAGTGTGTTTGGTATGAAGGAAAACATTTTCTGAAAAATGTTTTCTAATTTTTTCATGTTTGGTTGAGACAAAAGTTATAAAATATTTTTTAAATCAACTTATTTTCCTCAAAATTAAGGAAAATGACTTCCCTTCAAAATTAAGGAAAACATTTTCCAAAACTCTCATCCAATTTCAAATTACATTTTTTTTTGGGAAAAACATCGATTTTAAAAAAATATTTTTAATTTTAAAATTTTATTTTTTAACCCGATCCCTGACCCCCCTCACCGGCCAGCCCCCCCCCAACCCCTCCCCAACCCCAACCCCTCCCCAAAGAATTAACCCACTACCCCCCACCCCACCCCACTCCCACTCCCAAAAAATAATAATTTTGATTTTAAAAAATATTTTCGATGTCATAAATTATTTTTTACTCTAGTAAAAATAAAAGATGTCTCTCAAAAATATTTTTCATTCATAAATCAAACACCAAAAATTATTTTCGGAAAATATTTTCTACTCACCAACCAAACATGAGAAAATAAGTCTAAAATCTACTTATTTTCCTGAAAAACATTTTCTAGAAAACATTTTCCATAGAAAACATTTTCCTTCATACCAAACACACCCTATGTGATGACTATAAATTTGGATGCATTTATTCTGTTGCTCAGAATATCGATATTACTAGGAAGCATGTTTGGTAGTTGGTTTGGCCGTGAATTTAGTATAAAATTAATACATTATTTAAATTGTAATTTAATAATTTATATAACTATTATAAAAGTATAAATCATAAGTAAATTTATATATTATTTTATAAGTTGAAATAATTAATACATAAATAATTAATTTTTATATAAAATAATATATATATATTTTATACTAATTTGTATGTTTACTAGTGTAACTTTAATTAGCTACCGAACAATTTATTTTTATTTATTATAGTAGATAATACATTTTATTTTTATAATTTTACTATATATCTTTTATTTATTTTAAAAAGGTTTATGAATGTCATTTGGATAATTTAATAGTGTAAAATAATATTCACTCAAACGATACAACAACAACAATGTAAACACAAACAATATACAAAATATAAGCTCACTTTTTATTTTTTAAGTTATAATATAGGTGCATCCTTCCTTATTTATTTTTACATTATGCTCCTTTCCTTATATATATCCCAATTTTATCATTATATTACGGGTTCACGGACGTTCAGTAATTTTTATTAAAATTTTGCATGTATTAAAATATTTATTAAATCTATTTAAGTGTAAACAACTTAATTATATTATATATATATTAATTTAAATTTCTATACAAAATTATAAAATTTAAATTCTAAATTCGCATTTTTTCTTGGCTAAAGAGACTAAAATGGAGTTCGGAACCTAAAGGGTATAAAATGTTAACAAAAATTCCAAAACGGTATATAAATTTTTATTTTAACCAAAAGGGCAAAATCGCTGGAAGGGCAGCGATTTCGCTCGCCGGAAAAAGTAAAATCGCTGCCTTGGCAGCGATTTCCAAAATAAATTTTTGTTAATGATTTTTTAATAAATCGCTGCCTAATTTTTTATTTGAAATTAAAAAAAAAAATTAAAAAATTAGGAGCAATTCGCTGCAAGGGCAGCGATTTGTCTCCAATTTTTTTTTATATATTTTTTAAAATCAATTTTTTAAAAAAATTTTGATTGCTACTTATTTTAAAAAATCATTAAAAAAAATTTTATTTTGGAATAAGTAGTAGAAAAATTTAATATTAAAATTTCTTTAAAAAATTTAAATTTTATTTTAAAAATTGTAAAAAAAAAAATTTAAAAAATTGATTGGAAAAAATAAAAAAAAAACAATTTGGTGCAGCGATTTGCTCTTAGTTTGTCTCCAAATTGTTTTTTTTTATTTTTTCCAATCAATTTTTTTAAATTTTTTTTTTTACAATTTTTAAAATAAAATTTAAATTTTTTAAAGAAATTTTAATTTTAAATTTTTCTACTACTTATTCCAAAATAAAAAAAAATTTAATTTTTTTTTAAAATTTTTAAAATAAAATTTTAATTTTAAATTTTTCTACTACTTATTCCAAAATAAAAAAAATTTAATTTTTTTTTACAATTTTTAAAATAAAATTTAAATTTTTTAAGGAAATTTTAATTTTAAAATTTTCTACTACTTATTCCAAAATAAAAATTTTTTTAATGATTTTTTAAAATAAGTAGCAATCAAAATTTTTCTAAAAAATTGATTTTAAAAAAAAAAAAAAAAAGTTGGAGACAAATCGCTGCCCTTGCAGCGATTTGCTCCTAATTTCTTTTTTTTTTTAATTTCAACTAAAAAATTAAATAAATCGCTGCTTAGGCAGCGATTTATTAAAAAATCATTAACAAAAATTTATTTTGGAAATCGCTGCCAAGGCAGCGATTTTACTTTTTCCGGCGAGCGAAATCGCTGCTCTTTCAGCGATTTTGCCCTTTTGGTTAAAATAAATATTTATATACCATTTTGGAATTTTTATTAACATTTTATACCCTTTAGATTCCGGATTCGACTAAAATGGGGTAGTGGATGGAGACCCAAAGGGAACAATAATAATTAGTGGAGAATTAAGCATATGATATAATTGTTGAGAAACAAGGAAAAAAGTAAAACACTAAATATTATTTATGACTTGATATATAAATTAGCCTAAGTTGTGCTAGACAATATTTCAACAATATTAATATTTTCTTAGAATTAAACAAGTCTACAACCTCCACAAAAGATGGAGAACAACAAAATTTAAATTAAAAAAACCAAACAAATCAAAAGTATATTATATCTTATAGAGAAAATGGTCTAAAATTCCTTCAATTTATATTTGATATCTCAACTATACACTCCAACTTTACGGTGTCCTATTACCTCTCTGAACTATTTAAAAATGAAATAAATAACCTCTTAAAATGCTATAACCACTCATGTGACTTGTGATGAAACACACTCTTGACAACTGCTTTCACCAATTAATCTTTTTAATCATTTTTTGTCCTCTTCTTTATCCTTTCTTCCTCAATTCTTTGTGAAAGTTTTCATTTAAAATAATAGAGGGATTTGAATTCAATTTGGGTGAATTTATTTTGTTTTTGTTGAAGATTTAATTACCTAGTGTAGTTGTAGAGAAATGTAGATTTGACACCTCCTCATCCTTTTCTTCAACCCTGTCGCTAAAAAGATCGATATCACCGCCACCATCTCCCCTCCACCTCCACGACCCTAAATGTTTTACTAGAAATACACTCTGATCTAATCCTTTCAAGTTAACTTCCACATTATCTCTTAGTTATAAAAGTTTTTTTTTCAAAAACAAATAATGAGGGACTTTGAATACAGATCTATAAGCCAAATTATTTTATAGGAGTTTAAGAAGATGATGGACGCGGCGGCGAACTTTGAATAGAGATCTAATCCTTGGTTTTCGCCTTTATCACCTTCCATCTCTTCACCATTAACTCTTTCGCTTTTGTCACCTGCTCAAAGTTTTAACCCAAAAAAATATTTGTTGTCTTGTTAATAAATTGAATGCACGATGGTGAAATTGATTTGTTCTTCTGGGTTCACTGAGAAAAAAAAGTTCGATGGATTTATTTAGATTAATTCTTTACAAAGATTAAGAATTAATTAGGGGATGAATTCCAAAAAGGTTGCCGGAAAAAATTCAAACTTTGACCATGGCAAAATTTAGATGAGAAAAATAGTTTAGATAAAATAAGAAGGAGAAAGAAAAAAATAAAAAAAGAAGAAGAAAAAACGATCAAAAAGAAAATAAAAAAAAAAAATAGTCAGCTTACTCTCTCAAAGAGAGTGAATGCACTCTCTGTGCCAACTCAGCCTTTCAAGAGTTATTTATTTCGTTTTTAAATAGTTCGGGGGTGATAGGATACCCGTAAAGTTAGAGTGTGTAGTTGAAATTTCTAGTATAGATTGGAGGGGTTTTGGACCATTTTCTCTACCTTATATATAGCGACACATATATGTGTATTATGTATACCTTGTCTTTGGCCTGCTAAAATTCTAAAATCAAAAGTAAAAGAAAAAATAACACGGATAAGTAAAAATATATTAGTTAATTAGTTAATATAACTATAGTTTGAATTAATTATGGTTTGCAATTTAATTTTAGTTGTAATTACGTCGTCTCTTCTTCTCTCCTCTTTTATAAATATACAAATACAAATTATACATATACATATATAATTTTATGACAGATATACAAATACAATCAGTCTCTCTCCACTCACTGCCCTATCTCACTCACCTCTCTCCTCTCTCCTAATCTCGCTTTCCTCTATCCTCCCTCTCCCAATCTCGCTCGCTAGATATTCAAATACATATGTATATCAGTTACATATATACAATTATCTTGTAGATTTACATATATAGTTTGCCTTCTTCATTATCTTCCCTCTCTCGCTCACCTCTCTCTTCCCTCTCCCAATCTCTCTCACGTCTCTCCTCCCTCTAATATGTAGCTACGAATCGTAATTAGTAAACTATAGCTATTAAATATAATTAAGTTATTTTTGAGTGGCTATATGTGAAAGTTCCCCTAAAAGTAAATGTTAAGAATCTAGCAAAGCATTTGAAATATATAAAAGGAAAAAATTACATAAATACACATCTTATTTATCATTATCTCTAAAATTTCTTATCATTTAAAAAATTACAAAAATCCCTTTTCGGAGATATATGATACATTACTTAATGGAAGGGATGTACCTGAGAAGATATTTTTGTAATCATTTTAAATGATAGAGAATTTTAGAGATTATGATATCTTAAGTTGCGTATTTATATAATTTTTCTTTTATGGGAATTTTACACAAATCACTTATCTCTTAAGAGCGAATTACTTCATATTCCTATTCTTTTTCAAATTACAATTTTTTTTTAATTTTGGTGGAATCTGGATACATCCTAAAACGTTCTGATACATCGTGTTCGAATTTTGGATACATCTCTCAAAGTCTGATACATAGCGTCTAGATTTTAGATACATCACTCAACGTCCCGATGCACCAAGTAAAATAGAATATGAGAGACTAGAATTTTTTGTAATTTTTTCAAATGGTAGAAAATTTTAGCGAATATGGTAAAATAAGTTGTGTAGTTAAGTAATATTTCTCAAATAATATGCATATTATCAAAGAGTATTAAAGTTTTTATCAACATTAGTTAATTGTCATCAGATTTAATATCGTTATAACATTTAACAATATTTATAAAAAGTGCTAAAATATAATAGTCGCTAGTAATTGTCTCTAAAAAATATATTTACCGGCAATCTTGTTATATAACGGCGCTAAAAATCATTTTGATTTACTGCGCTAAAAATCATATTGATTTTTGTAACATGCATTGTTTTTACAATTAACTACATTATATCGTTAATTAATTACCACTAAAAATTATTTTAATACAATATAAATAACATCGCATCCAATTATCCAAACACAAGTTACATCTTAAGAAGAGCTATGATAACCTCTTAGGTCAAATAAAACAGTAAGATAGGACTAAGATTAAACAATCTTCCATAAGGACCTGTCAATGATGCATATGAATGCCAAAAAAGAAAAGGGAGAAGGGTCTGATATACTTTCAACTTTGTTATTTAGAGTTGATATATCCTTGCAATGAAAGTGACTCATATATACCCTTACTTATAAACAAACAACTCACATATACTCTTTTTCTCTAACGGAAATTGAAAAAAAATATTTTAATCTAATTTTTTATTAATTTTTTTCTAAAAATTATAATTCCATAAGAGTAAATTTAATCCTCGTCAAACATATTATTTTTTACTTTTTTTTGTTTCAATGACTAATTTAGAATTATTATTTTGATAATTAAATTTATTTATGTTTCACTAATATTCTTGTAAAACTTATTGTAGAAGACGGAATTTTTTCTTCGAATGCAAAAATTAAATTACAATATATAGACAAAAAAAATAATCATTATTTTTTTCTTTACACTAAGGAATGAAAGAAAAAAAAAAAAGAATAAGAAACTCAAATAATTATAATAAATGAAGTCAAAAAATAATTTATGTATGAAAAATATTAAAATTTAAAACTAATTTTTAAACTTCCGTTAAATGAAGGGTATATGTGAACCCATTTTGTAACGGTAGGGGTATATGTGAGCCGTTTGTATAACGGTAAGGGTATATATGAGTCACTTTCATAACGAGAGGTATATCATCTCCAAATGACAAAGTTGAGGGGTATATCAGACCCTTTTTCAAAAATAAATGTAAAATACATAAATATATTCTTTTAACTTATTTCAATTTGTATTTTTGCCGTTTAATTTTGGACGTGTATAAATAAATATTTAAATTTGTGTAAAATAGAACAAGTAAACACATTTGCTCTACGTGACAGTATATGTAGGACTCTACGTAGGACACAATTTGCTATGCAGGACACATGTACTTATTTGTTCAATTTTATGCAATTTAAAATACGTATTTGTATACACCTAAAGTCAGAACATAAATATCAGATGATGTCAAGTTGAAGATACATTTATATATTATGCCAAAACAAAACAACTTTTGTTATGCGTGCATAAATTAATTTGACTTGAGTAGTTTACCACCTACAGTTACAAACTCATTAATCAGTTGATGCTTAAGTTCCTAACCAAGTTCAGAAAGTTCTAATTTAACATATGAATTAATTTTTTATTTAATTATCTGTTTAGCTTTCATAAAAGCATATTATCTTAAAGTGCAACATATATCAGTGTCCGTTTCCATTTTCCTGTAGGGTAACTGATGGTTTAATTAGTTAAGTTTCATAAATAAATATATTCTTAAATTAAGTAAGAGCAAATTAATTAGCCATGCTAAAAATGTTGCTTAATTGTTGAATACTTAGATTTAATTTTCTTCATATATATATATATACACGTAATTCTATGTAATTGTCCAGTATATCAGATTTTGGAGAGTAAGAGATAGTGATCCATAATTCCCAGGTAACTTTATACTTGCCTAATTACTAAATTAAGGCATTAAGTAAGTTTGACACTTAATTAATTAAGTTTTGGGATTGAACTTTTATATATATATATATATATATATATATAGATAGATAGATAGATAGATAGATAGATAGATAGATATAGATATAGATTAGTTTCATTTGCTTCTTTTTACTTATCAAGTAGTCTATATTATGAAGTATCTATTCTGAAAGCTAATTATTATTAAGGATAATACTAAAATAAAATATATTACTGATATTCTCATTACTTATGAATAATTACTTGTTATCTTTTATTACGTGAGCTAATTAATAATTTAATTATTTAAAAATATAATATAAAAATTAGTTATATTTTTCTTTCTTCTCATTTTCTTTTTTGGGAATATTATTCATTTTTTTGAAAATCAGAGAGGGGAAGAGGATTAAATCGAACTCTCAACAAGAAAGTAAATATTCATAGTCAAACAACTGAATTACTTAGCCTCTATCTGGTCATAGATTTTGATGTTTTGTCAGAGGAAATATCAGATTTTCAAAATTTAATCAAATTTACAGGTCAAAATCGAATAGATATTTAAAGAAAAAAACAAATTCTACTAACTAATTAAGATTTCCTTTATTAATATTTCTTTTATTCTTTATCATAATATTTTTTTCTTTTTTGGTGTTTTTGCATGAAGGAGATAGAAGGAAAATATTACATCTACACATATATATATATATATTCAGAGAAAAGAGATGACACTTGGTTTATTAGCTTTATTATCAACACTATTTTGGGGTTTAGAGAGCCAATCTCCTCCTCCTCCTCTTCCTCTTCCTCTTCCTCCTCCACCTTTGTCGTCGTCGATGATTTTCGATGCTATAGTTTCTCTAGATGGAAGTGGAAATTTCATGTCCATATCAGAAGCATTGCAAGCAGCTCCAAATAACAGTGATAGGAGATACACTATACAAATTAAAGAAGGGATATATAATGAATATGTTTTTGTTCATAAAAATAAGACAAATATAAACTTTATTGGTGAAGGAATGGACCGTACCATTATTAGTGGATGTAAAAGCAATGGAACAGGATTCAAAACAAATGAGACTGCTACTGTAGGTCAGTAATCGTTCTGTTTTATTTTTAACATTACAAATATTACCCTTATTACAACGGTAGGTCAGTAATTCTTCTGTCTTATTTTTAAGATTATAAATATTATCCTTGTTTAATTGAATAGTTACCTAACATATTTTATTTTTAATTTTAAAGTCGACAATTATTGAGAGAAGGTTCAAAATAGTTTTCATCTTTGAGTTAAGACTCAAAATCGTATTTAAATTTTCACATGGAGCATTAGTAGTCCTCATATTTATAATATTGGTGCACCTTGATCCTCCCCTAAAACTTTTGCCTGTTTTTTTTATATTAATTTTGTTCCTAATTTTATGTAAGGAATGTTCCATCGTCTTTTTATATATGTGGAGAATGTGAGAAGAAGAACACCTTGTTTTGTTTCGTGTAAATATTATTGCAGCTAAATATAAGAACATTTATTACAATAAAAAAAAAATTGTACTATTGTACGTAAAATCGTCGTGATGAACCTCTCGACTTTACGTGCAAAACGATTTCTACTAAATAAAATAAGCTGTTTTTCTTCTCACAATCTCTCAAATGAAATTATTATTTCTACTAAATATATAAAATGACGATTAATACATAAAATATGAATAAAATCAATGTTAAACAATATGCAAAATTTTGAAGAATGACCAAAAGTGCATTAATATTGCAAACATAAGGGACTATTAATGTTCAATTGAAAACTCAAGAATGACTTTGAGGGTGTGTTTGGTATGGAGGAAAATGTTTTCCATGGAAAATGTTTTCCTAGAAAATGTTTTCCTGGAAAATAAGTAGATTTTGGACTTATTTTCTCATGTTTGGTTGGTGAGTAGAAAATATTTTTCCGGAAATGATTTTTAGTGTTTGATTTATAAATGAAAAATATTTTTGAGAGACATCTTTTATTTTTAGTAGAGTAAAAAATAATTTATGATATTGAAAATATTTTTTAAAAATAAAATTATTATTTTTTGGAATGGTGATGGGGTGGGGTGGGGGTAGTGGGTGGGGGCAGGGGGAGGGGTAGGAGTGAAAAAATAAAAATTTGATGTCGATAGTATTTTAAAAAACAAAATTAATTTTTGGGGGGATTGGGGGTGGGGTGGGGGTGGGGGCTGGCCGCGGGGGGGGGGGTAGGAGTTTAAAAATAAAAATTTGAAGTTGAAAATATTTTTAGAAAGCAAACTTAATTTTTTGGGGAGGGGAGGGGTTGGGGTTGGAGGGGTTGGCCGGTGGTGGGTGGGTGGATGGGAGATCAGGGATTGGGTGAAAAAATAAAATTTTGAAATTCAAAATATTTTTTTTAAAATTGATGTTTTTCCCCCAAAAAAATATAATTTGAAATTGAAGGAGAGTTTTGGAAAATGTTTTCCTTAATTTTTTAAGGGAAGTCATTTTCCTTAAATTTGAGGAAAATAAGTTGATTTGGAAAACATTTTCCAAAACTTTTGTCCCAACCAAACATGAGAAAATTGGAAAACATTTTCCAGAAAATGTTTTCCTTCATACCAAACACACTCTGAGTCTTAACCCAAAGATGAGGGACTATTTTGGGACTTTTCGTTTCATTTTGAATGATGGTGAAAGAAGAAAAATTTAATACTTTTTTTTTTTTTGAAAAAGTTAAATACACAATCATTTGAAATAATTTTTTTTGTCCAATCAAATTCTAAAACTTACTACAATTTAAAATCTCTTACGTTACTCATTTATTTTAATTTACCATAAGTTGCCTATCATGTTATTCTACAACTATCTTATAGGCAAGTAACATGTTTACCTAAAATTCTTCTCTTTTACACTGAATTTTTCATTTTTTTTTGGCTCATCCATCAAAATTGATTATAGACGCTAGCTAGATATACCAACAATATACACAATTGTATACCAAAATATACATCCTTTTTAGGTAAAATTGATACGATAAATAATTTTTTCGTGTTGGTTCAAAATAGATATACATGGCCATGGATTCGTAGCACAAGACATTACAATTCAAAATACTGCTGGAGCATCGATGCATCAAGCGGTCGCGACGAGTATTTCAGCTGATAACGTTGCGTTTTATCGATGCAAGTTCGATGGTTATCAAGATACACTTTACGTAAAAAAAGGTGTACAATTTTTCAGAGATTGTGAAGTTTATGGTACGGTGGACTTTATATTTGGTAATGCAAAAGTCATTCTTCAGAATTGTAGTATATATGTTAGAAAACCTGAAGATAATCAAAATGAAGTGACAATAATTGCCCAAGGAAGAAAACGTAAACATGAAGATACTGCTATTGTCCTTCAAGGTTGCACAATAAATGTGACACAAGAGGTGTGCGAGCATGAACCTAAGGTAATATCAGTTAAATTGTGTGATCGCCTCATTTTATATACGAAGTTTTAAGATAATATTCTCTTTGTCCCTATTAGTTGTTACTTTAGAAATGACATACATATTAAGATAACAATAATTAGCACAGTGAAGTTACACTTTTACCCTTATTAATTATGGTTTTAAAAAGGGATGAATTAAAACTAGAAAATTTTCAAGAAGTTTAAATGAGGGTATAATAGAATTTTTTTTTTTCCTTTCTTGATTTGTTAGAATGGATAAGTAAATAGAAACAACTAAAAAAGGAAGTATGGACAAGTAAATTGTAACAGAGGGAGTACATTTTTAGTTAGGGTTTTTTAATTTGTTTGTGGCTTCACTTGCAAAAATTGACATTTTGTGAGTTGAAGTTGCGTCATTTTTACTTACAAATACTGAATTATGATATTGAAATACTTGTTTGAGGAGTATTTCAAGTGAAATATTAGTTGTTGTTTTTTTAAAAAAAATATGTCTAAATATGAAATCAATTTTAAAATTTAAGTTCAAATACCCCCTTTTTTAAACTTCACCATATATTTGTCCAAATGTCCAAAGGGAAGGGGTTCAATTGAGTCCCCTAAGCGGTATTTGGTGATGGCGTTACAACATTGAGAAGACCTTTCCCTAGTACGATAGAGAGGAATGGAAAGGACGCACCTATAATATACAAGTTATAATAATGCACTACAGGGTTATAATTACATATTCATTTTGTTATACGTATTTTGATCAAACCCCCTTTGATATACATAAGGGAGATTATATGTAAATCACATGATTAAATCCGATATATATTACTAATAAATTTTTGACTCTGTCACTACAGGTACGAGTGTTCCTAGGAAGGCCTTGGAAGAATCACTCGCGAGCGATCGTGATGTCGAGTTACCTGGATGATTTCATTGATCCAGAAGGTTGGGTTGAATGGAATGGTAATACAGAAGATATATATTTTGGTGAGTATAATAACAGAGGACCAGGAGCTAATATGGATGGAAGAGTGAAATGGGAAAAAATACTTTCAGAGTCTGATGTTACTAATTTTACTGTTCGAAATTTTCTACATGGAAATGAATGGATCCCCTATGAAATCCCAATGACACTTGATCTACTTTAAACTATATTGTACTATTAGAGTATATATGATATTTATATACTCTCTTTTTTTCCACTTAGAAAATAAATGTATTAGACATTTCTCAATGGCATGTTGTGTACTTGAATGTGTTATTCCAAACAAAAATAATTGAAGTGCAAATTGTTTCAATTTATTTGTCACATTTTAAATTTTGAGATTCAAACAAATCTATTTTTTACTGTAAAATTTTCAAATATCTTTGAGGTACTTTGAATTATCAATTAATGTAACTTATAGTACTTTTTATTTATACGGTTTATAAATATATAAATTTTATTTTAAAATTTGAAGAGTCCGCGATTAAATTCTCGATAAAGCTTGAACTGTTTGACTTCAAAAAAATAAAATACAGCACGAAATATCCATAGCCAATTTTCGTTGTTAAAAAGTTGCATAAAATAAAAAAGTACGACTCATGCTCATTTTAAAAATTTGAAGAGCCCGTGGGTAAGTTCTCGATCAAACTTAAATTGTTTCACTTCCATAAAATGAAATATGTCACATAAATACAAAATAATCATAGCCAAAAAAAGTTTGACTTCAAAAAAATAAAATACAACACGAAATATCCATAGCCAATTTTCGTTGTTAAAAAATTGCATAAAATAAAAAGTACGACCCATGCTCATTTTAAAAATTTGAAGAGCATGTGAGTAAGTTCTCAATCAAACTTAAATTGTTTCACTTCCATAAAATGAAATGTGTCACATAAATACAAAATAATCATAGCCAAAAAAAGTACGACTCCGCTGGGGATCGAACCCAGAGTCTCTGGTTTCGTAGACCAGCGCCTTATCCATTGGGCCACGGAGTCAACTTGTTGATATTCCTGCTACGGCTTTACTAATCATCTAATTCAGTTATTATATTAAAACTTGTTTAATTTTCTTAAATTAGTCACAGAGAAAAAAATTATTTAAGAAATTTTTAATATTATTACAATGTGTAAATTTAAGTTGTAACTTTGTGTATAGTAACTATAAACGTGTATTAAGAATCTGGAATAAATTCTCTTATTCTATAAGTTATTCTATAAGTGAGAGTTAGTCTTTAGCAGGCAACATATCGTTAACATGAGGACTATAATTGTCAGCCAAAAATATTGTAATTATATGTGAAATCCATCATTTATTTCTTCATGTCAAAATCGATTTCGATATTTAGTATTGTGGTAAACTGGTAATTATCGTTTATTTAATTTCAAGTTTAGAGTAGAAAATTATGATTTTAAAAAATTAATTTGATATAGTCATATTTTAAAATTTAATTTTAATATTTAGCGATATGGTAAATCGATAATTATAACTTATTTCAATTTCAAAATTTAAACTTATATATACTCACAAAATAGAGAACTGTGACTTTTTATAAATTAATCGATATAGTTTGACATTCTTAAGTTTGATTTCAATAGTTAGTGGTGTGGTAAATCAATAATTACTATTTGTTCAATTTCAAGTTTTCAAATTATATATACTCAGAATAGAAAATTACTATGTTCATTCACTTTTTATTGTCATAGTTTTCTTTTTAGTTTTAAAGTATAAAAATTTTGACTAATAATTATGACATATTTTTTTTATCATATTAATATGTAAAAAAATTATAATTTATAGTACTTTTCGTATGGTTTTTAAATATCTATTTTTGTTTATTTAAAATATCGAATTAATATAATCTAACTTTGAAAATTAGTCAAATTTACTTTCGAAAAATATAACATAATAAATAAAAAGTGGACGTAGACAATTTATCATACATACTAACACCTTGCACATGAAAATATATATTCAATAGAAAATAGAAGTAACTTTCTTTGTTAATCAATTACGGAAAAAAATATCAGCATAAAAAGACTACCTAAATAGAGATACAAAATATTTTTACTTATATTTAAAAGATACTACTATAAATCCAGAAAAGAAAAGAAAACAAATATAAATTATAATATATTTGTTTCATTATTACGTATAACTTGAAAGATAATCAAATATCTCTTTTTTGAATATTTAATTTAGAAGTATATATGTACAACAAATTGAAAATTAAAATATCTAAAGTAATTTTAAAGATTATACTTTTAACTCTTGCCCCGGTAGGGCTGTGTATCGGTCGGTTTGTTAGGTTTTGAAGTTTATCGGGTTGATTTGTTGGTTATCAGTTTGTAGAGATGCTAAGTCATTATAGAACCATTAAGATATTGTCTTATCGGTTATTGATTTTTTGATTTTTGATCGTTATCGGGTCGGCCGTTAAGATTTGACATAAAAGTAAAACATTGAAAATCACTTAGAAACAAGGTGACAAACCAAATAAACCATGCACTTGAGTTCACAAGTTACATCTTGCTCAAAGCAAACGCTTTTACATTGTAGAATAACCAAGTGTTTGAGACAATCAAAAATAAAAATAGGAAATCGAACTCTAAGTCGAGTACTTTATATACAAAATGGCATAAATATAATTATTTAATTTACTATCGGATTATCGATTAACCAGTTAAAAAAACTTCAAACCGTTAAGAACCGATAACCCGATAACAAAAAAAATCAAAACCGTTATCAAAATCACTAAACAAATAATCCAATTCTATAAACTAATAATTTTTTTATCGATTCGACTTATAATTTCAATTTGGTTTTGAACGCCCTAGTACAAAACACGGACATTATTGCATTAGTAAGGAACAAAGTGACAAATATATATGCATGTAATTCAATGTAATTTTGACTTAAGTAAATATTAATTTTATTATTTTATTTTAAATGTCCTTATATCCTATAATATTTCAATTACCGACGAAACAATTCTCGAATTTTCAAAATATGACCAAATATATCCTTTTTATTTACTAAAGACCCTCAATTCTCCTATCACCTACTCCTACAAAGTATTTTTTCTTTAGTCTTAAACATATCATCTGAAAGTTATTATTGACGAATTATTAAAAACAAAAAATGACATTTTTTTTAAAATAAATTAAAAAAAAAAAGTAAGACAAATTAATTAAAACAGAGAATGTATATCATTGTAGAATCACTCTTGCACCTTACAAATATAGCCTTAACATTCCTTTATTTTCTTTCTACAAATATTCTAACACTATGATTGAAGAAAATGTTTGGAATTATGCATAAAAATTTCATCTGTGTTAATCTTAATGTATCTAGGTGGAGGGAATGACTAAATAATATACTTAAGGGCATCTTTCTATCTAACATACATGTATAACTAAGGAGTGAATATGATCATGAACATTAGATATGTATTTAATAATGGGAAATCGAATACGATGAATAGTGACATATCCAATAACGAGAAAATGGACGTAGTGCCAATTACTGGCAGTAGGACATATATTGACATTTTTTGTAAAGCTAATTAATAATAAGATTCTCACTTGTATGAGAAAATAAAAAAGTAGTTAGAAGTAATAAGATTTATTTATTTATTTATTTATTTGCATATTAAGAACCTAATGGTAGAGTAACATATTTATAGGTGTTTCTTTTAGCCTAATCCTAGTAGAAGTTGAAATTTGATTTTGTTTGGTAGTTTTAAGTTACTAAAATTAGATGTTAGGTTACTTAAAGTATTTATGGTAATATCATGATTATTTATATCATATTTTAATAGGTGTTATTTTAATTTCACAGTATATAAAATAACTATTTCGAGAACGTTATCAATTGGTTAAAGTATGAATTCATTTTAGTGTTGTAGCTATCATGGTGGTTGTTATTTTTAATAGTCTAAGGATATTTTTGATCGTTTTTTTAGTTATGATATATGTTTTATCTCTGCACTAGTAATAATTCGATTAAAACTTATTCGTATCGGATGTTTATATCGATTCAATACATATATACTATGTGTTTAAATTTATAATTCATTTTACTTAAACTTAATTAATTAACATGTATTTTACTTTATTTACATAATAATGAAAATTGCATTAGTTTGGGGTAAGCACCCGTGCTAGGTAAGCTTTTACCAAATTATTGAAAAGAGGAGATCAACTTTATTTTTTGGAAAACAGAAAATATTCTAAAATATTTCACAATTACTATTATACAATATCTTCTTTTCTGTCCATTTTATTTCCATTTTTGGCGTAAGTTGTGTTATGGGGAAACTACTGATCTTTTTACTAAATAAAAAATACTTCAGATTGTTTTTCCTTGAAAGGTAGTAATTACAAGATTACAATTAAAAAATATATATAATGGTATATGTTGAAATTAATTTAGAAAATATGATCTAAAATAGTTTCTTAATACTAAATTTTTAGAGATTATCTCAAGTTATTTTTGTATCTTCTATGTATTTAATATTAAGGATATTTTTATATTAATTGATTAAATTTTAAATAAAATTAAAATTATATCAACAAGAAATCGGACAGTATAATTAACTTAATGATATAAATGAGGAGTCAAAACTAGTGGAAACTTACTAAAGTTGGTGAGTGTTTTCCTAATTTGTTCTTTAATAATAATTTAGAGCCGTCAATATGGGCTAGGCATGTTGGATCGGCCTGGCTTAACCTGGGATTTAATAGGGCTGTGTTACGATATTTGAAGTCCATTTGAGAAAAGGGTTTTTTAGTCCGGCTTGAATAAGTCTACTGATTTGTGGGGCTTAAGAAATATCGGTAGGCCGGCTCGTGGGCCAATAAAAATTAATTAAAAAACATAATATAATATTAAAATTAAAAATTAAAAAGAGTCCAAATTCAAAAATTTAGGTTATTATTTATATTTAGATATTTATACTTTATTTGAAAAAACTTAATAAATATTATAAAGATAATTTTATTTGTGGATTTGATTAAAAAGTAGTATAATTAACATCAGGTAATATTGTTTTGTCGATATTTATGATAATATTTTAAAATTATAATATATAATTTAATTTAATAATTCTAACAGTAATATAATTTTTTAAAAAGTGGGTTGGCCCGACAAGCCTGTAGCCCACGTACTTGTGGGTTGGGCAGACCGTTCTCTGGCCCACACCAAAAATGGATTAGCCCATAAAAAGTCGAAGCATGTATGGGTTAGCCCGGATGGGGTGGGCTAACCCATATTGACAGCTCTAAATAATATGGTTACTAGGCTTGTTCAATTAATTAAATTTAGGCCTTTAAATAATAAAAGAAAATAAGTAAATTAGTCAAAAAATATAACATAATTAGTAAAAAATCTCATACTTAAAAAAATATTAGTAAAAATGTCATTATTTTTTAAGAAAATGTGTATCCTAATTTACTTCCTATTTTTTCCCTCTTTTCTTTGATTACACGTTTTTTTCAATTACTCACATATGTTAATAAAAAAATTATTTTCTCTCTATCTAATAGTTACCGTTAAGAATTCTAATATTTGCCTCTCTCTCTTCTGTAATTCTTTTTCTTTCAGAATTTGAATTCACATCTTTTTGATTTAGTATTCATCTTTATCTTATTTTAGATTTTGTTTTCTGATTTTCTTTTTTTTTAAAATCTATCAGAATAATTGTTTGTAATTCAAATCTCGGTTAAGGTTTGATAACCTCTAAAATAATTTCCAATGACTGAATCTAAAAGACTTACTAAAGGTATCCAACTTAATCATCAAATTTGGATGATGTAGGATCCGCTGTTAAAATGAGGAAAGAGAGACGATCACAACAATTGCAGGACCCAATCGGCGTGCAAAGCCTTTCTCTAATTCAGAATGAAAATGGAGAATCTTCGTCTACTCTTGGGAAACTTGAAAAGAACGATGAACACCAAATAGTTGATGAAGAGATATTTAATTATTTTTGCACGTTTCAGTATTTTGAATGTTGAATTGAAGTTGTTAAAGAATCCATAGTTTTAAATAACTTTAGGTTAGTATGCAGTTTAATCTTTTTTTTTTTGTGTGTATTCAAGATCCATTAGTATGTGTTTTGATATTGAATAGATTTGCAAATGTCTATGGCACTGTGCACGTTTGCATTTTGAGAATATTTTTGTTAATTCAGTATAGGAAATAGAGAGAAGGTATAATGGAGACGATAAACAAAATAATTAATCCCTAATCCAAACAAGACAAAATAAACTATAATTTTTACTATTGTATTTTATATAATTATAAATATGACTTTATAATCAGTGTAATTCATTTAATAGAAAATATAAATTTAAATAAGTAAATGGAAAATATGAAAAAATAAAAAATAAATATACATCTAGAATTTTAAAATTTTTAATTATTTTGACCAACAGAAAAAACACCTCAAATATTAGTTAATATTTTTTAGAGGGAGTACCGGCTTCCAAATGTTATTTTAAATATTTAGTTTTCTAAGTCCATATCAGACAATTATTTTTCTGAATTCAATTATTTGGAGCTTAAAAAAGTGAAGTTGGGAAAAATATTAATTCATTCCACTTTGTTCTTAATATTTTTATATTCATTTTTATGTTAACACACTTATTATTTATTATTTGTGTAAAGTTTTTCATTCATATAAATTTATACATAATATAACATTACATTATTTTGATAGGTAAGTTGATATATTTATCTAAAGCTATATATATACACATAATATTTTTCTAAAACTACTGTTTGTACCCCTATTAAACATCTCGCTTGACTAACACAACATTAATAAGAAAAGACAGGACAATTTGAAAGAAAAAAAAAACAGAAGTAAGAGTGATTTTTCATTTTTTTAAAAAAAATTAAAATTGATCAAAGTGACTAATAGAGTGTTTGAATTGGTTTAAAAGTTTGCCAAATTAAAAAGTTAGTTTTTAACTTCTAAAAATATTTAAAAAATATAAAAATAAGTCAAAATGACTTAGAATAAAGTTAGGAAGTGTTTGACAAGAATAAAATAACTTAAAATAAGTTAAAATGACTTCAAATAAGAATCTGTTTGGCATTGCTGCTAAAAACTACTTATTTTATGGGTAATTTGTCTTTTTAATAAAGAAAAGAAATTACTATTTTAGAATTTAAGTTAGAGTCTTTTACTTAATAAAAATTAATTGTTTTTTTCTTATAAAAACAACGTGTAAAAGAGTATTTACATTCTTAAATTTTGAATTTATTTAAAAAAATAATTAAATAATATAATTAAAAATTGATTAACCAAAGTATCTATTTAATAAAAATAATAATAGTAATAATCTTTCCACAACCTCAATAATGATAACAAAACAGATATATTATTATTATTATTATTATTATTATTATTATTATTATTATAAAATTAATTTTGAAAATCACGTAAACATAAAAATAACCAACCGATGTAATACTATTTTTAGGACTCTAAATTAATAACTATTTTTTAATCTAAAACGTTCTAAAAAAATATGACTTTTAATGTTATTAAATAATAAATAACTATTTATTAAATGAGTTTAAAACAAAAAAGTTCTAAAAAAATAGGACTTTTAATGGTACTAAATAATAAATAACTATTTTTAAATGAGTTTAAAACCAAACAGTTCTAGAAAATTAGGGAAAAATTCAGTTTAAAGAAAAATAATAATAAAAAAACAACGTGGATCTAAGATAAAAACAAAACAAACTTGGTAAACTTTTGATTTTATTTTAAACCGTTGAGGTTTTTGAATTCAAAATTGATGATAACTCCTATTTACAGTTTTAAAATTTTTATTTGTTTGTTCTTTATTTTCTCTCGCTATAAATACAATCATCGTACTTACGTTCTTTATTATGTGATTTTTTTTTATAAAAAATCATAGTTGAGTAATTTTCATTATGCTTCATGACTTTCATATAACAAATTAAAATATTCTCTTTTTTCGATGAGTTTATTTCTTTGCACTATTTTTATAATAAAATTTTGAATAAAGAAAATACTCATCGTAAAAAGAGGATCTTAATTTGAAGAATCCAAATTCAACATCAGATTAAAGTATAAGTATTGCAACTTAGTATCAAATAGTGTATTTATATTACAATTATATGAATGAAAAACTCTTTCATCTCTTAGAATTAGAATTTTACAAAAACACTTTAAATATAGTTGTAGTATACACATAAGCAATTGAAGAATTTTCCTAGCCTAAATTATCACTTAATTTATTAAATATAAATTAAATATTAGTTTGAGTTACTAATTTTTTTTTTTATTATTATAATTATTATTATTATTATTATTATAATTATAATTATAAGTATTATTATAATTATTATAATTATAATCATCACACAACCTTTTCAGTTTCAAAAAGAAGTTACACGCGTTATTTATTTTCAAAAAGATATATCTATGTCTGAGATAAAATTACATTTCTAAAATTTATTTGTTTACATCTACTTAAATTTAAAATTATTGTTAATTGTTTTAAAATTTTATATATAAAAAAACTTCTAACCAAAATGTTACTATCAAACAATCAACAAACAATTGACATTTGTAGTGCGACCCTTAAAAGTTTCGTATTTTAAACAATAAAAGCTTTTTTAAAAAACAAATGCAATTTTCCCATTAAACTTAAAATTTAAAGGAAAAATTTGAATTCTAATTCAAGAATAAATTTATAAATAAATAAATTATGTATAGTTTATTAGTTTTGATATAGCTATTTTTAATTTGAATTAAGATGTAAACATTTTCAACTGTTTAATGAAAAAATAAAAATCTAAATGCATGTTTCTTTTAAATGATTAGTTGGAATTCTCACACCATCATAATTTGCCCTTTCTAAAAAAATTTAAAAATAATTATGAAGAGTTAATCATCTTTTTTATTAAACGAAAAATATAAAAATATAAAGAAAGAGTTCTGTGGTAACATTTTAATTTCCAATTTAGTAATCATATGATTATTGTGTGTTCTGAATAATGCTTATCATTCAATTTTTATTGTTTATTTCAGTTATACTACTTTTTAAATTTTGATTCAATTTATAAAAATATAATTTATAATTTAATTATTATTAAAGTGTGAATGGAGAGGAAAAAAAATAGGAAAAGTGATTTTTTAAATAGGAGTTTATGCTAACTCTTTGTTTTGTTTTTATTGCATTAATTTTTTTGTTAAATTATAATTAACACTTTTCATCATATTACTTTTTTTAAAATTGTAATTTATAAATTAAAGTTATTTGAATTATGAAATTTCATAGGGGAAGTAGAAAAATCTTAATCAATTTACTTATATTTTAGGAATTCACTAAAATCTCTTTACATAACTCAAAATTTAAAGATAAAAATATTCATATAAATTTAAAACTCATTCCACTAACTTATTTAAAATTGATCTGCAAATTTTTAAAATAATTAACTGCAATTACATGCATGTGTTAATTTTTTTGCAAAATATAACTTTTTGTAAAATTATGTTTTATAAATATTTATTCTTAATTAAACAATCTTCTAGATTAATTTTATTTTTAATCATAAATATTATTTTTATGGGTAATTAATAGTGCATATAGTTGTATTAGTATTTCTTTAAGATAAATTATTAAATATCATAACTATGATGTTCATAATTAAAAAACAACATGTCGTATCTTTTAAAATATTTTTTAAAGAAACAATTTTATTTTCCTTTTCTTTGAAAAGATATGATTTGAAACTAATCTTACTAATGTCAACAACATTTTTTTCTTCGAGTGTACTTACAATTTATTAATTTTATCTAATTAAATATTAAAAATAATATATTAATTATTTATATAAAATTAGATTAAAGTTTTTATAATATGTTAAGATAAACATATTTACTAAAGAATAAAAATAAATTTAAAAACTCCATAAAATAAAAGAAGATATTTATAGTAAATTGAAGGAATGGAAGTTGATCAGTTTTTTATCTTTCAGCTTTTTCTTTGCACTAAATATAATTTATATTAATTTGATACATACTTTTAAGTGGTTATATTAATTAATTTTCTTATGATATTTTTTAAAAATTGATCATCGAAATTCATTATTTTGTACATTCTTATTTTACGTAATTATTTTATTAAATGAAAATCGTCTTATTTTGCAAAATTAAATGAGAGTTGATTGTGCTTAAGAGATCACAATATACTTTGTAAATTATATTTAGATTTTAGCTAAAAGTAGAGTCAATATACTTAATACTTAGTTTTAGATTAATCTATAAATTCAAATGTTAATTATCAGCACAATTATTAGTTCAACAAACACCTATGTATTATTTTAGTTTTCATTTTACACCAGAGGAAGGAGTAGTTGCTAAAATAATATTGGGAAAAGGGTTAAAAATATCCCTTAATTTTGATTTATTGTTTAAATTTATCCTCGCCGTTAAAATAAAGTTAATTTTACCCTTCGCCGTTAAAATAAAGTTAATTTTACCCCTCATATTACTAATTTCACCAAATTTACCCCTCATTAGACGGATTGACCCAAATTGACCCGAATTTACCTCTTTGACATATTTAATAGAGATTTGGGAGAATGGGTAAATGGGTATAGGAGATTTGGGAGAATGGGGTCGAGTTATTTTAAATGATCGGGTTAATGAATTAAAATAAGGAATATGTTTTATTTTTAAAATTCGGATCAATTTGGGTCAATCCATTTAATGAGGGGTAAATTTGATGAAATTAGTAACAGAAGGGGTAAAATTAACTTTATTTTACCAGCGAGGGGTAAAATTAACTCTATTTTAACGGCGAGGGGTAAAATTAACTCTATTTTAACGACGAGGGTAAATTTAAATAATAAATCAAAGTTGGAGGATAATTTTGACCCTTTTCCTAATAATATTTAGTGTTTTTGAAGAATGTATTATCATTACACATATATTAGGAGAAAAAGTCTGTTAGCATTAATTGTATATATTATATTAAAATATTATATATGATTATCCATATACTTTTAAAATATTACACGTGCGGGTACATAAACTGGTGACACTAAATAAAAATGGGAAACGTAACTTCCATTTAGCTCCATGAAGTTAGAACACGTAAGAGTAGTCCCAGAAAGCATGTGGCACATATACATATTTTCCAAATGACACGTGTCGACCTCTTCAACAAGTTTTAATTTATCACAAAACACCAACCGACCTTAGACTTAGATAATGGATGTTCATATATATAGAAAAATAAACCAAATTAAGAATACTCTTGTTTACTTTTTGTATAAAAGTGGCGAAGCTAAAATATACCCAAAAAAAAGCTTTAGAAAAATATGTCAGGGGCACAAGGTGCACAACCAAAGGAATCATTTACAGCCACAACATATGAATCCATTGTGAAAGAGGAGAATAGACCAAGAATGGATATTCATTCTCGTGAAGATGAAAAAGGGATTCAAATTGATAAGATTCAAGATAAGGTAGATGATGCTGCTGGAAAAGGTGGGCCTGTTTTCGGAGCCGGTAAAGACGACCCCGATAACAAGGATTTGGGAGTTACAGGCACCGGAGAGTAAAAACTGGTTATTACAACTAATACTTTGTTTGTAAATAGTTTTTTTTCTTCTTTTCTTTAGGGTTCTTTGTTTCTAGTTTTCTTGTTTAGTTTGTAACTTGTTAGGTCTCTTTCACGGGTTTTAATGTTTTTATTCAATAATTAAGAGCCTCAAGTTAAATTTCTTTTGGAGTTTTTGGTAAATTATTTAGTTAAAATGATAGTAAATGTAAATTGAATGTAGCAGTGAGTTAAAATTTGAAATTTATGTTTGACAAATAACATAAAAAAGTCGGAAGGGAAATTTAAACCGTTTCATCCACTTTTGGGCCTTCGCCTTCATAGTTCCATTGGTCCTTTACCTTCATAGTTTCATTGGTCCAAATTTAAAT
>CM040619.1:55396125-55425350 GCA_022817965.1 Solanum lycopersicoides | reverse complement strand
TAAGCCCATAATACATTTAATTTTTATAATTTTACTATATATCTTTTATTTATTTTAAACTTAAAAAGGTTTATGAATGTCATTTGGATAATTTAATAGTGTAAAATAATATTCACTCAAACGATACAACAACAACAATGTAAACACAAACAATATACAAAATATAAGCTCACTTTTTATTTTTTAAGTTATAATATAGGTGCATCCTTCCTTATTTATTTTACATTATGCTCCTTTCCTTATATATATCCCAATTTTATCATTATATTACGGGTTCACGGACGTTCAGTAATTTTTATTAAAATTTTGCATGTATTAAAATATTTATTAAATCTATTTAAGTGTAAACAACTTAATTATATTATATATATATTAATTTAAATTTCTATACAAAATTTAAAAATTTAAATTCTAAATTCGCATTTTTTCTTGGCTAAAGAGACTAAAATGGAGTTCGGAACCTAAAGGGTATAAAATGTTAACAAAATTCCAAAACGGTATATAAATTTTTATTTTAACCAAAAGGGCAAAATCGCTGGAAGGGCAGCGATTTCGCTCTCCGGAAAAAGTAAAATCGCTGCCTTGGCAGCGATTTCCAAAATAAATTTTTGTTAATGATTTTTTAATAAATCGCTGCCTAATTTTTTATTTGAAATTAAAAAAAAAATTAAAAAATTAGGAGCAATTCGCTGCAAGGGCAGCGATTTGTCTCCAATTTTTTTTATATATTTTTTAAAATCAATTTTTTAAAAAAATTTTGATTGCTACTTATTTTAAAAATCATTAAAAAAAATTTTATTTTGGAATAAGTAGTAGAAAAATTTAATATTAAAATTTCTTTAAAAAATTTAAATTTTATTTTAAAAATTGTAAAAAAAAAAATTTTAAAAAATTGATTGGAAAAAATAAAAAAAAAACAATTTGGTGCAGCGATTTGCTCTTAGTTTGTCTCCAAATTTTTTTTTTATTTTTTCCAATCAATTTTTTTAAATTTTTTTTTTTACAATTTTTAAAATAAAATTTAAATTTTTTAAAGAAATTTTAATTTAAATTTTTCTACTACTTATTCCAAAATAAAAAAAATTTAATTTTTTTTAAAATTTTTAAAATAAAATTTTAATTTTAAATTTTTCTACTACTTATTCCAAAATAAAAAAATTTAATTTTTTTTTACAATTTTTAAAATAAAATTTAAATTTTTTAAGGAAATTTTAATTTTAAAATTTTCTACTACTTATTCCAAAATAAAAATTTTTTTAATGATTTTTTAAAATAAGTAGCAATCAAAATTTTTCTAAAAAATTGATTTTAAAAAAAAAAAAAAAAGTTGGAGACAAATCGCTGCCCTTGCAGCGATTTGCTCCTAATTTCTTTTTTTTTTTAATTTCAACTAAAAAATTAAATAAATCGCTGCTTAGGCAGCGATTTATTAAAAAATCATTAACAAAAATTTATTTTGGAAATCGCTGCCAAGGCAGCGATTTTACTTTTTCCGGCGAGCGAAATCGCTGCTCTTTCAGCGATTTTGCCCTTTGGTTAAAATAAATATTTATATACCATTTTGGAATTTTTATTAACATTTTATACCCTTTAGATTCCGGATCGACTAAAATGGGGTAGTGGATGGAGACCCAAAGGGAACAATAATAATTAGTGGAGAATTAAGCATATGATATAATTGTTGAGAAACAAGGAAAAAAGTAAAACACTAAATATTATTTATGACTTGATATATAAATTAGCCTAAGTTGTGCTAGACAATATTTCAACAATATTAATATTTTCTTAGAATTAAACAAGTCTACAACCTCCACAAAAGATGGAGAACAACAAAATTTAAATTAAAAAAACCAAACAAATCAAAAGTATATTATATCTTATAGAGAAAATGGTCTAAAATTCCTTCAATTTATATTTGATATCTCAACTATACACTCCAACTTTACGGTGTCCTATTACCTCTCTGAACTATTTAAAAATGAAATAAATAACCTCTTATAATGCTATAACCACTCATGTGACTTGTGATGAAACACACTCTTGACAACTGCTTTCACCAATTAATCTTTTTAATCATTTTTTGTCCTCTTCTTTATCCTTTCTTCCTCAATTCTTTGTGAAAGTTTTCATTTAAAATAATAGAGGGATTTGAATTCAATTTGGGTGAATTTATTTTGTTTTTGTTGAAGATTTAATTACCTAGTGTAGTTGTAGAGAAATGTAGATTTGACACCTCCTCATCCTTTTCTTCAACCCTGTCGCTAAAAAGATCGATATCACCGCCACCATCTCCCCTCCACCTCCACGACCCTAAATGTTTTACTAGAAATACACTCTGATCTAATCCTTTCAAGTTAACTTCCACATTATCTCTTAGTTATAAAAGTTTTTTTTTCAAAAACAAATAATGAGGGACTTTGAATACAGATCTATAAGCCAAATTATTTTATAGGAGTTTAAGAAGATGATGGACGCGGCGGCGAACTTTGAATAGAGATCTAATCCTTGGTTTTCGCCTTTATCACCTTCCATCTCTTCACCATTAACTCTTTCGCTTTTGTCACCTGCTCAAAGTTTTAACCCAAAAAAATATTTGTTGTCTTGTTAATAAATTGAATGCACGATGGTGAAATTGATTTGTTCTTCTGGGTTCACTGAGAAAAAAAAGTTCGATGGATTTATTTAGATTAATTCTTTACAAAGATTAAGAATTAATTAGGGGATGAATTCCAAAAAGGTTGCCGGAAAAAATTCAAACTTTGACCATGGCAAAATTTAGATGAGAAAAATAGTTTAGATAAAATAAGAAGGAGAAAGAAAAAAATAAAAAAAGAAGAAGAAAAAACGATCAAAAAGAAAATAAAAAAAAAAAATAGTCAGCTTACTCTCTCAAAGAGAGTGAATGCACTCTCTGTGCCAACTCAGCCTTTCAAGAGTTATTTATTTCGTTTTTAAATAGTTCGGGGTGATAGGATACCCGTAAAGTTAGAGTGTGTAGTTGAAATTTCTAGTATAGATTGGAGGGGTTTTGGACCATTTTCTCTACCTTATATATAGCGACACATATATGTGTATTATGTATACCTTGTCTTTGGCCTGCTAAAATTCTAAAATCAAAAGTAAAAGAAAAAATAACACGGATAAGTAAAAATATATTAGTTAATTAGTTAATATAACTATAGTTTGAATTAATTATGGTTTGCAATTTAATTTTAGTTGTAATTACGTCGTCTCTTCTTCTCTCCTCTTTTATAAATATACAAATACAAATTATACATATACATATATAATTTTATGACAGATATACAAATACAATCAGTCTCTCTCCACTCACTGCCCTATCTCACTCACCTCTCTCCTCTCTCCTAATCTCGCTTTCCTCTATCCTCCCTCTCCCAATCTCGCTCGCTAGATATTCAAATACATATGTATATCAGTTACATATATACAATTATCTTGTAGATTTACATATATAGTTTGCCTTCTTCATTATCTTCCCTCTCTCGCTCACCTCTCTCTTCCCTCTCCCAATCTCTCTCACGTCTCTCCTCCCTCTAATATGTAGCTACGAATCGTAATTAGTAAACTATAGCTATTAAATATAATTAAGTTATTTTTGAGTGGCTATATGTGAAAGTTCCCCTAAAAGTAAATGTTAAGAATCTAGCAAAGCATTTGAAATATATAAAAGGAAAAAATTACATAAATACACATCTTATTTATCATTATCTCTAAAATTTCTTATCATTTAAAAAATTACAAAAATCCCTTTTCGGAGATATATGATACATTACTTAATGGAAGGGATGTACCTGAGAAGATATTTTTGTAATCATTTTAAATGATAGAGAATTTTAGAGATTATGATATCTTAAGTTGCGTATTTATATAATTTTTCTTTTATGGGAATTTTACACAAATCACTTATCTCTTAAGAGCGAATTACTTCATATTCCTATTCTTTTTCAAATTACAATTTTTTTTTAATTTTGGTGGAATCTGGATACATCCTAAAACGTTCTGATACATCGTGTTCGAATTTTGGATACATCTCTCAAAGTCTGATACATAGCGTCTAGATTTTAGATACATCACTCAACGTCCCGATGCACCAAGTAAAATAGAATATGAGAGACTAGAATTTTTTGTAATTTTTTCAAATGGTAGAAAATTTTAGCGAATATGGTAAAATAAGTTGTGTAGTTAAGTAATATTTCTCAAATAATATGCATATTATCAAAGAGTATTAAAGTTTTTATCAACATTAGTTAATTGTCATCAGATTTAATATCGTTATAACATTTAACAATATTTATAAAAAGTGCTAAAATATAATAGTCGCTAGTAATTGTCTCTAAAAAATATATTTACCGGCAATCTTGTTATATAACGGCGCTAAAAATCATTTTGATTTACTGCGCTAAAAATCATATTGATTTTTGTAACATGCATTGTTTTTACAATTAACTACATTATATCGTTAATTAATTACCACTAAAAATTATTTTAATACAATATAAATAACATCGCATCCAATTATCCAAACACAAGTTACATCTTAAGAAGAGCTATGATAACCTCTTAGGTCAAATAAAACAGTAAGATAGGACTAAGATTAAACAATCTTCCATAAGGACCTGTCAATGATGCATATGAATGCCAAAAAAGAAAAGGGAGAAGGGTCTGATATACTTTCAACTTTGTTATTTAGAGTTGATATATCCTTGCAATGAAAGTGACTCATATATACCCTTACTTATAAACAAACAACTCACATATACTCTTTTTCTCTAACGGAAATTGAAAAAAAATATTTTAATCTAATTTTTTATTAATTTTTTTCTAAAAATTATAATTCCATAAGAGTAAATTTAATCCTCGTCAAACATATTATTTTTTACTTTTTTTTGTTTCAATGACTAATTTAGAATTATTATTTTGATAATTAAATTTATTTATGTTTCACTAATATTCTTGTAAAACTTATTGTAGAAGACGGAATTTTTTCTTCGAATGCAAAAATTAAATTACAATATATAGACAAAAAAAATAATCATTATTTTTTTCTTTACACTAAGGAATGAAAGAAAAAAAAAAAAAAGAATAAGAAACTCAAATAATTATAATAAATGAAGTCAAAAAATAATTTATGTATGAAAAATATTAAAATTTAAAACTAATTTTTAAACTTCCGTTAAATGAAGGGTATATGTGAACCCATTTTGTAACGGTAGGGGTATATGTGAGCCGTTTGTATAACGGTAAGGGTATATATGAGTCACTTTCATAACGAGAGGTATATCATCTCCAAATGACAAAGTTGAGGGGTATATCAGACCCTTTTTCAAAAATAAATGTAAAATACATAAATATATTCTTTTAACTTATTTCAATTTGTATTTTTGCCGTTTAATTTTGGACGTGTATAAATAAATATTTAAATTTGTGTAAAATAGAACAAGTAAACACATTTGCTCTACGTGACAGTATATGTAGGACTCTACGTAGGACACAATTTGCTATGCAGGACACATGTACTTATTTGTTCAATTTTATGCAATTTAAAATACGTATTTGTATACACCTAAAGTCAGAACATAAATATCAGATGATGTCAAGTTGAAGATACATTTATATATTATGCCAAAACAAAACAACTTTTGTTATGCGTGCATAAATTAATTTGACTTGAGTAGTTTACCACCTACAGTTACAAACTCATTAATCAGTTGATGCTTAAGTTCCTAACCAAGTTCAGAAAGTTCTAATTTAACATATGAATTAATTTTTTATTTAATTATCTGTTTAGCTTTCATAAAAGCATATTATCTTAAAGTGCAACATATATCAGTGTCCGTTTCCATTTTCCTGTAGGGTAACTGATGGTTTAATTAGTTAAGTTTCATAAATAAATATATTCTTAAATTAAGTAAGAGCAAATTAATTAGCCATGCTAAAAATGTTGCTTAATTGTTGAATACTTAGATTTAATTTTCTTCATATATATATATATACACGTAATTCTATGTAATTGTCCAGTATATCAGATTTTGGAGAGTAAGAGATAGTGATCCATAATTCCCAGGTAACTTTATACTTGCCTAATTACTAAATTAAGGCATTAAGTAAGTTTGACACTTAATTAATTAAGTTTTGGGATTGAACTTTTATATATATATATATATATATATATATATATATATATAGATAGATAGATAGATAGATAGATATAGATATAGATTAGTTTCATTTGCTTCTTTTTACTTATCAAGTAGTCTATATTATGAAGTATCTATTCTGAAAGCTAATTATTATTAAGGATAATACTAAAATAAAATATATTACTGATATTCTCATTACTTATGAATAATTACTTGTTATCTTTTATTACGTGAGCTAATTAATAATTTAATTATTTAAAAATATAATATAAAAATTAGTTATATTTTTCTTTCTTCTCATTTTCTTTTTTGGGAATATTATTCATTTTTTTGAAAATCAGAGAGGGGAAGAGGATTAAATCGAACTCTCAACAAGAAAGTAAATATTCATAGTCAAACAACTGAATTACTTAGCCTCTATCTGGTCATAGATTTTGATGTTTTGTCAGAGGAAATATCAGATTTTCAAAATTTAATCAAATTTACAGGTCAAAATCGAATAGATATTTAAAGAAAAAAACAAATTCTACTAACTAATTAAGATTTCCTTTATTAATATTTCTTTTATTCTTTATCATAATATTTTTTTCTTTTTTGGTGTTTTTGCATGAAGGAGATAGAAGGAAAATATTACATCTACACATATATATATATATATTCAGAGAAAAGAGATGACACTTGGTTTATTAGCTTTATTATCAACACTATTTTGGGGTTTAGAGAGCCAATCTCCTCCTCCTCCTCTTCCTCTTCCTCTTCCTCCTCCACCTTTGTCGTCGTCGATGATTTTCGATGCTATAGTTTCTCTAGATGGAAGTGGAAATTTCATGTCCATATCAGAAGCATTGCAAGCAGCTCCAAATAACAGTGATAGGAGATACACTATACAAATTAAAGAAGGGATATATAATGAATATGTTTTTGTTCATAAAAATAAGACAAATATAAACTTTATTGGTGAAGGAATGGACCGTACCATTATTAGTGGATGTAAAAGCAATGGAACAGGATTCAAAACAAATGAGACTGCTACTGTAGGTCAGTAATCGTTCTGTTTTATTTTTAACATTACAAATATTACCCTTATTACAACGGTAGGTCAGTAATTCTTCTGTCTTATTTTTAAGATTATAAATATTATCCTTGTTTAATTGAATAGTTACCTAACATATTTTATTTTTAATTTTAAAGTCGACAATTATTGAGAGAAGGTTCAAAATAGTTTTTCATCTTTGAGTTAAGACTCAAAATCGTATTTAAATTTTCACATGGAGCATTAGTAGTCCTCATATTTATAATATTGGTGCACCTTGATCCTCCCCTAAAACTTTTGCCTGTTTTTTTTATATTAATTTTGTTCCTAATTTTATGTAAGGAATGTTCCATCGTCTTTTTATATATGTGGAGAATGTGAGAAGAAGAACACCTTGTTTTGTTTCGTGTAAATATTATTGCAGCTAAATATAAGAACATTTATTACAATAAAAAAAAAATTGTACTATTGTACGTAAAATCGTCGTGATGAACCTCTCGACTTTACGTGCAAAACGATTTCTACTAAATAAAATAAGCTGTTTTTCTTCTCACAATCTCTCAAATGAAATTATTATTTCTACTAAATATATAAAATGACGATTAATACATAAAATATGAATAAAATCAATGTTAAACAATATGCAAAATTTTGAAGAATGACCAAAAGTGCATTAATATTGCAAACATAAGGGACTATTAATGTTCAATTGAAAACTCAAGAATGACTTTGAGTCTTAACCCAAAGATGAGGGACTATTTTGGGACTTTTCGTTTCATTTTGAATGATGGTGAAACAAGAAAAATTTAATACTTTTTTTTTTTTTGAAAAAGTTAAATACACAATCATTTGAAATAATTTTTTTTGTCCAATCAAATTCTAAAACTTACTACAATTTAAAGATCTCTTACGTTACTCATTTATTTTAATTTACCATAAGTTGCCTATCTTGTTATTCTACAACTATCTTATAGGCAAGTAACATGTTTACCTAAAATTCTTCTCTTTTACACTGAATTTTTCATTTTTTTTGGCTCATCCATCAAAATTGATTATAGACGCTAGCTAGATATACCAACAATATACACAATTGTATACCAAAATATACATCCTTTTAAGGTAAAATTGATACGATAAATAATTTTTTCGTGTTGGTTCAAAATAGATATACATGGCCATGGATTCGTAGCACAAGACATTACAATTCAAAATACTGCTGGAGCATCGATGCATCAAGCAGTCGCAACGAGTATTTCAGCTGATAACGTTGCGTTTTATCGATGCAAGTTCTATGGTTATCAAGATACACTTTATGTAAAAAAAGGTGTACAATTTTTCAGAGATTGTGAAGTGTATGGTACGGTGGACTTTATATTTGGTAATGCAAAAGTCATTCTTCAAAATTGTAGTATATATGTTAGAAAACCTGAAGATAATCAAAATGAAGTGACAATAATTGCCCAAGGAAGAAAACGTAAACATGAAGATACTGCTATTGTCCTTCAAGGTTGCACAATAAATGTGACACAAGAGGTGTGCGAGCATGAACCTAAGGTAATATCAGTTAAATTGTGTGATCGCCTCATTTTATATACGAAGTTTTAAGATAATATTCTCTTTGTCCCTATTTAGTTGTTACTTTAGAAATGACATACATATTAAGATAACAATAATTAGCACAGTGAAGTTACACTTTTACCCTTATTAATTATGGTTTTAAAAAGGGATGAATTAAAACTAGAAAATTTTCAAGAAGTTTAAATGAGGGTATAATAGAATTTTTTTTTTTTCCTTTCTTGATTTGTTAGAATGGATAAGTAAATAGGAACAACTAAAAAATGAAATATGGAGAAGTAAATTGTAACAGAGGGAGTACATTTTTAGTTAGGGTTTTTTAATTTGTTTGTGGCTTCACTAGCAAAAATTGACATTTTGTGAGTTGAAGTTGCGTCATTTTTACTTACAAATACTGAATTCTGATATTGAAATACTTGTTTGAGGAGTATTTCAAGTGAAATATTAGTTTATTTTTTTAAAAAAAAAATATGTCTAAATATGAAATCAATTTTTAAATTTAAGTTCAAATAACCTTTTTTTGAACTTCACCAAATATTGTCCAAATGTCCAAGGGAAGGGGGTTCAATTGAGTCCCCTAAGCGGTATTTGGTGAGGGCGTTACAGCATTGAGAAGACCTTTCCCTAGTACGATAGAGAGGAATGGAAAGGACGCACCTATAATATACAAGTTATAATAATGCACTATAGGGTTATAATTACATATTCATTTTGTTATACATAATTTTATCAACCCCCTTTGATATACATAAGGGAGATTCTATGTAAATCACATGAATAAATCCGATATATACTCTTGCATTTTTTCGAGTTCCTATATTACTAATAAATTTCTGACTCTATCACTACAGGTACGAGTGTTCCTAGGAAGGCCTTGGAAGAATCACTCGCGAGCGATCGTGATGTCGAGTTACCTAGATGATTTCATTGATCCAGAAGGTTGGGTTGAATGGAATGGGAATACAGAAGATATATATTTTGGTGAGTATAACAACAGAGGGCCAGGAGCTAATATGGATGGAAGAGTAAAATGGGAAAAAATACTTTCAGAGTATGATGTTTCTAATTTTACTGTTCGAAATTTTCTACATGGAAATGAATGGATCCCCTATGAAATCCCAATGACACTTGATCTACTTTAAAATATATTGTACTATTAGAGTATATATGATATTTATATACTCTCTTTTTTTCCACTTATAAAATAAATGTATTAGACATTTCTCAATGGCATGTTGTGTACTTGAATGTGTTATTCCAAACAAAAATAATTGAAGTGCAAAAAATTACCCCATCTGTCCCAGTTCATTTTACACATTTTAAATTTTGAGATTCAAACAAGTCTATTTTTTACTGTAAAATTTTCAAATATCTTTGAGGTATTTTGAATTACCAATTATTGTAACTTATAGTACTTTTTATATAATTTACAAATATATAAATTTTATTTTAAAAATTTGAAGAGTCTGCGATTAAATTCTCAATAAAGCTTGAACTCTATGACTTCAAAAAAAAAAATACAGCACGAAATATCCATAGCCAATTTTCGTTGTTAAAAAGTTGCATAAAATAAAAAAGTACAACTCATGCTCATTTTATAAATTTGAAGAGCCTGTGAGTAAGTTCTCAATCAAACTTAAATTGTTTCACTTTCATAAAATGAAATGTGTCACATAAATACAAAATAATCATAGCCAAAAAAAGTTTGACTTCAAAAAAATAAAATACAGCACGAAATATCCATAGCCAGTTTTCGTTGTTAAAAAGTTGCATAAAATAAAAAAGTACGACTCATGCTCATTTTAAAAATTTGAAGAGCCTGTGAGTAAGTCCCAATCAAACTTAAATTGTTTCACTTCCATAAAATGAAATGTGTCACATAAATACAAAATAATCATAGCCAAAAAAAGTACGAAATCAAACTTAAATTGTTTCACTTCCATAAAATGAAATGTGTCACATAAATACAAAATAATCATAGCCAAAAAAAAGTACGAAATCAAACTTAAATTGTTTCACTTCCATAAAATGAAATGTGTCACATAAATACAAAATAATCATAGCCAAAAAAAGTACGACTCCGCTGGGGATCGAACCCAGAATCTCTGGTTTCGTAGACCAGCGCCTTATCCATTGGGCCACGGAGTCAACTTGTTGATATTCCTGCTACGGCTTAAGTAATCATCTAATTCAGTTATTATATTAAAACTTGTTTAGTTTTCTTAAATTAGTCACAGAGAAAAAAATTATTTAAGGAATTTTTAATATTATTACAATGTGTAAATTTAAGTTGTAACTTTGTGTATAGTAACTATAAACGTGTATTAAGAATCTGGAATAAATTCTCTTATTTTATAAGTGAGAGTTAGCCTTTAGCAGGCAACACACCGTCAATATGAGGGCTTCACCTGTCAGCTAAAAATATTGTGATTATATGTGGGACCCATCATTTATTTTTTCATGTCAAAATCAATTTCGATATTTAGTATTGTGGTAAATTGATAATTATAGTTTATTTAATTTCAAGTCTAGAGTAGAAAATTATGACTTTAAAAAATTAATTCGATAGTCATATTTTAAAATTTAATTTTAATATTTAGCGATATGGTAAATCGATAATTATAATTTATTTCAATTTCAAAATTTAAACTTATATATACTCACAAGATAGAGAATTGTGACTTTTATAAATTAATCGATATAGTTTGACATTCTTAAGTTTGATTTCAATATTTAGTGGTGTGGTAAATCAATAATTACTATTTGTTCAATTTCAAGTTTTCAAATTATATAAACTCGGAACAGAAAATTACTACGTTCATCCACTTTTTATTGTCATAGTTTTCTTTTTAGTTTCAAAGTATAAAAACTTTGACTAATAATTATGACGTATTTTCTTATCATATTGATATGCAAAAAATTATAATTTATAGTACTTTTCGTATGGTTTTTGAATATCTAATTTGTTTATTTAAAATATCGAATTAATATAATCTAACTTTGAAAATTAATCAAATTAACTTTTGAAAATGTAACATAATAAATAAAAAGTGGACGTGAACAATTTATCATACATACTAACACCTTGCACATGGAAATATTATTCAATAGAAAATAAAAGTAACTTCCTTTGTTAATCAATTACGAAAAAGAAATATCAGCATAAAAAGACTACCTAAATTGAGATACAAATATTTTTACTTATATTTAAAAGATACTACTATAAATCCAGAAAAGAAAAGAAAAACAAATATAAATTATAATAAATTTGTTTCATTATTACGTATAAGTTGAAAGATAATCAAATATCTCTTTTTTGAATATTTAATTTAGAAATATATATGTACAACAAATTGAAAATTAAAATATTTAAAGTAATTTTACAGATTATACTTTTAACTCTTGGGCCCGGTAGGGTTGCGTATCGGTCGGTTTGTTAGGTTTTGAAGTTTATCGGGTTAACTTATTGGTTATCGATTTGTAGAGATGCTAAGCCATTATAGAACCATTAAGATATTGTCTTATCGGTTATTGATTTTTCGATTTTTGATCGTTATCGGGTCGGCCATTAAGATTTGACATAAAAGTAAAAACATTGAAAATCACTTACAAACAAGGTGACAAACCAAATAAACCATGCACTTGAGTTCACAAGTTACATCTTGCTTAAAGCAAACACTTTTACATTTTAGAATAACCAAGTGTTTGAGACAATAAAAAATAAAAGTAGGAAATCAAACTCTAAGTCGAGGACCTTATATACAAAATGACATAAATATAATTATTTAATTTACTATCAGGTTATCGATTAACCAGTTAAAAAAAACTTCAAACCGTTAAGAACCGATAACCCGATAATAAAAAAATTTAAAACCGTTATCAAAACCACTAAACAAATAACCCAGTTCAACAAATCAATAACTTTTTTATCGATTCGACTTATTAATTTCGATTTGATTTTGAACAGCCCTAGTGCAAAACACGGACATTATTGCATTAGTAAGGAACAAAGTGACAAATATATATGCATGTAATTCAATGTAATTTTGACTTAAGTAAATATTAATTTTATTATTTTATTTTAAATGTCCTTATATCCTATAATATTTCAATTAACGACGAAACAATTCTCGAATTTTCAAAATATGACCAAATATATCCTTTTCATTTACTAAAGACCCTCAATTCTCCTATCACCTACTCGTCCTCCTACAAATTATTTTTTCTTTAGTCTTAAACATATCATCTGAAAGTTATTATTAACGAATTGTCAAAAACGAAAAACGACATTCTTTTTGAAATAGACTAAAAAAAAAAAAAAAAAACTAATTGAAACAGAGAATGTATATCATTATAGAATCACTCTTGCACCTTACAAATCTAGCCTTAACATTCCTTTATTTTCTTTCTATAAATATTCTGATACGATAATTGAAAGAAATGTTTGAAATTCTGCATAAAAATTTCATCTGTGTTAATCTTAATGTATCTAGGTGGAGGGAACGACTAACTAATATACTTAAGGGCATCTCTCTATCTAACATACATGTATAACTAAGGAGTGATATGATCATGAACATTAGATATGTATTTAATAATGGGGAATCGAATACGATAAATAGTGACATATCCAATAACGAGAAAATGGACGTAGTGCCAATTACTGGCAGTAGGACATATATTGACATTTTTTGTAAAGCTAATTAATAATAAGATTCTCACTTGTATGAGAAAATAAAAAAGTAGTTAGAAGTAATAAGATTTATTTATTTATTTATTTATTTATTTGCATATTAAGAACCTAATGGTGGAGTAACATATTTGTAGGTGTTTCTTTTAGCCTAATCCTAGTAGAAGTTGAAATTTGATTTTGTTTGATAGTTTTAAGTTACTAAAATTAGATGTTAGGTTACTTAAAGTATTATGGTAATATCATGATTATTTATATCATATTTTAATAGGTATTATTTTAATTTCACAGTATATAAAATAACTATTTCGAGAACGTTATCAATTGGTTAAAGTATGAATTCATTTTAGTGTTGTAGCTATCATGGTTGTTGTCATTTTTAATAGTCTAAGGATATTTTTTATCGTTTTTTTAATTATGATATATGTTTTATCTCTGCATTGGTAATAATTCGATTAAAACTTATTCGTACCGGGTGTTTATATTGATCCAATACATACATGCTATGTATTTAAATTTATAATTCATTTTACTTAAACTTAATTAACTAACATATATTTTACTTTATTTACATAATAATAAAAATTGCATTAGTTTAGTATAAACACCCGTACTAGGTAAGCTTTTACCAAATTATTAAAAAGAGGAGATCAACTTTATTTTTTGGAAAACAGAAAATATTCTAAAATATTTCACAATTACTATTATACAATATCTTCTTTTCTGTCCATTTTATTTTCATTTTTGGCGTAAGTTGTGTTATTGGGAAACTACTGATCTTTTTACTAAATAAAAAATACTTTAGATTGTTTTTCCTTGAAAGGTAGTAATTACAAGATTACAATTAAAAAATATATATAATGATACATGTTGAAATTAATTTAGAAAATATGATCTAAAATATTTTCTTAATACTAAATTTTTAGAGATTATCTCAAGTTATTTTTGTATCTTCTATGTATTTTATATTAAGGATATTTTTATATAATTGATTAAATTTTAAATAAAAGTTATATCAACAAGAAATCGGAAAGTATAATTAACTTGATGATATAAATGAGGAGTCAAAACTAGTGGAAACTTACTAAAGTTGGTGAGTGTTTTCCTAATTTGTTCTTTAATAATAATTTAGAGCCGTCAATATGGGCTAGGCCTGTTGAGCCGGCCTGGCCTAACCTGAGATTTAATAGGGCTGTATTACGATATTTGAAGTCCATTTGAAAAAAGGTTTTTTTAGTCCGGTCTGAATAAATCTGCTGATTTGTGAGGCTTAAGAAATATCGGTAGGCCGGCTCGTGGGCCAATAAAAATTAATTAAAAACATAATATAATATTAAAATTTAAAATTAAAGAGAGTCCAAATTCAAAACAATTAGGTTAGTATTTATATTTAGATATTTATACTTTATTGAAAAAAACTTAATAAATATTATAAAGATAATTTTATTTGTGGATTTGATTAAAAAGTAGTATAATTAACATCAGGTAATATTGTTTTGTCGATATTTATGATAATATTTTAAAATTATAATATATAATTTAATTTAATAATGTATAATTTACCTAAATCCCATAGTGTAAAATCTAAATAACATTTTATCCCTATTCTTTTTCAATTTACAAAAATCCCTTCAAAATTAGTGCTATCCGGATACATAGAAAATAATTCAGATACATTAATTCCAATACATTAAAATAAAATCAGTTACACTTTTAAAGGAAAGAGAATCAATTTTGAATTTGAGTTCCCCAAATCAAGCTAATCAATTTGTTGTCAATCTTTCTTAAATGGTAACAATTTCAATTAATTCAAGATTCAAATTTTATTCTCTCAATTCTCCTCCAAATCCTCCTTCCATAATCAACAAATTCAAATTTGTTTTTTTTCTCTATTCATTGTCTCATATTCATTCAAATTAAACTCAAATTTGTCAAAAATTTGATAAGAATACATAATAAATAGTTGTTGAAAAATAATTTCTTTCGTGAATCTCAAATACAATATTGTAGTAGATCGATGAGATCGAAAAAAGCTTGAAAATCCGATATATAGTAGAAGGAATCGCAAGAAAATGTTGATTCTGCTGCTTGGCATACTCTTCATCTCATCTCGATCATGGCACCACAGTAAGAGATGGTCAAAGAAGTTACTGAACACTTCAATTTTTATTTCAAAATACATTAGTTGATGTATCCTAAAATTGTTCTTCTTATTCTTTCTAAAAAAATCTCAATTTATTGAATCAAACTTGTATTGATACAACATAAACATGTCCATCTTGTTGAGACATTTCGAAACCTGAGAAAATGAGGTGAGGTATGAATGATACAAAAGTGGTGAAATTATTGTTGGTGAAAAAATTGATTTGTGAATCTCAAGTCAACCATTGCATTTGAATCAAAGATCGATGAGTTGAGGAAAAAAATGGCGATATGTTACATCGTTGAGGTGAAGAAATAAGAGTTTGAATTTTCAATGTATTTGTTATGGATTGATACAACAAACAGAAAGGCTAAAGAGATGCATAGTTTTGATGAATCATTCATACCTTTTATAATGTTGTGTAATCGTTTTCTAAATTTTGTTTCTAAGCTTGATAGATTTATCAATACATTACTATTTATGTATCTCATTTAAATTGATAAGTGTTGTATTTCTACCAGATCCATTAAATAAGTAATTGTATCCATAAGATGTAAGATTTGAGATTGATACATTACTTTGTAGTAGTTGCTAAGATCAATTAATATAAATTCAAATTTACGTATCATGTCTAAAAAATTATATATTTGTTCATGGAATAATAAAATATTGTGTATCCGATAGATTATATCATGTATCAATCATATGGTTTAGTAGATGTAATATTGTGTTTCATAAAATTGTTTATCTAACACACAATTTGTGCAGTTGTGTTTGATAAAAAAAGTTATATTTGATATTAGCACTGTTTAAAAGACAGATTGTTGAGTACATAATTTATTATGTTGTGTATCAAATACATGATTTAATATATGTATTAATGCGCTCCATGTTTATTGTATCAAAAGAACTTCATATTTTGACACGAACTAAACAAACTTTTGATAATAACATTTGCGTATCACCGTTTATGAATCTGATACATAATTGTGTGACACTTAATGTATCATGTACTGTGTACAGATACATATCCTTCTAAATTTAAATAAGATAAAAGATACATAGCAACACCTAGATACATGATAATTGATACATTTGGTTGAAGTTTTATATCAAGTATCAAAACTAATTAAGTTTATGTATCAAAATTAATATTTCAACACAATACACTGTGTATGATAAAATTATAATGTATCGTAGTGTTAAAACAAAGGTATTATACATTAATTTAAGAAATAAAATTAACTAGATACATTAAAAATCTAGTTAATGTATCTCAAACTCTAACCGTAAGATAATTTAGTAATTTGAACTCGATACATTATACATAATGTATTATAATGTATCATAATGTTGAAACAAAAATATTACACATTAATTTAAGAAACAAAAACAACTTAATACATTAAAAATATGAACTCATATATATCAGAAAAAGATGAACAAGAAGAAATAAAAAAAAGTAATCAACAATCTGATCTATTTTGACTTCTCCTTCTCAGCTATTACTTTAGAAGACAAATGTACATCAACTTTTTTCTACATTTACTTTAGAAAACGAAGGTACATCCTTCTTTTCATTCTTCTTCTCAACATTCACTCTTGTATCATTGTTTACTATTAACATAGACGTCACCCATGAATCTCGATCCAAAGTTCTTACCAAAGCCACCAGTAGATCGACTTTTTCACCTTTTTGAGACTTTTTTTTACAATCTATTTGGAAGACGAAGATGCATCCTTCTTCGACTAGTTGAGTAATCTCAACACTAAAAGAATGATCTAAATCCATATGCATCAAGAAATAAAGACTAAAAACAAAAAAGTTGAAGAAAACAACTATAAAGGAAACACAAAATATCAATTGAGTAGTTTGAATTTGATTGTCCGGAGAGAGAATCCTTTTAAAAATAAAATTGATATGAAAATTCTAACTGATAAGATTGTAGAGAATCCTTTTGAAAATCAAATTGATACAAAAATTGTAACTGATAAGATTGTAGAGTGAAATTAGGGAGAAAATAAAGGAGTGAAAAAAAGGAAGGAAATCATGTGTCAAGGCTTGGATATTTATGTATCTGATTGACTTAATAATTGGGAGGAAATAAGGGATTTTGAAAATATTTTAAAATAGTAGGGAATAATAAAAATTATGAAAAATAAAGATGTGTATATATGTAATTTATCCTTTAATAATTCTAAAAATAATATAATTTTTTAAAAAGTGGGCTTGCCCGGCAAGCCTGTAGCCCACGTACTTGTGGGTTGGGCAGGCCGTTTTCTGGCCCACACCAAAAATGGATTAGCCCGTAAAATGTCGAAGCATGTATGGGTTAGCCCGGATGGGGTGGGCTAGCCCATATTGACAGCTCTAAATAATATGGTTACGGGGCTTGTTCAATTAATTAAATTTAGGCCTTTAAATAATAAAAGAAAAATTAGTAAATTAGTCAAAAAATATAACATAATTAGTAAAAATTTCCATACTTTAAAAATATTAGTAAAAATGACATTATTTTATAAAAAAATGTGTATCCTAATTTACTTCCTATTTTTTCTCTCTTTTCTTTGATTACACGTTTTTTTCAATTACTCACATATGTTAATAAAAAAAATTATTTTCTCTCTATCTAATAGTTACGTTAAGAATTCTAATATTTGCCTATCTCTCTTCTGTAATTCTTTTTCTTTCAGAATTTGAATTCACATCTTTTTGATTTAGTATTCATCTTTATCTTATTTTAGATTATTTTTTTCTGATTTTCTTTTTTTTTAAATCTATCAGAATAATTATTTGTAATTCAAATCTCGGTTAAGGATTGATAACCTCTAAAATAATCTCCAATGACCGAATCTAAACGACTTACTAAAGGTATCCAACTTAATCATCAAATTTGGATGATGTAGGATCCGCTGTTAAAATGAGGAAAGAGAGACGATCACAACAATTGCAGGACCCAATCGGCGTGCAAAGCCTTCCTCTAATTCAGAACGAAAATGGAGAATCTTCGTCTATTCTTGGAAAACTTGAAAAGAACGATAAACACCAAATAGTTGATGAAGAGATATTTAATTATTTTTGCACGTTCAGTATTTTGAATGTTGAATTGAAGTTGCTAAAGAATCCATAATTTTAAATAACTTTAGGTTGGTATGCAGTTTAATCTTTTTTTTTTTGTGTGTGTATTCAAGATCCATTAGTATGTGTTTTGATATTGAATAGATTTGCAAATGTCTATGGCACTGTGCACAGGAGTATTTTGAGAATATTTTTGTTAATTCAGTATAGGAAACAGAGAGAAGGTATAATGGAGACGATAAACAAAATAATTAATCCCTAATCCAAACAAGACAAAATAAACTATAATTTTTACTATTGTATTTTATATAATTATAAATATGACTTTATAATCAGTGTAATTCATTTAATAGAAAATATAAATTTAAATAAGTAAATGGAAAATATGAAAAAATAAAAAATAAATATACATCTAGAATTTTAAAATTTTTAATTATTTTGACCAACAGAAAAAACACCTCAAATATTAGTTAATATTTTTTAGAGGGAGTACCGGCTTCCAAATGTTATTTTAAATATTTAGTTTTCTAAGTCCATATCAGACAATTATTTTTCTGAATTCAATTATTTGGAGCTTAAAAAAGTGAAGTTGGGAAAAATATTAATTCATTCCACTTTGTTCTTAATATTTTTATATTGATTTTTATGTTAACACACTTATTATTTATTATTTGTGTAAAGTTTTTCATTCATATAAATTTATACATAATATAACATTACATTATTTTGATAGGTAAGTTGATATATTTATCTAAAGCTATATATATACACATAATATTTTTCTAAAACTACTGTTTGTACCCCTATTAAACATCTCGCTTGACTAACACAACATTAATAAGAAAAGACAGGACAATTTGAAAGAAAAAAAAAACAGAAGTAAGAGTGATTTTTCATTTTTTTAAAAAAAATTAAAATTGATCAAAGTGACTAATAGAGTGTTTGAATTGGTTTAAAAGTTTGCCAAATTAAAAAGTTAGTTTTTAACTTCTAAAAATATTTAAAAAATATAAAAATAAGTCAAAATGACTTAGAATAAAGTTAGGAAGTGTTTGACAAGAATAAAATAACTTAAAATAAGTTAAAATGACTTCAAATAAGAATCTGTTTGGCATTGCTGCTAAAAACTACTTATTTTATGGGTAATTTGTCTTTTTAATAAAGAAAAGAAATTACTATTTTAGAATTTAAGTTAAAGTCTTTTACTTAATAAAAATTAATTGTTTTTTTCTTATAAAAACAACGTGTAAAAGAGTATTTACATTCTTAAATTTTGAATTTATTTAAAAAAATAATTAAATAATATAATTAAAAATTGATTAACCAAAGTATCTATTTAATAAAAATAATAATAGTAATAATCTTTCCACAACCTCAATAATGATAACAAAACAGATATATTATTATTATTATTATTATTATTATTATTATTATTATTATTATTATTATTATAAAATTAATTTTGAAAATCACGTAAACATAAAAATAACCAACCGATGTAATACTATTTTTAGGACTCTAAATTAATAACTATTTTTTAATCTAAAACGTTCTAAAAAAATATGACTTTTAATGTTATTAAATAATAAATAACTATTTATTAAATGAGTTTAAAACAAAAAAGTTCTAAAAAAATAGGACTTTTAATGGTACTAAATAATAAATAACTATTTTTAAATGTGTTTAAAACCAAACAGTTCTAGAAAATTAGGGGAAAATTCAGTTTAAAGAAAAATAATAATAAAAAAACAACGTGGATCTAAGATAAAAACAAAACAAACTTGGTAAACTTTTGATTTTATTTTAAACCGTTGAGGTTTTTGAATTCAAAATTAATGATAACTCCTATTTACAGTTTTAAAATTTTTATTTGTTTGTTCTTTATTTTCTCTCGCTATAAATACAATCATTGTACTTACGTTCTTTATTATGTGATTTTTTTTTATAAAAAATCATAGTTGAGTAATTTTCATTATGCTTCATGACTTTCATATAACAAATTAAAATATTCTCTTTTTTCGATGAGTTTATTTCTTTGCACTATTTTTATAATAAAATTTTGAATAAAGAAAATACTCATCGTAAAAAGAGGATCTTAATTTGAAGAATCCAAATTCAACATCAGATTAAAGTATAAGTATTGCAACTTAGTATCAAATAGTGTATTTATATTACAATTATATGAATGAAAAACTCTTTCATCTCTTAGAATTAGAATTTTACAAAAACACTTTAAATATAGTTGTAGTATACACATAAGCAATTGAAGAATTTTCCTAGCGTAAATTATCACTTAATTTATTAAATATAAATTAAATATTAGTTTGAGTTACTAATTTTTTTATTTTATTATTATTATAATTATTATTATTATTATTATAATTATAATTATAAGTATTATTATAATTATTATAATTATAATCATCACACAACCTTTTCAGTTTCAAAAAGAAGTTACACGCGTTATTTATTTCCAAAAAGATATATCTATGTCTGAGATAAAATTACATTTCTAAAATTTATTTGTTTACATCTACTTAAATTTAAAATTATTGTTGATTGTTTTAAAATTTTATATATAAAAGAACTTCTAACCAAAATGTTACTACCAAACAATCAACAAACAATTGACATTTGTAGTGCGACCCTTAAAAGTTTCGTATTTTAAACAATAAAAGCTTTTTTAAAAAACAAATGCAATTTTCCCATTAAACTTAAAATTTAAAGGAAAAATTTGAATTCTAATTCAAGAATAAATTTATAAATAAATAAATTATGTATAGTTTATTAGTTTTGATATAGCTATTTTTAATTTGAATTAAGATGTAAACATTTTCAACTGTTTAATGAAAAAATAAAAATCTAAATGCATGTTTCTTTTAAATGATTAGTTGGAATTCTCACACCATCATAATTTGCCCTTTCTAAAAAAATTTAAAAATAATTATGAAGAGTTAATCATCTTTTTTATTAAACGAAAAATATAAAAATATAAAAAAAGAGTTCTGTGGTAACATTTTAATTTCCAATTTAGTAATCATATGATTATTGTGTGTTCTGAATAATGCTTATCATTCAATTTTTATTGTTTATTTCAGTTATACTACTTTTTAAATTTTGATTCAATTTATAAAAATATAATTTATAATTTAATTATTATTAAAGTGTGAATGGAGAGGAAAAAAAATAGGAAAAGTGATTTTTTAAATAGGAGTTTATGCTAACTCTTTGTTTTGTTTTTATTGCATTAATTTTTTTGTTAAATTATAATTAACACTTTTCATCATATTACTTTTTTTAAAATTGTAATTTATAAATTAAAGTTATTTGAATTATGAAATTTCATAGGGGAAGTAGAAAAATCTTAATCAATTTACTTATATTTTAGGAATTCACTAAAATCTCTTTACATAACTCAAAATTTAAAGATAAAAATATTCATATAAATTTAAAACTCATTCCACTAACTTATTTAAAATTGATCTGCAAAATTTTAAAATAATTAACTGCAATTACATGCATGTGTTAATTTTATTGCAAAATATAACTTTTTGTAAAATTATGTTTTATAAATATTTATTCTTAATTAAACAATCTTCTAGGATTAATTTTATTTTTAATCATAAATATTATTTTTATGGGTAATTAATAGTGCATATAGTTGTATTAGTATTTCTTTAAGATAAATTATTAAATATCATAACTATGATGTTCATAATTAAAAAACAACATGTCGTATCTTTTAAAATATTTTTTAAAGAAACAATTTTATTTTCCTTTTCTTTGAAAAGATATGATTTGAAACTAATCTTACTAATGTCAACAACATTTTTTTCTTCGAGTGTACTTACAATTTATTAATTTTATCTAATTAAATATTAAAAATAATATATTAATTATTTATATAAAATTAGATTAAAGTTTTTATAATATGTTAAGATAAACATATTTACTAAAGAATAAAAATAAATTTAAAAACTCCATAAAATAAAAGAAGATATTTATAGTAAATTGAAGGAATGGAAGTTGACCAGTTTTTTATCTTTCAGCTTTTTCTTTGCACTAAATATAATTTATATTAATTTGATGCATACTTTTAAGTGGTTATATTAATTAATTTTTTTATGATATTTTTTAAAAATTGATCATCGAAATTCATTATTTTGTACATTCTTATTTTACGTAATTATTTTATTAAATGAAAATCGTCTTATTTTACAAAATTAAATGAGAGTTGATTGTGCTTAAGAGATCACAATATACTTTGTAAATTATATTTAGATTTTAGCTAAAAGTAGAGTCAATATACTTAATACTTAGTTTTAGATTAATCTATAAATTCAAATGTTAATTATCAGCACAATTATTAGTTCAACAAACACCTATGTATTATTTTAGTTTTCATTTTACACCAGAGGAAGGAGTAGTTGCTAAAATAATGTTTAGTGTTTTTGAAGAATGTATTATCATTGCACATATATTAGGAGAAAAAGTCTGTTAGCATTAATTGTATACATTGTATTAAAATATTATATATGATTATCTATATACTTTTAGGGGTCGTTTGGTACAAAGATCATAATGCAGGAATTAGTAATGAAGGGATTAGTAATGAAGGGTTTATTTTTATCAAGTGTTTGGTTCATTTTTTCCAACCTCATCTTGTGTTTGGATTATAGCTCTATGATTTAAACTTCTTTCCAATTATACCCTTGAATTATTATATAATTGGATCAAGGTAGATAATTGTTAGACAATATTATTTTTTATAACCTTCTAATTAGCTATGGGAAAAACAATTTAGTTGTCTTGTTTGTTATTTTTTTCACTTGAATTATTTGAGGATAATAAATTAATCACTCACAAAAGGTCATTTTTCAATTAAAAAAAGATAAACCATCTACTTTTAAAATCAAAAAGACGATCAACAATGGTAAAATTGAATAAATCATCTACATGACACATAAAATTGCAAGTTTTAGTTTTAATATGTATGTAAATTTTTTAAATTGTTTAAAATACAAATAATTAGAAAATCAAGCAAATATATATATACACACACATTAAATTTAGATCACAAACTTCACACACAAATATACAACTCACATTTCAAATTTATATTGATTTATATTGAATTTATTAGTAATAAAGAATTTCCTCTAAATAATTTATAAGCTAATTTATTTAAATAAACTTACTTGTATAAATATAAATAATAAAATCAAGAAAATATACAAAATAATTAAAATGATTGAGGATATTTTTGTCTATACATAGCTTATCCCATGGTATTATATCCTATGTATTACTAATACCTCCAAATGGAAGGTATTAGTAATACATCCTATAATACCATGTTGGAGGTATAACTAATCCATGAATTAGTTATACATAGACTCAAATTTCTATCAAACATGATACTAAATAATATCTTACATAATCTATGGACTATTTTGTTCTAATATAGCCTATCAAACGACCCCTTAAAATATTACACGTGCGGGTACGTAAACTAGTGACACTAAATAAAAATGGGAAACGTAACTTCCATTTGGCTCCATGAAGTTAGAACACGTAAGAGTAGTCCCAGAAAGCATGTGGCACATATACATATTTTCCAAATGACACGTGTCGACCTCTTCAACAAGTTTTAATTTATCACAAAACACCAACCGACCTTAGACTTAGATAATGGATGTTCATATATATAGAAAAATAAACCAAATTAAGAATACTCTTGTTTACTTTTTGTACAAAAGTGGCGAAGCTAAAATATACCCAAAAAAAAGCTTTAGAAAATATGTCAGGGGCACAAGGTGCACAACCAAAGGAATCATTTACAGCCACAACATATGAATCCATTGTAAAAGAGGAGAATAGACCAAGAATGGATATTCATTCTCGTGAAGATGAAAAAGGGATTCAAATTGATAAGATTCAAGATAAGGTAGATGATGCTGCTGGAAAAGGTGGGCCTGTTTTCGGAGCCGGTAAAGACGAGTCCGATAACAAGGATTTGGGAGTTACAGGCACCGGAGAGTAAAAACTGGTTATTACAACTAATACTTTGTTTGTAAATAGTTTTTTTTCTTCTTTTCTTTAGGGTTCTTTGTTTCTAGTTTAGTTTGTAACTTGTTATGTCTCTTTCACGGTTTTTAATGTTTTTATTCAATAATTAAGAGCCTCAAGTTAAATTTCTTTTGGAGTTTTTGGTAAATTATTTAGTTAAAATGATAGTAAATGTAAATTGAATGTAGCAGTGAGTTAAAATTTGAAATTTATGTTTGACAAATAACATAAAAAAGTCGGAAGGGAAATTTAAACCGTTTCATCCACTTTTGGGCCTTCGCCTTCATTTCCCTTGGTCCTTTACCTTCATAGTTTCATTGGTCCAAATTTAAATCGTTCTTATTATATAGTAAAAATCATGTACAACTATTAATATTTTGATTTAATATAATTTAGAATATATTTTCGAACAAACTTTTTTATTTTATAGAGTAATTTCATGTCTATTCTAAATCAATACTTAATATATTATAATTTCTCATTAACTTAATATCCATTTAAAATCATCTTTATCGCAAATAAAGATTATTATTTTTTATGGGAAAATATATCGTTTTTAGATTATGACCAAAATATCAAAACGCGTCTTGAATTAAGGACTTGGATTATGATAGAAATATAAACACTTCTTAATTTTGATTTTTTTTTATGTTGTGTCCCTAAATTTATTTATTTTTTAATTTTGTGCACTTTTTAAACTTGGTGGGATTCGCATATATCTCTCACGCATTTTAATTGCGTGGAATCACAGAATGTGTCACGAAAAATAAAGATGTATAAAATTAGAAAAAGAAATCAGAAAATAAAAGGACTTTAGTTTAACTAAGATCTCTGAGATTTCGATTATGGAATACTTGTACATTTTTCCAAATTAATATAAATTTTTATTAGCAATTCATTTTTATATCTTTTTTTCTTAATTTAGAATATAGAGATTCAAACTTCATATGAATTTACATGGTTACCTTCCTTAATCGGTAAGGAGTTTGATATACTTCTTAATTGTATTACTTAGAGTTGATATAACTGTATTACTTAGAGTCGATGATATATTACTCGTTATAAAAATATTTCATATATTTTTACATGTATTTTTACTCTTGCAAAGAAACATATACCTTCTATCTAAAGGAAGTGATCGAATTTGTTTTTAAATAAACTTTAATATATATATATATTAAAAGGTTTTAATATCAAAATCAAAATGGTGTCACATTGAGGCCAAAAATATCTTTTTTTAAAGTTTTATCAGGATAAGAAACACTTTTTTTTTTAAGTCAAGTCACCAAAAACTTTAACTCTTCCATAGCCAAACGTCCAATAGAAGTTCATCTATTTTTTAGTACTTACTATTCTGTTCTGATACTTTTTATTTTTTAAGAATCAAATAATTTAACTTTGATCGAATATTTGTGTATGAAATTTTTAAATTTTTTGAAATGAAATTTATATATTTATAAGCTACATAAAAAGCAGTATAAGTCACAATAATTGATTTCAAAATGTTAAAAAGGATGTATGAGAAAATTACGATCAAAGAAATATTTATTTGAATCTTAAAATGTGAAAAATGTCACACAAAATGGAACGGTGGGAGGGAGTATTATTTATTAGTCTTGCAAAACCCAAGTCAAAAGTCTTTGTTATTCCTATCCCTTACAATTTTCATTTCCTTTTTCATTTGATAGATACTATAGTAGTACGTACGACAAAGCACAAGTTACATCACTTACTAACTTTGTCAAAAGTTTTTAAGTCATTGATTTCTCATCATTTTTTGGTTTTTGTCGGCAAGATTCTTGATTTGGCTAAATAAAAACTTCATTTTTTAATTTTTGATCTAGCAATTCTGCCAATAAAAGAGCAAAAGTTCCTAATCTTGAACAGATTATAAATTGAATGAATGCAACAGAGTTCAATTTGCTCTAAATAAGGCAAAAGTAAGTTTTTTTTCTTTTTTCGCGATATATATAAATTGTTGAATCCCCTTTGATGGCGGATATAGTTGAGCAAATCTTGTCAAAGCCAATTCAATTAGCTGATCAGGTGATTCAGGCAGCTGATGAGGCAGTTTTATTCAATCAAGAATGTGCTGAGCTCAAGTCCAAGACTGAGAAGCTGATTGTGCTGCTTCGTCAAGCAGCACGAGCCAGCAACGAGCTCTATCAACGACCCATGAGCCGAATTATTGATGATACTGAACAAGCTTTGGAAAGAGCTATGTCTATTGTTACCAAATGCTGCACACAGGGACTAGTGAAGCGCGTATTTACCATCATACCTTCTGCAGATTTCCGTAACTTGTCTACTCAGTTAGAGAATTCTATTAGTAATGTGTCGTGGCTCCTTCGTGTCTCTGCCTCAGCTGATGAGGGTGCTGATAGGTATTTAGGACTTCCTCCTATTGTTACTAATGAGCCTATATTGTGTTTTATTTGGGAGCATATAGCGATTTTGTGTACTGGTTCGGTTAATGATCGATCTGATGCTGCTGCATCGTTGGTTTCATTGGCTAGAGATAATGATCGGAACAGAAAATTGATCATTGAGGAAGGTGGAGTTGGACCACTATTGAAATTGTTGAAGGAAGGGAAATTGGAGGGTCAGGAGAATGCTGCAAAGGCAATTGGATTGCTAGGATGTGACCCTGCAAGTGTCGAACACATGGTGAATGCCGGGGTGTGTTTAGTTTTTGTGAAAATCCTCAAAGAAGGTCTAATGAAAGTTCAAGCAGTGGTGGCTTGGGCAGTTTCTGAACTTGCTGCACATTACCCCGAATGTCAAGATGTTTTTCATCAGAATAACATAATCAGATTACTTGTTAGCCATCTCGCGTTTGAGACGGTTCAGGAGCATAGCAAGTATGCTATTGTTAGCAAATCCACGTCGATTGATGCTGTTCTTTCAGCTAGTAATGTGCACAAGGTGAATGAGGATGATGATAATAGCCACATTCCACATCCTTTAGGAAATAAGAAGCCTACTCAGATGCACAATGTGGTTACTGCGACCACGGATATGCAACCGTCTCAGCATATTCCGTTCAATGATGCAATCCAGACATATCATCAGCAGAGTCATTATGCTTCAGGGGTCAGTAATAAAGGGAGAGAATCGGAGGACCCTAATACCAAGGCTTATATGAAGGCAATGGCTGCAAGAGCTTTATGGAAACTGGCTAAGGGAAATTCAACTATTTGCCATAGCATTACGGATTCAAGAGCACTGCTTTGCTTTGCAGTACTCTTGGAGAAAGGGGCTGAAGATGTTCAGTATCATTCCGCGATGGCAGTAATGGAAATCACAGCTGTGGCGGAGAAAGATCCTGATTTGAGAAAGTCAGTGTTCAAGCCTAATTCACCTGCTTGCAAAGCTGTTGTTGATCAACTGTTGAGAATCATTGAAAAAGAGATTTGAACTTGCTTGTTCCGTGCATTCGATCAATTGGGAATTTGGCCACGACTTTTCGAGCTACAGAGACGAGGATGATTAGCCCATTAGTAAAGCTGCTCGATCAACGAGANTTGAAGATTAACAAGACGAAGAGTGCAAAAATGGTGTGTAGAGCTATGGAGAATTGGGATTGAGAGAGGAGGTGAAAGCAAAGACATTGTCTCTATGCAAATTGATTAGAAATTGTATCACTCTTTTGTAAAGTGTTGGAAAATATATGCAATCAAAAAAATAAAATATTTTATCTAAAATATAATATTTCTTTTTAGAAAATGAATTTGTTAATAAAAGTATGAAAAATAAGCTATTCAAGTGACGTTTCACATTGATAGGTTAATGATAAAATTTGATGTGCTCTAGAACAAGAAAAGCTCAATATCGAACAACTTTTTATGTGTTTTGAAAAAGAAAAGCTCAATATCGATAATTTGGAGCTAATTCATAGCTAAATAGCTCATAACTTTGATGAATTTTCTATAGCTAAAGAGAATTAACGTGAAATTTTGTTGTTTAGATATGAAAAATTACATATTTTCTAGAGAATTTAAAGTTTAATAAATATTTTAGGTAATATATAGAATTTTCATTTAACTAACTTCACCTCATGTGTACATATATACAAAATCAAATACTACTTTAAAATTTCAACTTCAAATCTTCTTTTTCATCAAATTTCGATCAAATCAAGTGGTTATTTAGTGCAGCGATCATTTATGGATGCTCAAAGTATATAAATCATTGATTTATCTTAAATTTGAATCCGTCACGACTATTAATCTTGTCATATATTTATACATGACCTATTAAACATCTAATTCGAATTTTAAATTATTATTGAACACATAAAAGATCTCTAAGCATCATATGAAACAAATATAATTCTCAAAGGGTAGAAAATTAATATATAGTAGCAAATCAAGCCAATATAATAGCCAAATTCATTACATGTATAAGCTATATATCTATCCTTAATGCTTAGTGCAATCACTAGGCAAAAATGAAATGTTGTTTTCCACAAGATC
>CM040619.1:55383882-55395125 GCA_022817965.1 Solanum lycopersicoides | reverse complement strand
GGAGAGGAAAAAAAATAGGAAAAGTGATTTTTTAAATAGGAGTTTATGCTAACTCTTTGTTTTGTTTTTATTGCATTAATTTTTTTGTTAAATTATAATTAACACTTTTCATCATATTACTTTTTTTAAAATTGTAATTTATAAATTAAAGTTATTTGAATTATGAAATTTCATAGGGGAAGTAGAAAAATCTTAATCAATTTACTTATATTTTAGGAATTCACTAAAATCTCTTACATAACTCAAAATTTAAAGATAAAAATATTCATATAAATTTAAAACTCATTCCACTAACTTATTTAAAATTGATCTGCAAATTTTTAAAATAATTATTGATCTGCAAATTTTTAAAATAATTAACTGCAATTAATGCATGTGTTAATTTTTTTTGCAAAATATAACTTTTTGTAAAATTATGTTTTATAAATATTTATTCTTAATTAAACAATCTTCTAGATTAATTTTATTTTTAATCATAATATTATTTTTATGGGTAATTAATAGTGCATATAGTTGTATTAGTATTTCTTTAAGATAAATTATTAAATATCATAACTATGATGTTCATAATTAAAAAACAACATGTCGTATCTTTTAAAATATTTTTTAAAGAAACAATTTTATTTTCCTTTCTTTGAAAGATATGATTTGAAACTAATCTTACTAATGTCAACAACATTTTTTTCTTCGAGTGTACTTACAATTTATTAATTTTATCTAATTAAATATTAAAAATAATATATTAATTATTTATATAAAATTAGATTAAAGTTTTTATAATATGTAAGATAAACATATTTACTAAAGAAAAAAATAAATTTAAAAACTCCATAAAAAAAAGAAGATATTTATAGTAAATTGAAGGAATGGAAGTTGATCAGTTTTTTATCTTTCAGCTTTTTCTTTGCACTAAATATAATTTATATTAATTTGATACATACTTTTAAGTGGTTATATTAATTAATTTTCTTATGATATTTTTTAAAAATTGATCATCGAAATTCATTATTTTGTACATTCTTATTTTACGTAATTATTTTATTAAATGAAAATCGTCTTATTTTGCAAAATTAAATGAGAGTTGATTGTGCTTAAGAGATCACAATATACTTTGTAAATTATATTTAGATTTTAGCTAAAAGTAGAGTCAATATACTTAATACTTAGTTTTAGATTAATCTATAAATTCAAATGTTAATTATCAGCACAATTATTAGTTCAACAAACACCTATGTATTATTTTAGTTTTCATTTTACACCAGAGGAAGGAGTAGTTGCTAAAATAATATTGGGAAAAGGGTTAAAAATATCCCTTAATTTTGATTTATTGTTTAAATTTATCCTCGCCGTTAAAATAAAGTTAATTTTACCCTTCGCCGTTAAAATAAAGTTAATTTTACCCCTCATATTACTAATTTCACCAAATTTACCCCTCATTAGACGGATTGACCCAAATTGACCCGAATTTACCTCTTTGACATATTTAATAGAGATTTGGGAGAATGGGTAAATGGGTATAGGAGATTTGGGAGAATGGGGTCGAGTTATTTTAAATGATCGGGTTAATGAATTAAAATAAGGAATATGTTTTATTTTTAAAATTCGGATCAATTTGGGTCAATCCATTTAATGAGGGGTAAATTTGATGAAATTAGTAACAGAAGGGGTAAAATTAACTTTATTTTACCAGCGAGGGGTAAAATTAACTCTATTTTAACGGCGAGGGGTAAAATTAACTCTATTTTAACGACGAGGGTAAATTTAAATAATAAATCAAAGTTGGAGGATAATTTTGACCCTTTTCCTAATAATATTTAGTGTTTTTGAAGAATGTATTATCATTACACATATATTAGGAGAAAAAGTCTGTTAGCATTAATTGTATATATTATATTAAAATATTATATATGATTATCCATATACTTTTAAAATATTACACGTGCGGGTACATAAACTGGTGACACTAAATAAAAATGGGAAACGTAACTTCCATTTAGCTCCATGAAGTTAGAACACGTAAGAGTAGTCCCAGAAAGCATGTGGCACATATACATATTTTCCAAATGACACGTGTCGACCTCTTCAACAAGTTTTAATTTATCACAAAACACCAACCGACCTTAGACTTAGATAATGGATGTTCATATATATAGAAAAATAAACCAAATTAAGAATACTCTTGTTTACTTTTTGTATAAAAGTGGCGAAGCTAAAATATACCCAAAAAAAAGCTTTAGAAAAATATGTCAGGGGCACAAGGTGCACAACCAAAGGAATCATTTACAGCCACAACATATGAATCCATTGTGAAAGAGGAGAATAGACCAAGAATGGATATTCATTCTCGTGAAGATGAAAAAGGGATTCAAATTGATAAGATTCAAGATAAGGTAGATGATGCTGCTGGAAAAGGTGGGCCTGTTTTCGGAGCCGGTAAAGACGACCGATAACAAGGATTTGGGAGTTACAGGCACCGGAGAGTAAAAACTGGTTATTACAACTAATACTTTGTTTGTAAATAGTTTTTTTTCTTCTTTTCTTTAGGGTTCTTTGTTTCTAGTTTCTTGTTTAGTTTGTAACTTGTTAGGTCTCTTTCACGGTTTTAATGTTTTTATTCAATAATTAAGAGCCTCAAGTTAAATTTCTTTTGGAGTTTTTGGTAAATTATTTAGTTAAAATGATAGTAAATGTAAATTGAATGTAGCAGTGAGTTAAAATTTGAAATTTATGTTTGACAAATAACATAAAAAAGTCGGAAGGGAAATTTAAACCGTTTCATCCACTTTTGGGCCTTCGCCTTCATAGTTCCTTGGTCCTTTACCTTCATAGTTTCATTGGTCCAAATTTAAATCGTTCTTATTATATAGTAAAAATCATGTACAACTATTAATATTTTGATTTAATATAATTTAGAATATATTTTCGAACAAACTTTTTTATTTTATAGAGTAATTTCATGTCTATTCTAAATCAATACTTAATATATTATAATTTCTCATTAACTTAATATCCATTTAAAATCATCTTTATCGCAAATAAAGATTATTATTTTTTATGGGAAAATATATCGTTTTTAGATTATGATCGAAATATCAAAACACGTCTAAATTCAGGAAAATCTATCTTTCTTGGATTATGATAGAAATATAAACACTTCTTAATTTTGAATTTTTTTATGTTGTATCCCTGAATTTATTTATTTTTTAATTTTGTGCACTTTTTTAACTAGGTGGGATTCGCATACTTTTAATTGCGTGAAATCACATAATGTGTCACAAAAATAAAGATCTAATAATTTAGAAAAAGAAATCAGAAAATAATAGGATTTTAGTTTAACTAAGGTCTCTGAGATTTCGATTATAGAATACTTGTACATTTTTCCAAATTAATATAAATTTTTATTAGCAATTCAATTTTTATATCTTTTTTTCTTAATTTAAATATAGAGATTCAAACTTCATATGAATTTACATGGTTACCTTCCTTAATCGGTAAGGAGTTTGATATACTTCTTCATTGTATTACTTAGAGTTGATATAACTGTATTACTTAGAGTTGATGATATATTACTCGTTATAAAAATATTTCATATATTTCTACATGTATTTTTACTCTTGCAAAGAAACATATACCTTCTATGTAACGAAAATGATCGAATTTGTTTTTAAATAAACTTTAATATATATATTAAAAGGTTTTAATATCAAAATCAAATGGTGTCACATTGAGGCAGAAAATATCTTTTTTAAAGTTTTATAAGGATAAGAAACACTTTTTTTTTAAGTCAAGTCACCAAAAACTTTAACTCTTCCATAGCCAAACGTCCAATAGAAGTTCATCTATCTTTTAGTACTTATTACTCTGTCCCATTTTATGTGATACTTTTTGTTTTTTAAGAGTTGAACAATTTAACTTTGATCGAATATTTGTGTATGAAATTTTTAAAATTTTTGAAATAAAATTTATATATTTATAAGCTACATAAAAAGCAGTATAAGTTACAATAATTGATAATTCAAAATGTTAAAAGGATGTATGAGAAAATTACGATCAAAGATACACTTATTTAAATTTCGAAATATGAAAAATATCATATAAAATAGAACGGAGGGAGGGAGTATTATTTATTAGTCTTGCAAAACCCAAGTCAAAAGTCTTCGTTATTTCTATCCCTTACAATTTTCATTTCCTTTTTCATTTGATAGATACTATAGTAGTACGTACGACAAAGCACAAGTTACATCAATTACTAACTTTGTCAAAAGTTTTTAAGTCATTGATTTCTCATCATTTCTTGGTTTTTGTCGGCAAGATTCTTGATTTGGCTAAATAAAAACTTCATTTTTTAATTTTTGATCTAGCAATTCTGCCAATAAAAGAGCAAAAGTTCCTAATCTTGAACAGATTATAAATTGAATGAATGCAACAGAGTTCAATTTGCTCTAAATAAGGCAAAAGTAAGTTTTTTTTCTTTTTTCGCGATATATATAAATTGTTGAATCCCCTTTAATGGCGGATATAGTTGAGCAAATCTTGTCAAAGCCAATTCAATTAGCTGATCAGGTGATTCAGGCAGCTGATGAGGCAGTTTTATTCAATCAAGAATGTGCTGAGCTCAAGTCCAAGACTGAGAAGCTGATTGTGCTGCTTCGTCAAGCAGCACGAGCCAGCAACGAGCTCTATCAACGACCCATGAGCCGAATTATTGATGATACTGAACAAGCTTTGGAAAGAGCTATGTCTATTGTTACCAAATGCTGCACACAGGGACTAGTGAAGCGCGTATTTACCATCATACCTTCTGCAGATTTCCGTAACTTGTCTAACCAGTTAGAGAATTCTATTAGTAATGTGTCGTGGCTCCTTCGGGTCTCTGCCTCAGCTGATGAGGGTGCTGATAGGTATTTAGGACTTCCTCCTATTGTTACTAATGAGCCTATATTGTGTTTTATTTGGGAGCATATAGCGATTTTGTGTACTGGTTCGGTTAATGATCGATCTGATGCTGCTGCATCGTTGGTTTCATTGGCTAGAGATAATGATCGGAACAGAAAATTGATCATTGAGGAAGGTGGAGTTGGACCACTATTGAAATTGTTGAAGGAAGGGAAATTGGAGGGTCAGGAGAATGCTGCAAAGGCAATTGGATTGCTAGGATGTGACCCTGCAAGTGTCGAACACATGGTGAATGCCGGGGTGTGTTTAGTTTTTGTGAAAATCCTTAAAGAAGGTCTAATGAAAGTTCAAGCAGTGGTGGCTTGGGCAGTTTCTGAACTTGCTGCACATTACCCCGAATGTCAAGATGTTTTTCATCAGAATAACATAATCAGATTACTTGTTAGCCATCTCGCGTTTGAGACGGTTCAGGAGCATAGCAAGTATGCTATTGTTAGCAAATCCACGTCGATTGATGCTGTTCTTTCAGCTAGTAATGTGCACAAGGTGAATGAGGATGATGATAATAGCCACATTCCACATCCTTTAGGAAATAAGAAGCCTACTCAGATGCACAATGTGGTTACTGCGACCACGGATATGCAACCGTCTCAGCATATTCCGTTCAATGATGCAATCCAGACATATCATCAGCAGAGTCATTATGCTTCAGGGGTCAGTAATAAAGGGAGAGAATCGGAGGACCCTAATACCAAGGCTTATATGAAGGCAATGGCTGCAAGAGCTTTATGGAAACTGGCTAAGGGAAATTCAACTATTTGCCATAGCATTACGGATTCAAGAGCACTGCTTTGCTTTGCAGTACTCTTGGAGAAAGGGGCTGAAGATGTTCAGTATCATTCCGCGATGGCAGTAATGGAAATCACAGCTGTGGCGGAGAAAGATCCTGATTTGAGAAAGTCAGTGTTCAAGCCTAATTCACCTGCTTGCAAAGCTGTTGTTGATCAACTGTTGAGAATCATTGAAAAAGAAGATTTGAACTTGCTTGTTCCGTGCATTCGATCAATTGGGAATTTGGCCACGACTTTTCGAGCTACAGAGACGAGGATGATTAGCCCATTAGTAAAGCTGCTCGATCAACAAGAACCAGAGATTTCAAATGCAGCAGCCATTTCCCTCAAGAAATTTTCGTGCAATGAGAACTACCTTCACCTGAATCATTGCAAGGCAATAATAAGCGCTGGAGGTGCAGGACATTTGGTTCAACTTGTTTGCTTTGGTGAAAAAGTAGTTCAGAATTCTGCATTGCTTCTCCTATGCGACATTGCATTTCACGTCCCTAACAGCGAAGAGCTTGCTGAAGCCGAGGTGCTTTCAGTGCTCAAATGGGCATCAAAGCAGGCACACTTGAACCGAGATGAAAAGATGGAGACATTGTTGCATGAATCCAAAAGCAAGCTGGAACTCTACCAGTCTGGAGGATCCAGGGGATTTCATTGATTGCATCAAAACTTGTATAAGAAAGACCTCAGGGATATGCTATGTAGGAAAAGGCACAATATCTGTTACTCTTGTAATATATGAATAATCATTTTCATTGGCTTTATAATTTTTTCTTTCATTCTGCTCAAGGCATTTTCTCCTCTATTTTTTTAATTAGAATGGTCCTTTCACCAATTTTGACAAGATATAGTAAGTAGTCTTTCGACAATGTTCGAGTCATGGAAACATACAACATATGTCTGCAGAAATAGACCCAATGGTCCGGCACTTCCTCAGACGCCATACATAGTGGGAGCTTAATGCACTGAGTCACCCCTTTTTGTATTGGTAAAAACTTCTTGAAGCTATTAAATGTGTCAGTGAGCATTTTATCCAACATTTCATCAGTTGGAATTTGCTAGTTTAATCATGTGCATATAATAGATATCAAATTAAAAATCTCAAAATGGCAGCCCATAATCTTGAATAAAATCATCTCTTGTTTGCACTTTATGTGACTCTATGACAATTTAGGACATCAACCAAGTTTTTATTTGACAACTACTTAATATTTTGAATTATAACTATTACACTTATACTTGTAGTACTTCTAAAATATGTAGATTTTGTTACAAAAAATTATTGGAAGAATGAAGCAGCGACAAAAAGAAAGGAACCAAACTGTTATTATTCTTGTATGGAACTCTTATTTGTAAATTGTAATGAACACTTAAAAATCAGACTCACATTTATTTTATTTTTTCGCTATAAAAGGAAGTTTGGTGTACAAAATATTCAACCATAATAAGATTTGGGGAAGGATCCCACTTCGAGGGGTGTGATATAGACAGTCTACCTTAATACAAACATTAGTGACTACTTTAATGACTCAAACACGTAATCTATAGACACAGACGGAGATAACTTTTTATGCATTTTTCCTTATCCTCACATCTTTATCTTCCAATCTCCTCCACACATTAATTCCAAATCAACTCATCTCTCTAGAAGGATCCTAATTCCCTACCTTTCTCCTAATTTTCTTCTTAACAACCTCACTCCCCCCCCCCAAAAAAGTTGTTTTGTTTCACAACTCTCAATTTCTTCTACTATTTCTCAGCATCATAACCAACATGGCTGCTGCATTAAGTGCTTCACTCTCTCTACCATCTTCTAATTCCACTTCTCTTTCCATCAAAACCATCTTCATTTCCCCTGAAAATATCACTTTCAACAAGGTAAATTTCATTTTCTTTTCCTTTTTCTCGGTGATCATCACACGATTAACTTATATCCACTGACAGTATAAAAGAATTTTCACTTAAAGATGTAAAATATTACTAAGCAATTCACTTAGTACATTTTATTTACTTTTCTAATGACATATACTTCATAGTATAAAATAATAATAAAAAAGCTACACTCTGAGTGTACACAAGCTATATTTGTTTGAACAGGTTGTTTTATGCAACAGAAATGTATCAGTTAGTAGAAAAGTGTTTCACATTAGAGCCCAACTCACAACAGAAGTACCTGCAAAGGTTGCGAAGGTATCGAAGAAACAGGATGAAGGTGTAGTTGTAAACAAGTTCAGGCCAAAGGATCCTTATATTGGTAGATGCCTTCTCAACACTAAGATCACTGGAGATGATGCCCCTGGAGAAACTTGGCACATGGTCTTTTCCACTGAGGGTATGGAACTTGTTTGTCTGGCTTTGACTTCACATAGAGTTTTAGACTTCTGAATCTTCTGGTCTTAAAATAAACATGTGTAGGATGTACCAAAATGTCCATCTTTTAATCTTGTGGTATGTGAAAGCTGAAAATAAAGAGTTGTCAAATAAGGAAAGAGACATTTCTTTTTGAAATGAACTAAAAAAGAAAGTAAGACAAACAGATTGAAACAGAGGGAGTTGATCGTTTGGTTTAAGTGAATTTGTCAAATGAACTTAACTTATATATACTGACAGTATCGAGTATTTTTGACACTTCATGTAATTGTAACTTGGTGGCGTAAAGATTATTTTATACGGCTAGTGTATAGAAGTTAAAACTCTTTTGTCAGACAATCATTTGAGGTTTTTGTGTTGGGGTTGATCAGGAGAGATCCCATACAGAGAAGGCCAATCTATCGGAGTGATTCCAGATGGTGTTGACAGTAATGGGAAGCCTCACAAGCTCAGATTGTACTCCATTGCTAGCAGTGCCCTTGGTGACTTCGGAGACTCCAAAACAGTAAGCTATTAAACTTCCTATTCCTTCAAATTTTATCCCAAACACTACATGATGCAGTGATGTAAATGTTATTTTCTGTAAGATGTGTTGGCCTATTGCTATAATTTGTCCTGTAGAGAGTGGTGTTGACCTATTTGTACACATACACTATCTTATAGAATCGACGTCCCTCTTAGTAAAGGTTGCCCTATTTGAAATTCAATAACATAGGTTGGTTAGCTAGCTATTATCCTTCGTCTAGTATCTGAAATAACTAGAGCTAGGTTTCATACAGGTATCTCTGTGTGTCAAAAGGCTTGTCTACACGAATGACAAAGGGGAAATAGTTAAAGGAGTCTGCTCGAACTTCTTATGTAAGAATCAAGGACTCCCTAAACCTTCAAACAATGTTAGCTTTTATCTTTTCTCATGTACTTGACCTGAACATTTCTTAATGAATATAAGAATATATGCTTAGAGCCCTGCACCTACTTTGGAATGTTAATATTCAGGTGACTTGAAACCTGGAGCTGAAGTTAAGATTACCGGACCTGTTGGAAAAGAAATGCTCATGCCAAAGGATCCCAATGCGACAGTTATAATGGTCCGTGCTAGCTCCTTCGTTATCACTATTAGGCATTTCTGTGTGCTCCCCTTAAATATGACTAAGCATAGTTGTTAATGATATTTTCATCTTGCAGCTTGCCACTGGAACTGGAATTGCTCCTTTTCGTGGATTCTTCTGGAAAATGTTCTTTGAGAAGCATGAGGATTACAAGGTAAACCAGAAATGATTAGTATTTTATCTTTTCACCTCAAAATGAGGACAGTAGTGGAAACGATCAGATGAATATAATGGCGAATACACTATATGTGATGTATGTGTCAAAGATGAATAGTTTCGACACTTTAAGAGAGTTCAATCTCCGTTAATCCAAAGCTTTGAACAATGCAGCTTTGAGTTTCACAATAGTTATATGACTGACAATTTCTTCTCACTTTATTCATTACCTCCTCGAATGACATGGTTTTGGTTTTATGCAGTTCAATGGTTTAGCATGGCTTTTCTTGGGCGTACCGACAAGCAGCTCACTTCTTTACAAGGAGGTAAATTGAGTCTTCAATGCTTCTTGGATACAAAATTTAGTATTATGTCACAATGCAGGACTAAGATTTATAACTTGCTGCAGGAATTCGAGAAAATGAAGGAGAAGGCCGCGGAAAACTTCAGACTAGACTTTGCTGTGAGTAGGGAGCAGACTAACGAGAAAGGTGAAAAGATGTACATCCAGACCAGAAGAATATGCTGAAGAACTATGGACATTACTGACAACACCTTTGTGTACATGTGTGGACTCAAAGGCATGGAGCAGGGAATTGATGACATTATGACTTCACTTGCTGAAAGAGATGGTAACATAAGTTCAAATATCTCATTATATCGTTTATACATATGTAAAAGAATTCGACTTTTGTGCACTGTTTCGAGTTAAACTGTAAGGTAGAGTAAGTACTACCTACTACAGTTAAGCCGTCAATGTACATAACTTAAATGCTGATATAAATGTCTTGATCCACTATACATATCAGTCAAAGCCTAACATTTTTGCATATGTTTTTGAAAGGTATTAACTGGGCAGATTACAAAAAGCAGTTGAAGAAGGCTGAGCAATGGAATGTGGAAGTCTACTAAAACTTTTGGTTTCTTTGTGCAAATATGAGCAAAGTGTTAGTTTCTCTGCTTCATGTAGATATGTAGGTTTGTAATTCTTACATATTTTTAGATTTTTTTTAACGAAAAAATTCGTATTTATTTTTTCTTGTGACAGTGTTTTGGGAATTAATTTCCCTGTGGAAGTTGGATTTTAAAGGGGTATGGATGATAAACATACTTCTGATGAACCTCCATATATATGAAATGCTTGTCCATTTGAACATACTTATGTAAAGTTGGATGGGTGCTTTAGTGTATAAACATGTATACCAGGAATCAGGTGTAATACTAATTGAGACAGCCTGTTTGGATGGTTGCTACCTGTCGTGTCATATACTCGTATTGTATGGTATTGTATTGTATTATACTTTTTTTGGTTTTCCACCCGGTGTCCTGTATAACATTGGAGCACATAAATCTGGCCTCATGCGGCAAAGTCCCACATTGGGGTCTGATTTTTCCTTTTTGGTTGCCCACTTGGTGTTTGGTACCTGCACCGTGGCCCGACTAAATCTGCATTTGTGCTCGAAAGTCCCACGAAATATAAAGCGCTCTCTAACAAATGTGATTTCGTATCAGGTCCTTACAAGTCTATCACAACTCTTGTTGGTATGTATTGGATTGTTATTCTTAGTGCAATGTCTTTTCGTGATTTATTACTTAGATTTTATTTTAATGTGTCATTATATTTGTTGTTATCTAACCACTAAAAAATCCAGTGGCAACCTCTGATTCAGAAAATGATAGCCAAAATCTCCTCATAGACTTCAGAGTAACTTTCCTATGCTAGCAGAACAACTCAATTAGTTCAATCAGTGGTATTTAGAATCCAAGCATACTGGACTCAGCTTTTTGTTCTCCCTAAGGTAGTCAAAACTTATTGATAGTTACTATAGGAGTTAATTTCTCATCATGATGTTATCACTTGAACATAAGT
>CM040619.1:55360118-55382917 GCA_022817965.1 Solanum lycopersicoides | reverse complement strand
TCCTTGAAGTTTGAACACTTTTAACTGCTTCAGAGATGGCCTCCTTCATGACATTCATTTCTTGCTCACGTTTTTCTTCTCTCAGCCTCCACTCCTTCTCCATCTCTTCATAGTGATCCAACTCTGGTTGAACGGGAAAGCTAGAACATGGTTCAGGGATTGCATTGGCTGGTGGAGTTTGGAATGTTACAGAAGGGTATGTCGGCTGGCTAGGCAAAACACGTGAATTATTGGAGACTGGGGGTGGGATTTGGTAGGTTGGCGTAAAGTTTTGGGAGTGATTAGTGTTAGGTGCTTGGTTCTGATTTGGTATTGGTGGTGGTGTTTGGTAGGAAGTGCTGGCGTAAGGAGCGTTGGATACAGTTAAGTCAATGGTATGAGGATTAGGAGTGGAAGTGATGGGTCCTGTGGTATGGGTTGGGAAATAGTTGGGTAACGGAGAACTTAATGATGGAAAATAAGGAGGAGGTCTTCTAGTTTCAAGGGGTGGTTCATTCGATGCAATGGCCAGTTTGGCTAAATCTTTGGTTTGTTGAAGCTCTTCCTGCATATCTGCAATCCGTTGCATTAACTGAGAGATCAACTCACTTTGATCAGTGAGTTCAGCATTTCTGATGGTTACATCGACTATTCCCATTTCTTCAGAAGTACCAGTCATTTTGCTTTTGCCTTTATCCAAAGAGTGATCAGGGAAGGATGGTTTGATTGCTTTAGATCTTGTAAAGTAGGGATGGTCTGCCAGTTTGATTTCAACACAGATCAGTTTTTACCTGTATAGAAAAATCACTCAAAAGACACATATGTTAGTCTTTATTTTTAAGGAGATATGCAAATAAAATGACATAAAAATAAACACATAAGTGTTATTTTGCTTCGAGCAGATTAATCCACGGAAATATTTTGGGTGAACGGGAGGACTCGAATGGAAATAAATCCTTCTGTGATAGAATTAGGAAGGTCGACTTGCATAGAACGCTGTTAAATTCTTCCACTCTTTAGTTTCTCTGTCATTAACTGAAGCACTAGATGAGATTGGTGTGTTGACGTCTTTTCCAGACATTCTAGTAAATCGACCTTCCTGTGGCGGATGAATATTTTTTTTTTTTTTTTGGAGAGATTTGGAGTAAATGATTAATATAATTTTGAGAAACTTAAACGACACTTCAAGAATAATTTGGACGGACTTTGTTGTTGTGGATATTAATATATGCTTAAAGTGCTCTAAAAACAATAGTGGATTAATTCTGCTTTAGACAAAATAACACATCACAACACACAACAATTAAGCAGCACACAAACAATTTATATCGCGTCCTAGACTTGTGACCTTTTATGCCAAAGGTAGGCCTAAACGTCAAACATAATGTGATTATGATAGATTGATCCAAGCCATTAATTTGTGACAACTCGAGTTTGGGACACAAAGACAAAATATCCATTAAATACCAACAACAAGGAGAGAATACATAAAAATGACACAAAATAAGGACAATTCTAAGATTCAGGCTGAATGTTGTTATCAATCATGCCCGTGGAGAAAGTGATGATGACGCTTCCACGTTGTTAGGCCCTGCTCCAGCATTATCCAAATACTGCATTATACTTTCCATTTGAGCCCACATTTCAGGGGTGACTGCTTTGGTTCTGAGATGGGAATGTCTTATCCAGATCGTCGTCCCAATATCCTCAAAACCTTGTTCGCCTTCTGGACTCATGCTGTTGCGATCTTCTCGAAGCCACACCTGATATTCTGGAATTTCTCTTTCGGGACCCTTTCCTATATCCATCGTGAGAATATTGTTCCATTCATGAAGTATCTCTCTGGCTCTAGGAACTTCGAAGTTTGGTCCGAAGGAAACTTCAGAAACCTTCATGTTGGCTCGAAGAGGGATTACTTGTGCCCGACCAAATTGCTGAAGTACGCGCACCGGAGCATATGGTTGAAGACCTTTCAACCCAATAAGCTCGATATAGTAGGACCTCTTGCATCTGATATATGCCGGGGAATGCGAGAGTAATGGATATTTCCACTGAATTTGGTCACTGGTGCGGGAGGCAAGATATTCATACCAATCATTAGTACCAACCGGAGATACAAACATTTTTGTCCTGTCGAAAAAACTGTCAATATGATTTACGTTGCTAAAGCATATGTCATCCATATTTTTACGCTTATGAAAATGTTCCATTGCCCATATTTGTAAAAGAAGGTTGCAACCTTCAAAGAAGTTTGTTTCCCCTCTCTTACATTTTCCAAGGGCTCGAAATATTTCTGCTAAAATCATGGGAACTAGAGTGAGCTCTTCGCCATTAATACCTTCAAAAAGTACACGAGCCACTGAACATATGCAGGTGCTGATACGACCATGTTCTCGTGGAAACACTAAAGTTCCTAGTAAAGCTACAGCAAATGCAATAGGACGTCTAGCTTGCCAATGAACAAGAGTGCAAGAGAATTCTTTCCTGAACACTTTGTAACTATTCGAGCGTCCATACCTTTCATATAAGTAATCAGAGAAACCCAATTATGTTCGAAGCATCGAAGTTTCTTTTCATTTTTCAGTCCTAAGTAGCGAAGAAATTTCTTCCCTGATTGACTGTGAGGATAATTTGACCTTTCCTCGATACTTCAAACTGGTAAAATAATAGATTTCCTCCAATGTAGGTGTTAGTTCAAAGTCTTTGAACGTGAACACAACACGGTCCGGATCCCAAAACTGAATCAACGCTCTAATCACATGTTTGTCTGGGTTAACCTTGAATAGCATAGGAAGGCACCCCAACCTTTTTGCAATTGCTAGCTTTTCACTTGGAGTAAAATTTTCCCACCAGGTCTTCAATTTGTACGGAAAACCCTCGACCATCCTAATTATGGGCACTTGAGGGACTGAATTCATCTGCAAATTTTTAAAAAAATAAAATAAAATAAAATAACACATAACATCCAAACTCACTATGTCAAATTTAGGCTTGGATCCGTCTATCATTATCACGTTGCACAAAACATGCTTGTTGGTCGTTGGGTCGTAAAAACCCATCGACGTAAGGGTGGACTTCTTAAATGTTGAATCGATACCCTTGATCGATCCATCTAAGGCATATGCATGCATGACTTAAATTGAGGGGTGGTTTAGCTCTATCTTATGTTTTCTAAGATTTGGCTTTCTAGACACAAGGTTCCCGAGTGGACAACTCGAGTGAGAAGGCTACGCGGTTACGCGGAAAAAGATCCGGACACCCCGCGCATATGCCAACTCTCCTAACTTTAGGAACTTTGAAAGAAGTTTGCGGGTGCACAAAGCACACCTCGCGTGTACGTGTGATAGTGTGAATTTCCAATAAGTGGAGAAGTATGAACGGAATGACAGTTTATAAAGCAGTAACACATATACAATTCATGAAAATAATAACAAATAAACAATTTATATCACATAACTATAAAAATAAAACATTAAGCATGCAATATAAGCAAATAAGTAACCATATGCTAAAAACATTAATAATTAACCTAAGTCTATTATGGTTAGAACCTATTAAATCCCCAGCAGAGTCGCCATTTCTGTTATGCCGTAATTTTTACTATCTTTAGAAAAATCACTTTTTTTGAAATGTTTCTAAGTATAAAACAATTTGAGAAAAATACTTAGAAAAGAGTCGCCACTTAATTTTTTAAAGAAATTAAGAAAACTTAACTTAAAAAGACTCTAACAGATTAAGTCTTAATAAATTTAGAGAAAATGGGTAAGAGGTTCTTATTTACGCTTCAAGAAGGTTTTTAAGGCATTTGAAGCGCCCGCTAACATGCGGTTATCCTGTGACTTAGGTTAATATTTTTTTTTTTTACTATTCTTAGTAACATGATATAATGAATAATGATTAATGACATTTGTTCAACTTTAAAAAAAATATTTAAACAAAGATTAATTTTTATTTTTTATTTTATTTTAAGAAAATGGAAACTTAATTAGAATTTTTGAAATTGATTATAAGTGAATAGAACTGAATTAGATTATTATTGTTTTTAATCATTTTAAAAGATAATAACATCAAACCGAAATTTATTAATTTAAGCATGAAAAACCATTTTAAATTAATTTAAGAACAAAATTTTTTGACTAAATGTATTTCATGAAAAGTATAAGAGTGATAAAAATATATTAAAATAAACTAACGTAAAGAAAATAGTTCATCTTTTGGGGATTTTAATTAGGCTAGTCAAAGTTAAGGTTAAATAAATTAAAAACAAATATCACAATTAAATAATTTATGAGTAAGAGATAAAAGAAGAGTTGGGTCTGCTGCAACCAATTTGGGCTTATTACTGCCCAGAAATATTGGGCCAAAGCTGCTGATTTTTTGATTTTTAAATCAATTCCCATTTTTGTATACATTGACTGTATATCAGTGTATATAAGCGCGTACACCAGATTTTGAGTGTATCTCCTGCTTCCAAACACCTGCCTTTTACTGCATAACTGTATTTTCGCATTTTTTGGTCACATATTTGATGTCATAAATCTGTATATAGTGTGTAAACGTTGTAGACATCATGTATGCAACCCATTTCTCAGGCTTTTGAACATTTCCAACAGCATGTTGGGTCTCTATAACCTATAACAGCTTCCAAAATATATAGGGGAATGACTCAAGAGAAAACCCAAAATTTGGGAGGCCTTTATGGCCCATCCGAAATGCAAGGAGGAGAGAAAGTCCGCAAGGGACTCGGGCGAAGTTCACATGCAATAAAACGACAAATGATTAGCATTCGTCTAACCAAATTAACAGAGAGAAACGATATGCCAAATACGTAAAGGGCAAGAAATGAAATATATATATACACTATTATATAATCCAAATTGGAAGGAATCATAAAAGGACAAGCAGAAAGTTTTAAACACATGGTTGAAGAACAGAATGATCATATTTAGGCTAATGAATTAGCAAGGATTGGCAGCAAATGCATGTAGAGAACAAGAAAAGCAAGATAAAAAAAAATGGTCTTTATTACATACCCAAATAACTAAAAATAATAATAATAATAATAATAATAATAATAATAATAAAAATAACCTGGATGCAACTAGCAGAGGATGGAACAAATGTCTTTGGGTATTATGAAATTAAGAAATCATTTTGAGGAAGAAAATACTATGAAGAATTGGTCAAATATAAAATAGGACAGAGACAAGGACATGTATGCAATAGTGAATATCTAATTTTAAGCTTAGCACAAAACTACCTCTACGGTCGACCCTAAACTCTTATATATATACTTGAAGACAAAGTCGACATTAACAAAAAATAAAGGACATATTCATGAAGTCAAGAACAAGACATGTATAGAAATATACAAGTCCAACAACATTTGAGGAGGGGGAAATAAGTCATGTATCCACTTTGAAAGCCCAACTACAATTTAAAGGTAATCCAACTATCATTGAAGAAAAGAGATTTGAAACGGAAAAAAAAATTTAACTCAAAATGACTTGGCAAGAAGACATATTGACAATATTCAAGATAGACTCGACCACATTCAAATGAAGGAAAATGAGAACTACATTAAATCGAGCGAGATTAGACTAAAAAATTTGTAAAAAAATAAACAAGACCTCAAAACTGAATACAAGAGGGAAACAATCATTATTCAAACTATGTAAAAACATAAACAATTCTAAGAGATTAAGCTGACATGACTAAGAGCTTCTGTAACAATCAAAACGTCAAAGAAAAAAAAATATACACAAGTAATGAAGAAAACAGATTTATGCAGCAACACATTAAGTAATAAAAACTAAAAAATGGCTCATTTTGAGCAAACTCAAACAGAGATTCAGCTGACCATAAAGACATAAAATTTGAGGTAACATATATGATGACCAATATATAACATCTAAAGTAAACTTTCACTAAAGTGGAACTCATGCTTACTGCTTTTATAAATAAAAAAAAATAACTAACTAGAATTAAAGATGTCTTCTTATGGAATGGACATCAAATATGCTTTGTTGTAATAACTATACATAAAGACAAATAACTAAACACGTTGAGAGCCAAAAAAAATAAATAAATAAAATAATAATAATAATAATAATAATGATAATAATAATAATAAATTACTAGGCTTACGTTGATGGATTTGTATCAAGGCTTAAACAAGATATTAGATAAAAATAAGACATCTTAAGAACAAAACATCGAGGGAACAAGAGGTTTGAACGTTACGGAACAAAGAGGATAAAACAGTGAAGTAGAGAAGAGTCCTTTACCTTTTTTTTTGGCAGCGACTATGACAAACGAGCTACTCGAAGAAACTTCCGCCACAAAATTCAAATACAAATAGCAAGCCAAGAAAATCAAAGAAATTGAATTCTAAAATCTTTTATAGGCTATTTTTGTGTATCACCTCAAAATCCAATTTATTTATTTTTTCAAAAAAAAATATCCGATCTCCTCTAACTTTGTTTTCCTCACCACAATTTTTTCTCTGCCTAATAACTGAGGGTAGAGGGTTATTTATAGGGTAAGAAGGGACGATTTAGGAAGGAATATGCTTAGCAAAAAATTCAAATAGAAGAGATTTTGAAGATCTTTGAAAATGGGGAAAAAAGGACAATGATTTGATCGATTACGTAGCTAGGATTATGGATTTGCAGAGTAGTTGAATGAGTGTACCTGATTTCTCGCGATTTTTCTGCTGCTACCCGTGATTTCCGCTGCGATGAAGAAAAATGGAAAGCTGTAGCTTTCTCCCAGATCTGTGTAGTGAGGAAGAAGAAATAGAGTGGGCCAGTCAGGTTTGGGCTGGGAATTTGAGTGAAAATAATATGGGCTGCAAATTTATATGAAAGTTGGGCAGAAAACTGGCCCAAATTTGGTCTAAAATTGGTCTAATAAAATGGGGTAAATGTTGGTTAACTTAATTTTGGAAATAACCATGAGATTACAAATTCGGCCGAAATAAGTTAAGGACTAACCGATTTGCATTAATTGATGAATTCGACTAAGGTCCGGCAAGACGAATTATTATAAATTAATTAATGAGCTTCTTAATATTAACAAAAAATAAAATAATTAATTTAATCATAAACTTAGTGATTCAAAAATATAACCATGATTTAAACTAAACTAATTTAAAAGACTACTTACTAACTTTACAATATTTTTGAGATGGTCTTTTTTTTTTTTTTTTTTTTTTTTAAATAATCATAAAATATACTAATTATATACATAATTATGTAAAATATATATATTATCTAAAACTTTACGAAACGGCAAAAATCATTCAACATAACGCAAACTTTATATTTTTCCTAAATTTATAAAATGAATTATTTTAACTTGTTTGAGAACTTAAGAAGCTCATGAATTAATTCCTACTGTGGAAGGCCAAAATTGGATGTCAACACTTGGCAGCAACAGCTTCAATGTTCTCAGCATATTCATTCACCTTGGCTTTTGAAATCCTATTTTGGGAGACAACATGAAAATGAAGCACACATCAGGAAGAAAGCATCTAGTGAATTTTTAAAAAATAGAGATTCAATAAGGACATACACCCTCCTCAAGCAAAATGTTCCAAGCATTAAATCAATCTAAATTAGTTTTTTTTTTAATACAGAAAAACTCACATGACTGATTTATAGAAGTTTAAAACGTTCTCCTCATACAGTAAAGAAAAAAATTGGAGTTGTTATAAGTATATGATGAAGTTCTAATCTAAACACATGAAGATTAAAATTCCTTTTATGCCATCCCTGTCCACTGCATGGATAACAAATGCATCAAAACTGTAGAAAATAACTACTTTCACACATGATCAAACAGTCTTCACAGAGATTACTAATACTAGCATCATGACTTCCTCCACAAAGAAGACAAGATAGACTAGTCATACTATCATGATGCGATATTTTTTCATTATAGGCAGGATATTAGTCCACCTTATAAAAATATAACTAAAATATGTCCAATGTGGAGGAGGGTAAGCGGAGTTGAGATCAAAGGAGGGTGATATTCCATCTAATCGACCATGATAAGAGGTTACCAATTTATTACTTATGTAATAGGTAAAGTGAAATGTCTAGGAAGCATACATTTAAATTTAAATGATAATTCCAACCAAACGAAGAGATGATAGGGACTTTATAAAGAACAGTGACATTGGTATGAAAAGCAACAGTCTGGAAATTTTGTAGCAGCATGCTATTTTCTTCAAATTAACTAATTGAAAAAGAACAAAGCATACAGACCTTGGTAATCCATCAGGATTCCTCTCTTCAGCCAACTGCTCCCAGCAGTTCCCTCAAAGTGGCAACATACTGTTAAAGATGTACCAAAAGAAAAAAGTAAATGCATATTTCCGTTGAAAGAAAAATATCAGATGAAAAAAACTGTACAATTCCCAACATAAGCAATTGCAATGCCATGATTTCTGAAAAGATTTTCATAGAAACAACCTAAACCGCAATTTGCGGCTGTGTGCACAGAAAAATATCAACTTTCACAAATAACAACTACGTCAGAGAACCTAAGGAAAAGGAAAAGGTCAGCTTCAGAGGCTCCACCATAGACATAAAAAAACAGTTGATGCATGATTGTTCAGAAGATTAGGGAAGACAAGGAGGTATTTCTATGACTCTTTATCTCTCATCCTACATGACTAGAAATATTCAGTAGGTGGACGAGCCATCCTGAGCCCTGTTCATCCTAGATATGGTGATATTGCAGTACTACTAATCTTAATCACCACGTTGAGATCAGAAAAATACTATTGCTCCAAGAAATATATGGACGGTAAATGTGTTGAAGGCATGCAAATAGGGTACAACACTGTACACAAAATTTGTATTGCAAAGCCAAAAGATATACCTTAAGAACGCAAGCCTTAAAGGATTAAAATCATCTAATCAAGAATATAATATCTTAATTAATATGTATCCAAAAAACCAGCACAATCGAATTAATGAGCTGATAATTCACCACGTTTACGACAAGTCTCGCATAATGCAAACCCAAGCAGGAACGAATGAAAAGAAAATAAGCAAACGCAACCATCAATTCTCTATAAAGAGTTGAACTTAAATGACATGTGCATACATGTATAAGCTTTGCTTGATTTTGCTGTTGTGGTGCAGTTACGAGTAACCTCTTCAAGTTCACTTCGGTTTTGCTCATCCCCATGACACCCTCTAGGGTACTTTCTGTCAATTGCTGATCAAGAAAATCAATTTTTTCTGAACCTGTTTGTAATCTAGCAGAACTATACAAAAGTATGCAAATTTTCTACTCTTCACATCAGATTATGTTTCTTCTTTATTTTAGCTCTATCATGCACTTCTAACATCTTCACACTATAAAATTATGAAATAATGAAGTGTACATAGTCTTAGTTTAAACGTTCATTTTTTCTTCTTCAATTGCTTAATAATCACATATCCAAAATTTATAATTCAAAACATACTAATAATTAAAGAATTCATGGAGTGATCAACCTCTCTATATAATGAATGCATCATAATCCAATCAAACAAAAAGGCCCACTTGAACTCATACTAAAACCAACTCACGAACTAGTCAATGTATAGGATCCAATCACACAGAGAAACAGAAACCAAAAGAAAAGGTTTATTTTTACAGACCCCAGACGAAATCTGGATATCTAGTTAATTTGATGCAGATTTCATATCAACTTTCTCTTTTTCGTTAAGAGGGTTTTGGATTTCCTAAAGGATGACTGCCAAATCCAAATTTTTCAAGGATAAAGAAATAGAAAAATAGAATGAGAACTTACAACTTTATTTCTGAATTTGTATTAAACAACTTCTTTTCTGAAGCTTTGGTATGTAAAAGGTTCCTCGTGAAGTTGAAAGACGTAAATGAATTTGACTACAAGCTAGGGAAACTATGTATGAACCCAAAGTCTTATAGAAGAATAACAACCAATTTATAAAGATATTGTCTCTTTCTTCTTCTCCTATTATCCTTTCCTTTTTTTTGGGTACAAAAATTAGTTTGTAGTACAACTGACAATTTGACTAACAAAAAATAAAAGAAAAATTAATATTTTTACGTACAACCAGTAAAGCGACAATATTTGGTAAGAAAAAACACTAAATCTACATTCAGTTCTTTTGCTTTATATTTATCTGAAACTCTCAGGATCTAGTGCTCGTCTACTGTCAAAGACCAGATGAATTCAATAGAGATGAAAAAGCGTGGATAGAATTACCCAGTATTACGTACTGGGAGAAAGCAGGTAGCCGATGAAAGCGAAAGCTGACAGGTACCACCATTATAATTAAAAAAATAGTATGTTCATCAGAGGCAATAGCTTCTATGATCAGTTGAAAGGTTTCATTTCTTTTTTTCATCACAGGCAACAACAAAACAGTTCTTGCATTATCTTTTTGGTTATCAAAAAAAAAGAAATTTTCTTTCATCTATTTACATAATAATGCATTGTGTGCTTGATTCAGTTGAAAGTCATTAGTAGCTACATAAAATAAGCTCTTTTCTCCATGATCTCTAAAATTAATAAGTTATACTACCTGAAGAATATGTATTTACCTAAACAAGAATATTTTAGTCCTTAAATCACTGTCCAAGGATATACGAACCTTAGATTATCATTACAAAAAAAAAAAAAACTGAATTGGGATTAGGGCTTTTACTTTTTCTACTGTGAGTTTACTGTAAAGATACTTACAGAGGATCACCGGTAGCTTGGGTCTAGCCGGAACCGGACTGCCGAGCGGATGGATAGGGACGGTCTCGCCGGAGCTGGACTCGGGGTTTATTGCAGGAAAATAAGATGAAAGAAAATAAATATATTAGAGTAGAAACATTTCCACGTAATTTTGAGAAGAAAAAAAAAACATTTTTCATTTTACGTAAAAGAATATTATTATTATTATTATTATTACTATTATTATTATTATTATTATTATTATTTAATATATAATAATAATAAATTTTTTCATACCCAAAATTTGAACCTAGGAAAAACCAACTTCATCAATTACACTTCGCCCTTTAATGGTGATGGTTAAAAAAATTGAACAAAGTTGATTATTATTATTATTATTATAATAATAATAATCGAACCAAATATACAAATTTAATATATAATTCATGTATATTAATTTTTATACATAATTTAAAATACTTTAATTACTTTTTTACCAAATTTTTTTTTTATCTTTGAACTTTACACCTTAAGAGTGTGTTTGGTATGAAGGAAAACATTTTCTGGAAAATGTTTTCCAATTTTTTCATGTTTGGTTGGGACAAAAGTTTTGGAAAATGTTTTCCAAATCAACTCATTTTCCTCAAAATTAAGGAAAATGACTTCCCTTTAAAAATTAAGGAAAACATTTTCCAAAACTCTCCTCCAATTTCAAATTATATTTTCTTTTTTTGAGAAAAACGTCAATTTAAAAAAATATTTTCAATTTTAAAATTTTATTTTTTCACCCGATTCCTGACCCCCCGGCCAACCCCCCCCCCCCAACCCCAACCTTTCCCAAAAAATTAATTTTGCTTTTTAAAAATATTTTCAACTTCAAAAATTTATTTTTAAACTCCTAACCCACCCACCCACTCCCCACCCCCGGCAGCCCCCCACCCACCCCCAACCCCCAAAATAATTAATTTTATTTTTTAAAAATACTATCAAACTTCAAATTTTTATTTTTTCCCTCCTAACCCCCTTCCCCCCGACCCCACCCACTACCCTCACCCCACCCCCACCCCACCCCCCAAAAATAATAATTTTGATTTTAAAAAATATTTTCAATTTCATAAATTATTTTTTACTCTAGTAAATATAAAAGATGTCTCTCAAAAACATTTTTCATTCATAAATCAAACACTAAAAATCATTTCCAGAAAATATTTTCTACTCACCAACCAAACATGAGAAAATAAGTCCAAAATCTACTTGTTTTCCAGGAAAACATTTTCTAGGAAAACATTTTCCATGGAAAACATTTTCCATGGAAAACATTTTCCTTCATACCAAACACACCCTAAGTCTAATTCTTAAAAGAAATTCATGAATCCAAACTCATTATTCAAAGAAATAACAATGTGATCTATCCTAAAAAACTTATATCTTTTTATAAATTTTATTCACTTGATTAAAGCTTATATATCCCAAGACATGATTTCATCCATAATCCAAAAAAATTATAGCCTTCATGATAAAATGACAATAATATAAGTTGAAAAATGATGAAAAAATCTTTCCTAACAGTATGAAAAACAAAATGGGAGATACAAATATCGTTAAGTTTTTTAAAAATTGAAAAACTGAACCAAATCGATTTATTTGACTATCTCAGTAAGGGAGTCACCAATTCCTTCTTACTAAGTTCTTAGTGATTTTTCTTTTTTGGTTTTCCATTTGAATTTCCATAAGGTCCATTCTGAGTGATGCTCCGAACAATTTTCTCCATCATGATGTTATCACATGAACATAAGTAACTCCTATAGTAACTATCAATAAGTTTTGACTACCTTAGGGAGAACAAAAAGCTGAGTCCAGTATGCTTGGATTCTAAATACCACTGATTGAACTAATTGAGTTGTTCTGCTAGCATAGGAAAGTTACTCTGAAGTCTATGAGGAGATTTTGGCTATCATTTTCTGAATCAGAGGTTGCCACTGGATTTTTTAGTGGTTAGATAACAACAAATATAATGACACATTAAAATAAAATCTAAGTAATAAATCACGAAAAGACATTGCACTAAGAATAACAATCCAATACATACCAACAAGAGTTGTGATAGACTTGTAAGGACCTGATACGAAATCACATTTGTTAGAGAGCGCTTTATATTTCGTGGGACTTTCGAGCACAAATGCAGATTTAGTCGGGCCACGGTGCAGGTACCAAACACCAAGTGGGCAACCAAAAAGGAAAAATCAGACCCCAATGTGGGACTTTGCCGCATGAGGCCAGATTTATGTGCTCCAATGTTATACAGGACACCGGGTGGAAAACCAAAAAAAGTATAATACAATACAATACCATACAATACGAGTATACGACACGACAGGTAGCAACCATCCAAACAGGCTGTCTCAATTAGTATTACACCTGATTCCTGGTATACATGTTTATACACTAAAGCACCCATCCAACTTTACATAAGTATGTTCAAATGGACAAGCATTTCATATATATGGAGGTTCATCAGAAGTATGTTTATCATCCATACCCCTTTAAAATCCAACTTCCACAGGGAAATTAATTCCCAAAACACTGTCACAAGAAAAAATAAATACGAATTTTTTCGTTAAAAAAAATCTAAAAATATGTAAGAATTACAAACCTACATATCTACATGAAGCAGAGAAACTAACACTTTGCTCATATTTGCACAAAGAAACCAAAAGTTTTAGTAGACTTCCACATTCCATTGCTCAGCCTTCTTCAACTGCTTTTTGTAATCTGCCCAGTTAATACCTTTCAAAAACATATGCAAAAATGTTAGGCTTTGACTGATATGTATAGTGGATCAAGACATTTATATCAGCATTTAAGTTATGTACATTGACGGCTTAACTGTAGTAGGTAGTACTTACTCTACCTTACAGTTTAACTCGAAACAGTGCACAAAAGTCGAATTCTTTTACATATGTATAAACGATATAATGAGATATTTGAACTTATGTTACCATCTCTTTCAGCAAGTGAAGTCATAATGTCATCAATTCCCTGCTCCATGCCTTTGAGTCCACACATGTACACAAAGGTGTTGTCTTTCTTGAGTAATGTCCATAGTTCTTCAGCATATTCAGCCATTCTGGTCTGGATGTACATCTTTTCACCTTTCTCGTTAGTCTGCTCCCTACTCACAGCAAAGTCTAGTCTGAAGTTTTCCGCGGCCTTCTCCTTCATTTTCTCGAATTCCTGCAGCAAGTTATAAATCTTAGTCCTGCATTGTGACATAATACTAAATTTTGTATCCAAGAAGCATTGAAGACTCAATTTACCTCCTTGTAAAGAAGTGAGCTGCTTGTCGGTACGCCCAAGAAAAGCCATGCTAAACCATTGAACTGCATAAAACCAAAACCATGTCATTCGAGGAGGTAATGAATAAAGTGAGAAGAAATTGTCAGTCATATAACTATTGTGAAACTCAAAGCTGCATTGTTCAAAGCTTTGGATTAACGGAGATTGAACTCTCTTAAAGTGTCGAAACTATTCATCTTTGACACATACATCACATATAGTGTATTCGCCATTATATTCATCTGATCGTTTCCACTACTGTCCTCATTTTGAGGTGAAAAGATAAAATACTAATCATTTCTGGTTTACCTTGTAATCCTCATGCTTCTCAAAGAACATTTTCCACAAGAATCCACGAAAAGGAGCAATTCCAGTTCCAGTGGCAAGCTGCAAGATGAAAATATCATTAACAACTATGCTTAGTCATATTTAAGGGGAGCACACAGAAATGCCTAATAGTGATAACGAAGGAGCTAGCACGGACCATTATAACTGTCGCATTGGGATCCTTTGGCATGAGCATTTCTTTTCCAACAGGTCCGGTAATCTTAACTTCAGCTCCAGGTTTCAAGTCACCTGAATATTAACATTCCAAAGTAGGTGCAGGGCTCTAAGCATATATTCTTATATTCATTAAGAAATGTTCAGGTCAAGTACATGAGAAAAGATAAAAGCTAACATTGTTTGAAGGTTTAGGGAGTCCTTGATTCTTACATAAGAAGTTCGAGCAGACTCCTTTAACTATTTCCCCTTTGTCATTCGTGTAGACAAGCCTTTTGACACACAGAGATACCTGTATGAAACCTAGCTCTAGTTATTTCAGATACTAGACGAAGGATAATAGCTAGCTAACCAACCTATGTTATTGAATTTCAAATAGGGCAACCTTTACTAAGAGGGACGTCGATTCTATAAGATAGTGTATGTGTACAAATAGGTCAACACCACTCTCTACAGGACAAATTATAGCAATAGGCCAACACATCTTACAGAAAATAACATTTACATCACTGCATCATGTAGTGTTTGGGATAAAATTTGAAGGAATAGGAAGTTTAATAGCTTACTGTTTTGGAGTCTCCGAAGTCACCAAGGGCACTGCTAGCAATGGAGTACAATCTGAGCTTGTGAGGCTTCCCATTACTGTCAACACCATCTGGAATCACTCCGATAGATTGGCCTTCTCTGTATGGGATCTCTCCTGATCAACCCCAACACAAAAACCTCAAATGATTGTCTGACAAAAGAGTTTTAACTTCTATACACTAGCCGTATAAAATAATCTTTACGCCACCAAGTTACAATTACATGAAGTGTCAAAAATACTCGATACTGTCAGTATATATAAGTTAAGTTCATTTGACAAATTCACTTAAACCAAACGATCAACTCCCTCTGTTTCAATCTGTTTGTCTTACTTTCTTTTTTAGTTCATTTCAAAAAGAAATGTCTCTTTCCTTATTTGACAACTCTTTATTTTCAGCTTTCACATACCACAAGATTAAAAGATGGACATTTTGGTACATCCTACACATGTTTATTTTAAGACCAGAAGATTCAGAAGTCTAAAACTCTATGTGAAGTCAAAGCCAGACAAACAAGTTCCATACCCTCAGTGGAAAAGACCATGTGCCAAGTTTCTCCAGGGGCATCATCTCCAGTGATCTTAGTGTTGAGAAGGCATCTACCAATATAAGGATCCTTTGGCCTGAACTTGTTTACAACTACACCTTCATCCTGTTTCTTCGATACCTTCGCAACCTTTGCAGGTACTTCTGTTGTGAGTTGGGCTCTAATGTGAAACACTTTTCTACTAACTGATACATTTCTGTTGCATAAAACAACCTGTTCAAACAAATATAGCTTGTGTACACTCAGAGTGTAGCTTTTTTATTATTATTTTATACTATGAAGTATATGTCATTAGAAAAGTAAATAAAATGTACTAAGTGAATTGCTTAGTAATATTTTACAACATCTTTAAGTGAAAATTCTTTTATACTGTCAGTGGATATAAGTTAATCGTGTGATGATCACCGAGAAAAAGGAAAAGAAAATGAAATTTACCTTGTTGAAAGTGATATTTTCAGGGGAAATGAAGATGGTTTTGATGGAAAGAGAAGTGGAATTAGAAGATGGTAGAGAGAGTGAAGCACTTAATGCAGCAGCCATGTTGGTTATGATGCTGAGAAATAGTAGAAGAAATTGAGAGTTGTGAAACAAAACAACTTTTTTTTGGGGGGGGGAGTGAGGTTGTTAAGAAGAAAATTAGGAGAAAGGTAGGGAATTAGGATCCTTCTAGAGAGATGAGTTGATTTGGAATTAATGTGTGGAGGAGATTGGAAGATAAAGATGTGAGGATAAGGAAAAATGCATAAAAAGTTATCTCCGTCTGTGTCTATAGATTACGTGTTTGAGTCATTAAAGTAATCACTAATGTTTGTATTAAGGTAGACTGTCTATATCACACTCCTCGAAGTGGATCCTTCCCCAAATCTTATTATGGTTGAATATTTTGTACACCAAACTTCCTTTTATAGCGAAAAAATAAAATAAATGTGAGTCTGATTTTTAAGTGTTCATTACAATTTACAAATAAGAGTTCCATACAAGAATAATAACAGTTTGGTTCCTTTCTTTTTGTCGCTGCTTCATTCTTCCAATAATTTTTTGTAACAAAATCTACATATTTTAGAAGTACTACAAGTATAAGTGTAATAGTTATAATTCAAAATATTAAGTAGTTGTCAAATAAAAACTTGGTTGATGTCCTAAATTGTAATAGAGTCACATAAAGTGCAAACAAGAGATGATTTTATTCAAGATTATGGGCTGCCATTTTGAGATTTTTAATTTGATATCTATTATATGCACATGATTAAACTAGCAAATTCCAACTGATGAAATGTTGGATAAAATGCTCACTGACACATTTAATAGCTTCAAGAAGTTTTTACCAATACAAAAAGGGGTGACTCAGTACATTAAGCTCCCACTATGTATGGCGTCTGAGGAAGTGCCGGACCATTGGGTCTATTTCTGCAGACATATGTTGTATGTTTCCATGACTCGAACATTGTCGAAAGACTACTTACTATATCTTGTCAAAATTGGTGAAAGGACCATTCTTATTAAAAAAATAGAGGAGAAAATGCCTTGAGCAGAATGAAAGAAAAAATTATAAAGCCAATGAAAATGATTATTCATATATTACAAGAGTAACAGATATTGTGCCTTTTCCTACATAGCATATCCCTGAGGTCTTTCTTATACAAGTTTTGATGCAATCAATGAAATCCCCTGGATCCTCCAGACTGGTAGAGTTCCAGCTTGCTTTTGGATTCATGCAACAATGTCTCCATCTTTTCATCTCGGTTCAAGTGTGCCTGCTTTGATGCCCATTTGAGCACTGAAAGCACCTCGGCTTCAGCAAGCTCTTCGCTGTTAGGGACGTGAAATGCAATGTCGCATAGGAGAAGCAATGCAGAATTCTGAACTACTTTTTCACCAAAGCAAACAAGTTGAACCAAATGTCCTGCACCTCCAGCGCTTATTATTGCCTTGCAATGATTCAGGTGAAGGTAGTTCTCATTGCACGAAAATTTCTTGAGGGAAATGGCTGCTGCATTTGAAATCTCTGGTTCTTGTTGATCGAGCAGCTTTACTAATGGGCTAATCATCCTCGTCTCTGTAGCTCGAAAAGTCGTGGCCAAATTCCCAATTGATCGAATGCACGGAACAAGCAAGTTCAAATCTTCTTTTTCAATGATTCTCAACAGTTGATCAACAACAGCTTTGCAAGCAGGTGAATTAGGCTTGAACACTGACTTTCTCAAATCAGGATCTTTCTCCGCCACAGCTGTGATTTCCATTACTGCCATCGCGGAATGATACTGAACATCTTCAGCCCCTTTCTCCAAGAGTACTGCAAAGCAAAGCAGTGCTCTTGAATCCGTAATGCTATGGCAAATAGTTGAATTTCCCTTAGCCAGTTTCCATAAAGCTCTTGCAGCCATTGCCTTCATATAAGCCTTGGTATTAGGGTCCTCCGATTCTCTCCCTTTATTACTGACCCCTGAAGCATAATGACTCTGCTGATGATATGTCTGGATTGCATCATTGAACGGAATATGCTGAGACGGTTGCATATCCGTGGTCGCAGTAACCACATTGTGCATCTGAGTAGGCTTCTTATTTCCTAAAGGATGTGGAATGTGGCTATTATCATCATCCTCATTCACCTTGTGCACATTACTAGCTGAAAGAACAGCATCAATCGACGTGGATTTGCTAACAATAGCATACTTGCTATGCTCCTGAACCGTCTCAAACGCGAGATGGCTAACAAGTAATCTGATTATGTTATTCTGATGAAAAACATCTTGACATTCGGGGTAATGTGCAGCAAGTTCAGAAACTGCCCAAGCCACCACTGCTTGAACTTTCATTAGACCTTCTTTAAGGATTTTCACAAAAACTAAACACACCCCGGCATTCACCATGTGTTCGACACTTGCAGGGTCACATCCTAGCAATCCAATTGCCTTTGCAGCATTCTCCTGACCCTCCAATTTCCCTTCCTTCAACAATTTCAATAGTGGTCCAACTCCACCTTCCTCAATGATCAATTTTCTGTTCCGATCATTATCTCTAGCCAATGAAACCAACGATGCAGCAGCATCAGATCGATCATTAACCGAACCAGTACACAAAATCGCTATATGCTCCCAAATAAAACACAATATAGGCTCATTAGTAACAATAGGAGGAAGTCCTAAATACCTATCAGCACCCTCATCAGCTGAGGCAGAGACACGAAGGAGCCACGACACATTACTAATAGAATTCTCTAACTGAGTAGACAAGTTACGGAAATCTGCAGAAGGTATGATGGTAAATACGCGCTTCACTAGTCCCTGTGTGCAGCATTTGGTAACAATAGACATAGCTCTTTCCAAAGCTTGTTCAGTATCATCAATAATTCGGCTCATGGGTCGTTGATAGAGCTCGTTGCTGGCTCGTGCTGCTTGACGAAGCAGCACAATCAGCTTCTCAGTCTTGGACTTGAGCTCAGCACATTCTTGATTGAATAAAACTGCCTCATCAGCTGCCTGAATCACCTGATCAGCTAATTGAATTGGCTTTGACAAGATTTGCTCAACTATATCCGCCATTAAAGGGGATTCAACAATTTATATATATCGCGAAAAAAGAAAAAAAACTTACTTTTGCCTTATTTAGAGCAAATTGAACTCTGTTGCATTCATTCAATTTATAATCTGTTCAAGATTAGGAACTTTTGCTCTTTTATTGGCAGAATTGCTAGATCAAAAATTAAAAAATGAAGTTTTTATTTAAGCCAAATCAAGAATCTTGCCGACAAAAACCAAGAAATGATGAGAAATCAATGACTTAAAAACTTTTGACAAAGTTAGTAATTGATGTAACTTGTGCTTTGTCGTACGTACTACTATAGTATCTATCAAATGAAAAAGGAAATGAAAATTGTAAGGGATAGAAATAACGAAGACTTTTGACTTGGGTTTTGCAAGACTAATAAATAATACTCCCTCCCTCCGTTCTATTTTATATGATATTTTTCATATTTCGAAATTTAAATAAGTGTATCTTTGATCGTAATTTTCTCATACATCCTTTTTAACATTTTGAATCAATTATTGTGACTTATACTGCTTTTTATGTAGCTTATAAATATATAAATTTCATTTCAAAAATTTAAAAATTTCATACACAAATATTCGATCAAAGTTAAATTATTTGATTCTTAAAAAAAAAAGTATCAGAACAGAATAGTAAGTACTAAAAAATAGATGAACTTCTATTGGACGTTTGGCTATGGAAGAGTTAAAGTTTTTGGTGACTTGACTTAAAAAAAAAGTGTTTCTTATCCTGATAAAACTTTAAAAAAAGATATTTTGGCCTCAATGTGACACCATTTGATTTTGATATTAAAACCTTTTAATATATATATATATTAAAGTTTATTTAAAAACAAATTCGATCACTTCCTTTAGATAGAAGGTATATGTTTCTTTGCAAGAGTAAAAAAACATGTAAAAATATATGAAATATTTTTATAACGAGTAATATATCATCGACTCTAAGTAATACAGTTATATCAACTCTAAGTAATACAATTAAGAAGTATATCAAACTCCTTACCGATTAAGGAAGGTAACCATGTAAATTCATATGAAGTTTGAATCTCTATATTCTAAATTAAGAAAAAAAGATATAAAAATGAATTGCTAATAAAAATTTATATTAATTTGGAAAAATGTACAAGTATTCCATAATCGAAATCTCAGAGATCTTAGTTAAACTAAAGTCCTATTATTTTCTGATTTCTTTTTCTAATTTTATACATCTTTATTTTTCGTGACACATTCTGTGATTCCACGCAATTAAAATGCGTGAGAGATATATGCGAATCCCACCAAGTTTAAAAAGTGCACAAAATTAAAAAATAAATAAATTTAGGGACACAACATAAAAAAAAATCAAAATTAAGAAGTGTTTATATTTCTATCATAATCCAAGTCCTTAATTCAAGACGCGTTTTGATATTTTGGTCATAATCTAAAAACGATATATTTTCCCATAAAAAATAATAATCTTTATTTGCGATAAAGATGATTTTAAATGGATATTAAGTTAATGAGAAATTATAATATATTAAGTATTGATTTAGAATAGACATGAAATTACTCTATAAAATAAAAAAGTTTGTTCGAAAATATATTCTAAATTATATTAAATCAAAATATTAATAGTTGTACATGATTTTTACTATATAATAAGAACGATTTAAATTTGGACCAATGAAACTATGAAGGTAAAGGACCAAGGGAACTATGAAGGCGAAGGCCCAAAAGTGGATGAAACGGTTTAAATTTCCCTTCCGACTTTTTTATGTTATTTGTCAAACATAAATTTCAAATTTTAACTCACTGCTACATTCAATTTACATTTACTATCATTTTAACTAAATAATTTACCAAAAACTCCAAAAGAAATTTAACTTGAGGCTCTTAATTATTGAATAAAAACATTAAAAACCGTGAAAGAGACATAACAAGTTACAAACTAAACTAGAAACAAAGAACCCTAAAGAAAAGAAGAAAAAAAACTATTTACAAACAAAGTATTAGTTGTAATAACCAGTTTTTACTCTCCGGTGCCTGTAACTCCCAAATCCTTGTTATCGGACTCGTCTTTACCGGCTCCGAAAACAGGCCCACCTTTTCCAGCAGCATCATCTACCTTATCTTGAATCTTATCAATTTGAATCCCTTTTTCATCTTCACGAGAATGAATATCCATTCTTGGTCTATTCTCCTCTTTTACAATGGATTCATATGTTGTGGCTGTAAATGATTCCTTTGGTTGTGCACCTTGTGCCCCTGACATATTTTTCTAAAGCTTTTTTTTGGGTATATTTTAGCTTCGCCACTTTTGTACAAAAAGTAAACAAGAGTATTCTTAATTTGGTTTATTTTTCTATATATATGAACATCCATTATCTAAGTCTAAGGTCGGTTGGTGTTTTGTGATAAATTAAAACTTGTTGAAGAGGTCGACACGTGTCATTTGGAAAATATGTATATGTGCCACATGCTTTCTGGGACTACTCTTACGTGTTCTAACTTCATGGAGCCAAATGGAAGTTACGTTTCCCATTTTTATTTAGTGTCACTAGTTTACGTACCCGCACGTGTAATATTTTAAGGGGTCGTTTGATAGGCTATATTAGAACAAAATAGTCCATAGATTATGTAAGATATTATTTAGTATCATGTTTGATAGAAATTTGAGTCTATGTATAACTAATTCATGGATTAGTTATACCTCCAACATGGTATTATAGGATGTATTACTAATACCTTCCATTTGGAGGTATTAGTAATACATAGGATATAATACCATGGGATAAGCTATGTATAGACAAAAATATCCTCAATCATTTTAATTATTTTGTATATTTTCTTGATTTTATTATTTATATTTATACAAGTAAGTTTATTTAAATAAATTAGCTTATAAATTATTTAGAGGAAATTCTTTATTACTAATAAATTCAATATAAATCAATATAAATTTGAAATGTGAGTTGTATATTTGTGTGTGAAGTTTGTGATCTAAATTTAATGTGTGTGTATATATATATTTGCTTGATTTTCTAATTATTTGTATTTTAAACAATTTAAAAAATTTACATATTGAAGAAGTATTATCATTGCACATATATTAGGAGAAAAAGTCTGTTAGCATTAATTGTATAATTGTATTAAATATTTATATATGATTATCTATATACTTTTAGGGGTCGTTTGGTACAAGATCATATATGCAGGAATTAGTAATGAAGGGATTAGTAATGAAGGGTTTATTTTTATCAAGTGTTTGTTCATTTTTTCCAACCTCATCTTTGTTTTGGATTATAGCTCTATGATTTAAACTTCTTTCCAATTATACCTTGAATTATTATATAATTGGATCAAGGTATGATAATTGTTAGACAATATATTTTTTATAACCTTCTAATTAGCTATGGGAAAACATTTAGTTGTCTGTTTGTTATTTTTTCACTTGATTTATTTGAGGATAATAAATTAATCACTCACAAAAGGTCATTTTTCAATTAAAAAAAGATAAACCATCTACTTTTAAAATCAAAAAAAGACGATCAACAATGGTAAAATTGAATAAATCATCTACATGACACATAAATTGCAGATTGTTGTATGTTTTTAATATG
>CM040619.1:55332325-55359657 GCA_022817965.1 Solanum lycopersicoides | reverse complement strand
TAGCTGGAAAGAATGTGATGTCTACATCAGGCACTGTGACGACTGAATTTGTTTCTCACAGATATGGAGAAGAAGCAGCTAAGGCAACCAGTGAAGGGCTTCATGCTGTAGGGCATGCTTTTGGGACTGTGTGGGCTGTAAATGATGTGATTTCCCTTAAAGATTTCTTTAGCTCCTCTGATTAGATTAACAACTTTGAGCTTATCTCCTTGAAGCCTTTTTATACAACCTTTTACTTCATCAAAAAGAAGAAGCAAGTCTCTGAACCTCAAAAGTGCCTTGAAGCCCACTGCCCTGACCAAATCTGCTTCTACGGTCGCTGCAGCCTGATAAGAAGGCTAAGAATTCCAAGTTGTCACGTATAAGTGTGACCTTGTTTGACCTACCATTGCAGGTGCGTGCTGTCAACTCTTTGATATTTCACTTCATTTATATTATTAGTCATGATAAGAAATATATTCTGTTGTCGTAGATATGCTGTTTTAACTTATACTGTCCACCCAAATTCTCCATCTGTTCTTTGTACCCTCTGGTTTTTATGTATTATTTGTAGAATGAGTAATTGACAGTTTTTGTAGCAATAGTTAGAGTTAATTACTTTGTAGAATCTAGATGTCCATATTAGGCTTCAGCATATCAGCTAACCTAACTCCAGTTCCAACTTTTTTTGTGTGTGAATGTTTCATTTGGTGCCATCAGGAAAGCTGTGTTTTGATTCCAATTACTCTTGACATCTAGAAGTTAATTTTGTACTTACATGCCAATATGCAATTTGTTAAAAATTAAATGTGAAATAGACACTACATGGACCTCACTGGTTGTCTTTGCTTTTCTCTTAGGTATTAATGCACTATTCCTTTATACACGTAAAGCAGTATGTCGTCGTGAGGAAAGCTCAATTTAGCTGCGTATTAGCAAACTGATGTCATTGTGGGTGTTGGAGACAAGCAGCTTACTCTAATTCTACAGATTTGTATGACCAATACAAAAATCTTCGCAGAGAAGTGGGATTTGATCCTCATCTTCTTGATCCTTCCGGAATGTAAGGAACCATTGATTCAAGTACAGAGGCAGCATACACATCAAGTTCTTTGTGGTAAGTAGCAATGTCATAATCAGGACGAACAGAGCATTCTTCTTCATTTGCAGCAGCCACATTTGATGAATAAACAATCTATGAGATCTGGTAGAGGGATCTGGTCCCTCGAGTAGGAGCTATCGAGGATGAGTTAATGCAGTTGTAAAGCTGTTACGCCTACTGCGGTAGGTGGGCCCGATAGCTTAGGTGCAGAGCTCTCAGCCAATGGCAGTCTACTAGTCTCATAAGCAGTAAAAGGACGTACAATAGTCTTTAGTTGTTATTTGAGTTTAGTATCTTGTGTTCAAACATTGTAAGATCAATTCCTATGCTATAAAGGATCATATAGATCATTTCAGTTGTAATGTCGAGTTCATGGCAAGAGTTAGCCGTGGTGTGTTTGATTGAATTTTATGTTAACATCACCACAAGTGTCAAAAGAGGTAATGAAATCCCATGACTTAAATCATTGCTAATAGGCCACAACTTGTTTCTGTACAGATTCTAAGATAACAACAGCCCCAGCCTTTCATTCTCTCCTTCTAGAGACAGCTCAAGTGCAAAGCGCATTCAATCATTTGAGTAGATCAAGGAAGAGGAAGTAGAGAATTTTATTGAAGCAATTTCATTCAATAAGATGTTAGTAAAATGATCTTCTCGATGACGAATAACATAACAGCCAGGGCTGCCCTCCTCCCCTGTTCCATTCTCCACTTGATAGACAAGCACTACTCTCTACACCAGTACTTGTTGCTGTTGGAAATGAAATCCAGTGCCCATTGACTAACAACCTTGATGCGGTAAGGCTCGAGGATTTTGAGGTATGGAAATATTACTGCAGATAGGTTGAAGGTATGACCTTTCTAGGATTTTATCATTCAACAAACTTAAAAAAACACAAGATGGTTTCGAACCTGCGACCTTCACGTTATTAGCACGACACTCTAACCAAGCTAATGGGCCTCAATATTGATTTGGAGCTAACCATTAATCACATTTGTTTCCAAACAGTGCAGTTATCTTTTCATGTATAAGGAATTTTTTTTAAAAAAAACAATTCTAAACCACAAAGTATAAAAAGAAAAGTGAGTGCATTGACAGATAAAATTAAAAACATATACAACTCCTAAGTCAATAGATGTGTATAATCAATATAAAAATCTTCGTAGAAAAGTGGGATAGAATCGGCTTCATCGTCTTCTTGCTGTTGCGGAATGTTAGGAACCGTTGATTTGAGTTGAGAGGCAGCATAGGCATCAAGCTCTTTGTGGTAAGTAGCAATGTCATAATCTACTTCTTTTACAGAGGGAGTTTGTTGATGAACCAAAGAAACAGAGCATTCCTCTTCTATTGCAGCAGACACATTTGATTCTTTGAAGACTAAAGTAACTGGGCCAATGTTCGAATCATCAGATGGAATTACATTAGTAGTACTGAATTGTTCCGAATCTTGAAACTGACTCTCAGCAAAAAATTGTCCCAATTCTTGAAATTGATATTGAGCAAAGGATTGTCCCAAATCTTGATTTTCTTGAAATTGATTCTGAGCAAAGGATTCTTGACATTGTGATGAAGAAAGTAGTACTGAATCTAGAAAATTATCTACATTGCGATCCGAAGGGATGATAGCCTGAGAAGAATTGACGCTCCTGGTAATTCGACATACAGCAAATTCCTCCTCATGTCGAATTTGACCACGTAATCTCAAGGCCTTTAGTATATTATCACTAGGACGATATTCTTTCATAATCCAGACATGGTTTTCTTCATCAAAACGGAAGGTTTTCTTGAACCCAATCTTTAATCCTTTCTTGTTGTAAACTGGTTTACCATTGTCGATTCCTTTCCATGAGCCTCCACCACCAACAATTCCCCTGTTGAAGTTCTTACCATTCCCTGTTTTCTTCTTTAACTGAGTGAACACATGATGACGATTAGTAGTATCGAATAACTGAGATGGCTTCTGGTTGCCATACAAGTCTACAAATCGAATTTCATTGCACTCAACAGCAATACCAGTAACAAATTTGAGAAGATACTTAAGGAGTTGTTCATCGTCAATATTCATCCCCATATTTTATCGAAAAAGAAGGGAAAAAAACAGAGGAGTAAAAAAGAAAGAAGAAGAAGAGAGATTATATATATATTGTAGATTTTTTTTTTTAGGAGAAACCGTGTAAACAAGAAAAGCTCAACAATTCACACGTAACATTAAGTTACCGTTAAATAACTTCTGTGCCTTTTTTTGGAAACTAAAATTTTATTGTTTTAATGCTTAAAAAAAGGTCTAATCATTTGACTATTATGAGTAATTAAAAAAGCTTGGGTGAGATTATGGGTGTGTTTGGTATGGAGGAAAATGTTTTCCATCGAAAATGTTTTTCTAGAAAATGTTTTTCTGGAAAATGTTTTTCTGGAAAATAAGTAGATTTTGGACTTATTTTTTCATTTTTGGTTGGTGAGTAGAAAATATTTTCCGAAAATGATTTTTAGTGTTTGATTTATGAATGAAAAATGTTTTTGAGGGACATCTTTTATTTTTACTAGAGTAAAAAATTACTTATGAAATTGAAAATATTTTTAAAAAATAAAATTATTATTTTTTTGGGGTGGTAGGGGTAGTGGGTGGGGGCAGGGGGTAGGACTGAAAAAAATAAAAATTTGAAGTTGATAGTATTTTTAAAAAACAAAATTAATTTTTTTTTGGAGAGGGGGGGCTGGCCGGGGGGGGGGGGGGAGGGGGACGGTAGGAGTTTAAAAATAAAAATTTGAAGTTGAAAATATTTTTAAAAAAACAAAATTACTTTTTTAGGGAGGGGGGGGGTTTGGGGGGGCTGGCCGGGGGGGGGGGGGTTCATGGGTGAAAAATAAAATTTTGAAATTGAAAATATTTTTTTAAAATTGATGTTTTTCCAAAAAAAAAAAGTGTAATTTAAAAGTGGAGTAGAGTTTTGGAAAATGTTTTCCTTAATTATTGAAAGAAAGTCATTTTCCTTAATTTTGAGAAAAATGAGTTGATTTAGAAAATATTTTCCAAAAAAAAACTTTTGTCCCAACCAAACATGTGAAAATTGAAAAACATTTTTACATTTTCCAAAAAATGTTTTCCTTCATACCAAACACACTCTATAAGTGAAATAAAGCCAACATATGCTTTGTTTAATATTTTGAGTTTGTTGACCATGTGGAATAATGATAATAATATCATTGTGTTACGATATGTCTCTTTAGTTGGATTACTATCTCATATAAAAAGTGGAATATTTTACTTATTTCATCGTGTGTAATAAATAACTGCTTATGAATCTTCAAGACACTACTCGTCTTTGAGTAAGCAAGCGTAATTAACATTATGGATTAATTTAACTTAAGTCTAATTTTATACATGTCCCTTTTGTACGAACCGTGATTAATGAATGTATATATTATTCCCTCCTTCCTTTATTAGATGTGCATTTTCTATTTACACGGTAATTAGATTGATCAATTGTACTATACTATTTTTTATTCATATCAATGCACATAAAATAAGTAAGAAAAATAATACATAGAGTATAGGATATATATATATATATATATATATATATATATATATATATATATATATATATATATATATATATATTATTTATAGCTAACAAATATTATTTATAATCTACTTTGTTAATATATTTTTAGTTAATTAGTTTATAGTTTTCAATGTTTATATATTTTATTTTAATTTTGTACTTAAATATTTTATTTTGTATTAAGATCCGAAGTTATAATTATATTGTTATAGTTTTTCAAATTCGAAGTTAATAATTTACTTTATAAATATTTTTTATATTCAGTTTGCCTCCAGCCTTTAATCTTATTAATTTTAACTTAATGAATGTTGATATTTCAAAAAAAAAAAAAAATTGTAAGCATGTGAATTTTACAATTTTTTCAAAAATTTCTATTGACTTGACATTTTTTAAGTTTAGTTTATCACATAGGTAAGTGAAAATAAATGATCGCTTTTTTAAATATCGTATAGTTGTAAAAAAAAACCGAAAAAACTGACTTTATATGGTTTGATTTGGTTTTTAGATTTAATAAATCGACATAATTGGTTTAGATTTTTTTTTAATGAAAAACCAAACCGAACCAACCTATGTACACCCCTAGCTATAGTATTGAGAATTGTTCAAATTTTCAAAGGTCATACTAATTGTAGAGATAAAATAAAATAAAAAAATTCTATTATAATTTAGTAAGTGATGAAGAAATATGAGCAATGTTTTTTAATAAAATATCCATCCAAGGACAGATGGAATATCTGTCACGATCCAATTTAGAATCGTGACCGGCGCTAAGGAGAAGAGTTCCAAAGTAAGCCTTAATCAGAAAATCAGATAGAGTTTTCTCTGTTTTTGGGCCTATCCTGAAATTACATGTAACAAAAATCAATAACGCAGCCAACCAATCTCATCATTTTTCCACCTTATTCATCAATAAACTATCCGAAGAATAAAAATACTAATTCCAACTCTAAAACATAAGTCTCATACTAGACCCCAGTTTACAATAGGAAAGGATACTTATAACTTCTAATAAAAGAAATAACTATGGAGTGACTCTAAGAATTTCAACAAATGTCTATAACAACTAATAAGCTTGTTATCCAGGTGAACAAGTGTGGGGCTCACCGGAAATTATCAACTCGAAAGCTCTAGACCTTACCAAAGTCACCTATATTCTCTGTAAAAAATATAGCGAGGAAATAATCAACTCGAAAGCTCTAGTCCTCTTTGTTGAAACAGAGAAGAAGATGAACACAATTTGGATCTTTCAATTTTAATTTGATTTGTTGAAAAAAAGAAGAAGATGAAGATTGGGAATCACGTTAGCGAAATTGATTGGCGTGACTTAAAGGATTCAATTTTTTATTTTCCGTTTTTATATCCAAACTTTAATTAATAATGTATCCGCTCCATCTTTTTTTAATGTATCAGCCTCTATTATTATTGTATCCGTGTTTTATATTTTTGAGGGATTTCTGTCATTAAAAACTTATGTTATTTCAATCCTTTGCCCTAATATATTGATTGCCCCAATAACGAATTGGTTTGGGCTAAGCCCGTTTGACGGCTCTAAATACCATGTAAGGTGTTTAACTAGCTAAATATCATAGATGGATCAACGGGCTTATTTAGGCCTGATAACAAATATTCTATTGATACTAAGTAATAGATTATAAATAGATTCGTCGCAGTCATATATGCAATAGTGGAACTCTAAAAACATTGCTAACTCAAATGGAATCTGAACCCTCCCTTCAACGCACAAAACATTCTGAATTTTCATCAACTTCAATGCAAGACTCTTGTTTGACATTCCCTAACCTTCCATCACTGAAATCTTGTTAAGGCTTCCGGTGAAATCGTTGTTGGCTTGATTTAATATGTAGCCCTAGATTTATCAAGTCTCATCTCAGTTTGTGGACGGAAAACACTAACCATAAGTGGCTTATGATGATGTTTAATAAGAACCCATACAGTCGTATTTGTTCTCTTACATCTTTATTTTATGATTCTGTTACAGAAACATCTTACTTGAATATTCCCATGAAGGAACCTTATGAATCTTATCATATTTTGAGTTCCGTGAATGAATTCATTTGTCTAACTTGTCGTGCGTCTTAATTATATGGAATCCTTCGATTAGAAAGTGCAGGCAATTGGGCCTTGGATTAATCGTTTCACACTTACAGAATTTTTTTAAAATGATGAATCTATAACCTTGAAAACAGAGACGGCTGCCCTTGTTCATACAGAGGTGCAGATGTAACATTGCAGATTACCGGACTGATTTGAACTCAATATCTCGTGAAAGCAATTGTAACAGAGATGCAAATGACTAATAAATCATGAGATGTTCTTCTCTATTCCCTGGTTTTAATGTGCATTAGCCTATATATATAGTACATGTGAAGGCTGTTAATTCCTCATTATCTACACCATTTCCTACCCCCTTAATCTCATGAATAGTTGTCATTTGCTGACATTAAACAAGTAATGTTGAACAAACAAAAGGAACATCACTGGACTTAATAGAGTTAAAGTTTTGTGATGATAACTTCTCAATGGCCACTTGGATACATGGTTCAGATATCGTCTTACCACTAATCGAACCAAAAGTTAATCAAAGAAACCCAATTTGATTTCAGAAACCATAGTGTAAAAGAAAACTGAAATGCATTGACAGATAAAAACAATACACAATTCTTCAAAGAATGAGTTGTATCAACCATCACATATTACTCTAACTCCACAGATTTGTATGACCAATATAAAAATCTTCGCTGAAAAGTGGGATGTCATCCTCATCTTCTTGAACTTCTGGAATGTAAGGAACCATCGTTTCGAGTATAGAGGCAGCATATGCATCAAGTTGTTTGTGGTAAGTAGCAATGTCATAATCAGAGCATTCTTCTTGCGGTGGTTCTGCTGGAATGTAAGGAACCATTGTTTCGAGTACAGAGGTAGCATACGCATCAAGTTGTTTGTGGTAAGTAGCAATGTCATAATCAGTGCATTCTTCTTGCGGTGGTTCTGCTGGAATGTAAGGAACCATTGTTTCGAGTACAGAGGTAGCATACGCATCAAGTTGTTTGTGGTAAGTAGCAATGTCATAATCAGAGGGAGTTTGTTGATGAACAGAGCATTCCTCTTCTATTGCAGCACACAAATTTGATTCTTTGAACACTAAACTAGCTGGGCCACATGGAATTGCATTACTAGTACTGAATTGTTCCAAATCAGGACGAACAGAGCATTCTACTTCTTTTACAGAGGGAGTTTGTTGATGAACCACAGAAACAGAGCATTCTTCTTCAATTGCAAGTAATTGGGTCGCATTTGATTCTTTTGCAAGTAAACTATTTAACTCATGTTCAGATGGAATTACAGTTTCTTGACATTGTGATGAACAACTCCCTGAATTGACTTTCCTCGTAATGCGACATACAACAAATTCCTCTTCAAGTCGAGTATGACCACGTAGTCTCAAGGCGTTGAGTATTTTATCAGAAAGACGATATTCTTTCATAATCCACACATGATTATTTTCCTCAAAACGAAAAGTTTTCTTGAACCCAATCACTGATTTCTTCTTGTCATAAACTGGTCTACTATTGTCAATTCCTTTCCATGAGCCTCCACCACCAACGATTCCCCTGTTGAAGTTCTTACCATTCCCTGTTTTTTTCTTCTTTAACTGAGTAAAAACATGATATTCAGTAGCAGTAGTCATATCGAATAACTGAGATGGCTTCTCATTGCCATACAAATCGACAAGTTGAAATTGAAGAGAGCTACCACTAAAAAATTTGAGAAGAGAGATCATAAGTTGTTCATCATCAAAATTCATCTCCATATTTTACCAAAAATAAAGAATGAATTAACACTCCAACTCGCTCTTTGGTATATATGTATAGAGAGACAAACCGTGTTTTTTAGGATTGGAATCCATTTTTAGAAACTCACACATAATTTTTAATTAGTGACCGTTAACTAAAAACATCTCTTTTATTGTTTTAGTATAGTAAGTAATAATATTTTCTTTAGTTAGTGTTAGAGGATAAAACGAGAAGTCTATGAATATATTAATTAGCTAAAATTTATTTTGTTTTTTTTACTTTTTGTTACTAAAAGGTTTGATAACATAAATAATTTATTTTTCATTTCATTTGTATAATAAATAAAAATATTGTATTTAAGAACAAATAAGAAAATTGACTAATTAGTAGTAAAAGAGTTTAATTAAATTAAATTTGGGTCGATGATATTTTTAGACCAAAAGAAAAAACGAGCTTATGAATTTAGCATATTGTATAATAACCAGGCTCATATTTGTGTTGAGTGTTTTGCAAAATATTAACTGGATTGGATTCAAAATTAATAGAAGACCTACTATTGGCTATTGTTTCTTTTATTGGAAGGAACATAGTATTATGAAGGAACAAGAAGCGTCATAAGTACAAAACAATGTGGTAGTCTATGTATGAGATTATCTAGATACATCATTTTTTAATTGAAATTGAGTTGAAGCATCATATATACAGTATTGACTAAATTTTATGTGATAAGTGATAATCAAGTTGCTTTAATATATCATGAAAGAACTACATATATTGAGGTTGATTGAAATTTATTCATGAGAAGAACTAGGATAACTTTTCACGGGTTATGTGAAGACGGAAGAGCAACTGATAGCATTGCTCACAAAAGCTTTAAATGAAACTCGAGTTGAGTATCTTTGCAACAAGTTAGGCATGATCAATATCTTTGTTCCAGCTGGAGGGAGAGTGTTAAAAAAATAAATATAGTTATATTCTTTGTAATATACAATGAGACGATATAAAATAACATAATCTCTAAAAAATTCTAACATTTAAATTAATTACAACAATCCATTTTTCCCTCCTCTCTTTCTTTAACATCTGGATACATCGATGCACCTCTATAAGATTAATTACAACTTTATTCTTAAACCCCAATCACTAATCCTTTCTTGTTATTAACTGGTTTACTAGTGTCCATGAGCCAACAATTTCATCGCGTTGAACATGCAGGCATACCAATAACAAAATTGATGAGTTGTTCATCATCGATATTCATAACAATTAATTTTTATCGAAAAGAAACGAAACAGAGGAGTAGAAAACAGAGAAGAAGTGAGCCAAAGTGAGAGTATTATTAACAAGAAACGTTGAAAAATTCACACGATACGGTTAACTGACTAATTTTATTGTTATAATATAGTAAGTAAAATTTAATTATCTTAATGCTTCAAATAAAAGTTTAATAATTTCACTATTATAATGAACAAAGTTTAAGTTAGAGATAAGGATAAACAATATGTACTCCATGTTTTAAGACAGTGTTGTATTAACATATATATTTTATCTATTAAACAATAAAATTATAGAGGGTGGAATTACTATCTCATCTAGAAGGCGAGATATCACTGTTAAGAGACACGACTATGAATTTGAGTAAGCGAGCTCAATTAATATTATGGATTAATTTAACTTGGTCGATCTCATAAACAGATCCTTAAACTTGTTGGGTATTTCCTTTTAGTATCTCAAATACGTCATTTTCCTATTAAATCATTTAACCACCCCTAATTTGTTCCTTTTAAACCGTGTTGGCTGATTTTGATCGGTTTTTCTATTGTAAATGCATTCAATTGTGTTCGTATTGTAATGATTTTGATTGAAGAAATAAAGACAAACTGTGTGTTAGTCTCATTTATTTTCTAATGTGTTCAAATGACTCGAAGTAAAACACAATTATTCGTGAACATTTTCACTGTCAATTAGACTAATGTCAATTGGACTAATGAGTTCTGGAACAACATATATATCATCTATCAGTACCCCTCACAAAATCTGGTTCCACATCAACCGACGGTGTTTAATAGAACTATGGGTGGTTCAATGATTCAATAAGAAAATAACATAGTTGAAATAAATGAGGGGAAGAACCCAACAGATTTAAAAATTTGTGTTGTATTTGGCCATTTAATTTATTGCTTAACCTTTATAAATTAAGGGCAAAAGACAGAAATCACATACTTTTAAGGCACAATTATCATTTGTCCCTTATAAGTTTATAATGACAAAAATCCCTCAAATGATACATAATATAAGCGCTGATACATTAATCTGATGCGCGAGATACATTAATTGTTAAGTAAGATACATTACATTTTATACATGATACACTAATTTGATGTATATTTTATACACGATACATTAATTTGATGCGCGAGATACATTAATTTGATGCACGAGATACATTAATTTGATGCGCCGATACATTAATTTGATGTGCCGATACATTGATTTGATGTGTGAAAATAAGGAACTTTGGGAATTTATCAAACTAATAAGGGATAATGGTAATAAAAGAACTTAAATGTGGGATTTATGTCATTTATCCATAAATTAATGCATAACCCTCAATTTAACGGTTAAGAAATAATTGTCTTTCGTACGGATTGTATATTAATCTTTTACAATTATTGTATTAATCCTAATGATCCACAAAGATCTCTTTTCCTATCCCTATCCCAATGAGCCGAATCTAAATCTATTACTTTCTGTTGAATGATAAAATAGTTCTAGTAAGCCTTGAATGAGTCCCTCGAAAGCTTGATACAAATAAATGAATTTTTATTCTATGTCTCCTCGTTTGAATCTGCTCATTGATTAAATAAAAATATGACGAATAACTAGTTGAATGCTTTCTTTCTGTTATTATTTTCCCCATTCGTAGTCTATTAATAACAAAATGAATTTTTCCAATGTATAAAATCAAAATTCCAATGGCTTTGGCTACTCCCGACCAATCAAAACGCTTTAATACAGTTAGTTATGGTGAACTTGTCAACAGTAGAAGTTCTAAGTCTTTGAAGTAGCAGCCATCTCGGATATAGCTCTTGCAATAGCACCATCAACCCCCTTATGCTTTTTCTTTCGACCTGTATCTGTAGATGAGCTCACAGATTGAATAATTTGATCGCATTGAACAGGATGGCATACCAGTAACAAAATTGATAAGATGCCCAATGAGTTGTTCATCATCAATAATCATACCAATACTTTATCCAAAAGAAAAGAAACAAAGAGTAGTAAACAAACAAGAAGAGAGTGAGGATATTGTAGAAAGAAAATTTACAAAACATATTTCACCTAAAAAAAAAAAAATCACCCATTATGTTCAACAAAGTGGTGACATAGTTGTTCAACATATTCATTCAAGTTCTCATCAGGGAATAAACCAAGTGTTAGTATATTCTTTTTTTCTCTTAACTAAGACTATGTACCATTGAGTTTCATTAGTAAGGTTCCAATGAGACAACACTCAAAAGGCATTTTATAAGACGTGTGTACTCTTTTTTCTATTAGATTTATTTTGAAAATATTTTAATCAGTCACATTATCTATAAACATCTAAGAGAGTCGTTTGAACTTGAATGTCCATATGTAACTTCTCTTGGCTATTACACGTAGCAATTCTTGATAATTCAGGTATAAATTAAATGGAGTCTTTAATATTAAACCGTAATTCCTCAATGTATCCTCAAGTAGTAACAAAAATACCCTTTCCTCTCCCAAAATCACTGGACAAAAAAATAAGATGGCCCATGCAGGTCTCGAACCTGCGACCTTCGTGTTATTAGCACGACGCTCTAACCAACTGAGCTAATGGGCCTCAATATTAATTTGCAGCTAACTCTTAAATTCATTATCCCAAAGAGTGCAGTTTTCTTTTCATTTACAAGGAAATAGTTTCATTAAAAAAAAAATTATAAACCACAAAATAAAGGGCTGGTGTAGAAATAAAAGTGAAAGTGCATCGACAGAATAAAATTGGGCAAACAAAATTGTAAGACTGGAATTGTACTTAACTCCAGAGATGTGTAAAATCAATTTAAAAATTTTCGTAAAAAAGTGGGATAGAAACAAAGCATTCCTCTTCTTTTGCAGCAGACACATTTGATTCTTTGAAGACACATTAATCTAATATCTCCTTATAGATTAACGTGACCACTTTTCTATCGTCTTCATTTGTTTTATCTTTTTTTTTTCTCCCTTTCCACCATTTTTTATTATTTGAATTAATTACTTTATTTTAAAAATAAATTGCCTAATTTATAACAAATAAATATTTTATTAATAGAACAATATTTACAACATAGACTCCTCGCACACAATATAGCTCCCTAATTTTACTTTTAATATATTAATCATAATTTTCTTTGTTCCAACTTTAATTAATTTTGATAACTTATGACATGGCTTTATTTAGGGGTGTACAAAACTAAATCAAATAGCAAATCGAGTCAAATCAGGAAAAAAAATTGACTGGTGGTTTGGTTTGACTTAGTTTGGTATTGAAAAAAAGAATCCGACTATACTTGGGTTGGTTTGGTTTCAACTAAAAAAAAAAAAACCGAGACCAAACCAGTCCGACATTATATATATAATTTTAAAATTTTATTTTATACGTAAAAATGCTTACTTTGATATAATTTTTAAATATCTCTTATACTTTTTCATAGTTTTTATCTTTTTAATATATTTATTTCGTCTTTGAAAGTTAGAATTCTTAATGATCTAATAAAGATTATAATCCATACATGTTGGTATTTATAATAAAGTTTAAATAAAAATTAAATTAATACTAATGCAAAAACAAAATCAATTTAACACTAAGAATGACAATAATATTGAATATTTATTTTTTGGTTTACACAGATTTAGACAATTAAAATACATGATCTAATTTTACTTTCTTTTCATATTTAGTCATGTAACTAATACTTACTAAACTTATTTTAGCATGATTTAGTAATTTAAATTATTATGATCAATTTCATTATGACTTATCAATTTGCAATGTTTGTTTCACGCAATTTTATTATTTATTTGTTGGATATTTTAGTGTCATTAATCATATCATATTTCTTGTTATTTTCTTGAGAAATAACTTAGATAGTTGCATTTTGGTAGGACTAAAAAAATATTTGAAGTACAAGTAAATTATATGTTTGTATGAATACTTTATCGAAAAAATCTGAAAATCCAAAAAAATCCGAAGAAACCTGAAAAAAATTGAAGTTGAAAAATCCAAGTTTTATTGATTTTGTTTGGTTTGTAAATTCAAAAATCCAACACAAATGGTTTGATTTGATATTTGAAAAACCCGAATCAACGTTAACCCGGTCATGTACATGCACCCCTACCTTTATTATGCATGTGTAAATTCATAAAGATTCACATTTAAAATTATCATTTCTCTTCTTTATCATCTTGGTTTGTGAATTAAATAAAATGTAACAAAAAAAGTATATGAAATGAAGATAAGAAATATTTCGTTCTCAAGTATTTCTTTTTAATTTTATATATTTAAACATGTTTTTTTAATATTTATTTATCCATGTATTATCACCCTCCAACCAAATATGATCAAGAATATCTTTGTAATAATAAAAAAGAATGGCATAAATTTGTCCCAAAAAGTTGAAAACACGTATAAACTAGGCATAACACATAAATATGTTCTTTAATTTTGTTTCAAATTATATTTATGTTCTTCGACTGTGATTGTGTGAATGTGCACAAGTAGACACTAAAACTTGTATAAAGTTGAACAAATAGACACACATGTCCTACATGACATCTACATGTCATTTTTTGTCCTACGTGGTGTCCTATGAGTATCGTGTCACATAGACTCATGCGTCTACTTGTTCAAGTTTATACAAGTTTAAGTGTCTACTTGTGCATACTCAAAGTTGAAGGGTATAAATGTGAAATGAGGTCAACTTAAATGACACATTTATGTGTTATGCCTATAAACTGTCATGACAAACTATTACACACTTTTACTATTTAAAAGTGAATTTAATATTATCCTCACGAGTCATGAGACATGTAACACTACTCTCACAGTATGTGATGCATTACACTCTCGCCGCCAGCCCGCCACATTAGCGTAAAATTATAATTTTTATATCCTCTTTGTTTTGTTTTCTTTATTCATTAACTTTTTTTTTGTTAACTACTTCCTCCTTTCAACAATACTTGTTCACTTTATCATAAATTCATGGGAAAATGTATCCTCTAGCCTATGACCGAAATCTCAGAGACACACCTAAACTTAACTAGAGTCCTATTATCCCACTAAACTAGTTTAAAATGGAATATATACACCACATATGCTGACATGTCATAGAGTGTGTGCACACTCTCTTTGAAGGCAAGTGATGAGTGCACAAATTGGACACATGTCATTTTTTAATTTGTAACTTTATAATTAATTAGTACACATATTAAATGATAATAAAACTTATATATATATTTCATTATTTTTGTTTCTTTCTTTGTAAAATATTTATTTTAATTTCTTTTCACTTTTAAATTTTTTCCAATCAATTTATCATCTTTTCACTTTTAATTATTTTTAATAAATTGTGTTATGTAGAAAAATAATTTAAAAGTGTCCTTTAATTTTAGGGTGTGTTTGGTATGGAGAAAAATATTTTTCATGGAAAATGTTTTCCGAGAAAATGTTTTCATGGAAAACAAGTAGATTTTGGACTTATTTTCTCATGTTTGGTTGGTGAGTAGAAAATATTTTCTGGAAATGATTTTTAGTGTTTGATTTATGAATGAAAAATATTTTTGAGAGACATCTTTTATTTTTACTAGAGTAAAAAATAATTTATGAAATTGAAAATATTTTTTAAAAATAAAATTATTATTTTTTTGGGGTGGGGGTAGTTGGTGGGGGCAGGGGGAGGGAGTAGGAGTGAAAAAATAAAAATTTGAAGTTGATAGTATTTTTGAAAAATAAAATTAATTTTTTCGGGGGTTGGAGGTGTGTGGGGGGGGGGGTAGGAGTTCAAAAATAAAATTTTGAAGTTGAAAATATTTTTAAAAAATAAAATTAATTTTTTAGGGAGGGTTTGGGGTGGGGGTGGGGGTCAGGGATCGGGTGGAAAAAAAAATTGAAATTGAAAATATTTTTTTAAAATTGATGTTTTTCTAAAAAAATGTAATTTTAAATGGGCAAAAGACAGAAATCACATACTTTTAAGGCAAAATTATCATTTGTTTCTTATAAGTTTATAATGACAAAAATCCCTCAAATGATACAATAATAAGCGCTGATACATTAATCTGATGCGCGAGATACATTAATTATTAAGTATGATCCATTACATCTTATACATGATACACTAATTTGATGTACATTTTATACATGATACAATAATTTGATGCGCGAGATACATTACTTTAATACGCCGATACATTAATTTGATGTGTGAAAATAAGGGATTTTGGAAATTAGTAAAACTAATAGGGGATAATGGTAATAAGAAAACTTAAAGATGGGATTTCTCTCATTTATCCTTTTTAAATTGGAGTGAGTTTTGGAAAATGTTTTCCTTAATTTTTGAAGGGAAGTCATTTTCCTTAATTTGAGGAATATGAGTTGATTTGAAAAATATTTTTCAAAACTTTTGTCCCAACCAAACATGGGAAAATTGAAAAACATCACACTCTTAAAGTTTTAAATTTTTTATGTATTATTTGATTTTCTTCACTTATTTTGATATCCGTTCAAAATCAACTTATTTTAAACACAAGACAATTGAAATCAAATCAAAACGGAAGACGAAGAAAATAAACTCAATAGAAAAATAAAAAATAAAAAATAATGTAAGTAAAAAATAATAATTTGGTTACAAGGTAAAAGAATGTGTATTAACTTAATAAATACAAGATTAAAAAAATAAAAATATTTTTAAAAAAAATTACAAAATATTTTAAAAATTAAGAAATATTTTTAAATTTTTTATTTTATTTTAAAAAAATATAAAAAATTATTTACACACATGGCGGCGAGTAAGAGTGTACAAACCGAATCATTACGTCAAATCGAACCGACAAACCAAATCAAACCGGAAAAAAAATTACTTGATTTGCTTTGATTGGTTTGGCGATTGAAAAAGAGAACCGACCACTCTTGGTTTGGTTTGGTATTAGAAAAAAAAAGAATCAAATTGAACTCAAACCAAACCGACACACACACACATATATATATATATAATTTATTTTATTTATAGATAAAAAATATTATCTACATATAATCTACTTTGGTCATATATTTTTTGTTAATTTATGATTTTTAATTTTATATATTTTATTTTAAATTTGGATTTGTAAAATTTTGTATATATACATATATATATTTATTTTATTTATAGCTAAAAAATATTATTTATATTGTACTTTGCTAATATATTTTTAGTTAGTTTACAGTTTTCAATGTGTGTATATATATATATATATATATATATATATATATATATATATATATATATATATATATATATATATATATATATATATATATATATATAATATATATATAATTTATTTTATTTATAACTAAAAAATATTATTTATAATCTACTTTGTTAATATATTTTAAGTTAGTTTATAGTTTTCAATGTTTATCTATTTTTATTTCAAATTTGGACTTGTAAAAATTGTAGATATTTTATTTTGTGTTAATATGCGAAGTTATAATTATATTGTTATAGTTTTTCAAATTCGAAGTTAACAATTTACTTTATAAATATTTTTTGTATTCAGTTTGCATCTAGCCTTTGATCATATTAGTTTAGCATAATGAACGTTGATATTTTAAAAAAAATATTTTGTACTCATGTGAATTTGACAGTCTTTTCGAAAATTTCTATTCACTAAACAATTTTTAAGTTTAGTTTATCACACAGGTAAGTGAAAAAAACGGGTAAATGAAAAAATGTTTATCGCTTTTTCAAATACGGAATAATTGTAAAAAATCGAAAAAACTGAAAAATCGAAAGAACTGACTAAAACCGAAACTTAAAAAACTGATTTTATATGGTTTGATTTGGTTTTTAGATTTGATAAATCGACATAATTGGTTTAGATTTTTTAAAATAAAAAATCAAACCGAACCGAACTATGTACACCCCTAGCGGCGAGTGTGTACAAATACAACAAACTTGGGTGGTTGAAGCAGTCACATCAGCACAAAAGGTGCACAAAAATACGAATAAAATGAGTTTAAGGGGTAATAGAACTCTAGTTAAGTTTATGTGTGTCTCTGAAATTTTGGTCATAGGCTAGGGGGTATTTATGCGTTTTCCCTAAATTCATGGATAATTTACATTTAGTTCCTAATTTATCATTATCATTAATTTATAGTTATTTCTCTATTATATTTTTCAAGGTATTGTATTTATTATTTTCAAAGTGTGATATGGTAAAATCACCCTTCTATTTGTAGTTTCTTAAGGGGTGTGTCAATAGTGGATAACTATTGATGGACAAAGCGAGTATATTTTACACTAACTAAACCCTAATTAAATATTAAAATTCTCTAGTAAATATATGTTCTTCGTCACTAAACCTCACTCACTCCATCTCTCATCTCATCAAAAAAATCAGGTCTAGCCACCTTTATTATTGATGAATCCGAAGTCTATAGGGCAAAAAAAATTGTCAAAAATTTCAAAAAAGGGTATATCAATTTGTATTTAACCAAAAGGGAAAAACACTCCTCACGTAGCGATTTTCTTTTGACGTCGTTACATCGTTAGAGTCAAAATTGCTGACCTACCAGTGATTTTGTCCAAAAAACAATAATTAGAAATCGCTCCACGTATAGCGATTTTAAACTAAAATCGCTATACGTGGAGCATTTCTAATTATTTTTTTTTGGACAAAATTGTTGGTAGGTCAGCGATTTTGATTCTAAAAAAATAACGGCATCAGAAGAAAATCGCTACATAAGGAGTATTTTTGCCCTTTTGTTTAAAAAATTGATGCACCCTTTTAAAAAATTTGACAATTTTTTTTGCCCTATAGACTTCGAACTCTATTAGTGATTTTTTCTTCACCTCTACCAAATCAATCTTCAATTCCTCTTTTTTGTCACCACCAACATAGCTGTCATTACTATAAATTTCTTCAACCACGTACGCTTTCTTTTTTCTCCACTACATTTTCGCAAAATTGCAATGATATGTAATGAAGATAGGTGTGGGGTAAGCCTGAGTGGGGTTGGAAGTAGGATTCTGATTGTTTTGTCACATTCATTTTAGGGTTAAATGAATTCACTTGTGCAATACGTCGTCATGAATAATTTAAATGTGTATTCGTTAAGATCTTACTTTAATTTCATCATAATTTATAAAATAATTTTTGGGACTCAAACTGGTCATGCCAAAAAGTAGACCGGTATTCAATTCACTAAAATGATTGTTAAGCTCTGAAAGTTGCAGATATATAAGACATAATACATAAACATGACTCTTAATTTGGCTTTAACGGACAATTATGTCCGTAAACTTTGAGTGTGCACAAGTAGACATTTAAACTTGTACAAAATTGAATAAGTAGACATACATGTCCTACATGGCATAATATATGTAGGACGCCATGTAGGATACAAATTTTTCATGCAGGGTGTCATGTAGGACGAATGTGTCTATTGTTTCAATTTTATACAAATTTAAATGTCTACTTGTACATACCCAAAGTTAAATGTCATAATTATCGACTAAAGCCAAGTTAAGGGTTATTATTGTTATGCATTATAACAATATAAAATCTTCAAAGACGCAACTGATAATAATATGTAATACTTGAAGTTTTACACTATGATTTTTATTGACAATACTTCTCATCCATTTTAGCAATCATATTATTATCATTCTTTATACAAAATAAGAGAACATCTTTTTAACAAAAAAAAAAAAAAACATCTTTTACCTAAGAATGTGAGTCATAGACCTATTTAGATTTCCTCGTCGATTGTAATTGTCTCCTTGTGAAAACAATAAGCTTCATAACACTAACAATCCTAATTTAATTTTATTTTTGCAAAATTATATTCAAATCACATGTAATTGTCAAAAATTGGTATATATATATATATATATATATATATATATATATATATATATATGGGTAAACTCATAAAAATTTCAAACATTTTTATTAGGGAATGGAAAATCACACTAACTAATAAAAACGAATTTATATACTCAAATTTAAAACTTTTAATTAATATTAAAAAAATATACTTTCTATTTCCTAACAACTCTAATTTTATGTATAATAGTTGTATATAACATGAAGATTAAAGTGATATTTTGAAGGAAATAAGAAAAGTTGAAGTAGACAGATGGAGAACATTGCAAGTACGAGGATTTTTCTCTTTCTTCTTCTAATAATAATAGTAATAATTATGGAGTCTTATATTATATAGTCAATAAATGAAAAGGGGCACGTGTTATTACATGACCCCAAAGAAACAATGCTTTGTTTTGATGGACAGAATATTGGATGGACTCTGGATCCCACTGAATCCTTATATAATTAATAAATAAAATACCTAACTTCCCTTGTGACCTATCTAACTTCTTCACAAAATATCTCTCTCCAACTATAAATTCCCCATCAACTATCTGCCATTCACCAACTCAATAGGGACTTGATATTTGGTAGTGGTAAGTTTTTTGTAAATAATTTATTATATTGTGTATGAATTGTAAAAGTAATATTATATTTAATTTATAATTTCAAAAATTTCATAATTAATATTTTAATTATGAAATACATATATATACAAATAAATAAGTAATTGAGCAGTGTTTTCATTGAGATTTGCTATATATATACAAATAAATAAAGTAAATGAGATTACTCATTCATCCATAATACTATTACGATATATCTACATACTATTGTGATATCATTGAGGTATGTTTCGATTCTTCAATATTCTAATTTTAAAAGGTTTCATAATTTAGATGCATTTTTAAAAAAAAATTGCAAAATGAAAAGATATTTTAAAAAATTCTATTAATAAATAAGATGACTTTAATAATTCTCTTTAATTATTACTTGTTTATTTCTTAAAAAAAAAAGAAGAGTCCAATCCAATATGATACTGATAGGGTTTCAATATACCAACAAAGTATCACATATGATTAAGCTTAGTCCTATATGATATCGACATTGTATCTATGTACGGACGGGATATCACAGTTGATTAATTCATAATAGTGATGCTAACGTCATGCCCAAAATAAGAAAGAAGAAAGTGGGATAAACTGGTAAACAATTTGGGTCATGGGTCCATTACAATAAATAGTTTGAGTTGAGTTCAGTTTGGATAAATAGTTTTACAATTTGATATATTTTATGTAGTTTTTTCTTAAAAAATAAGTAACCACAAAATGAGAAGAAAATGTTAAAATAAGGACATGATCAGTTGACGAAGTGGCACGAAGCATTCTTAGCGGTACGAAAAGAGGGGTCATGATCAGTGGCGAATTTAGAGCTAAAAAGTAGGGCACCGACACCCGTGGTCTTTTCGTAAAATTAGATATTTTATGTATATATAAATATATATATATTTACTAAAATTTGTATAATATTATATTCTGGCACCCTCACTACAAGAAGTCTAAATGGTTCACATGGTTAATTAATGTTGAGCTTTCGACCTTGAGGATCAAAGATCAATTCACACTTTAATACATTTTACTTGGTGCACGCATGTTCGAAAAATCCAAGATTCTCCTCTGGTCGTGATGATATCATCTATGTTCGTACCACTCCTCATCGAGTAGATCTCGCATCCAACTAAGTCTTTGACCAGGGAACGGGAGAATTTCCACTACCGCCGGAAGGCCCGTCATGTTATGAGCGACGTTACCAATTGGAGGTGGACAAGATGGTGATGAATCGCGATTGGTCTAAACCTTCGACTAGTGACTTATTGTGGCCTGTCCGGACGAACCAGTTTCTTCTTATTTCAATGGTAGATGGATGATCAGGTCGGTAACATAAGGATGGAGGACTTCTACATGGTCTTTTCGTGCGCTCGACTAGAAAGGTGACTTGATAGGCGAACGAAATACGTTTTTGTAGGCGAGTAGAGTGAGACAATGAAATTGTTTAGGCAAAAGAAAAGCAAATTGGTTATTATAATGAATGAGATTTTTTATGGTTACCTAACAATGAATTCAAATGATAATATAACAACAATCAAAATAACGTGATATTTAAACTAAATGCCCTTAAACTTTGTGAAAGAAATGAAAATGTCCCACGTATATACTTTGGCTAAAAAAAATATCTTCACCTTCAGTACTTTGGTTCAAAAATGCCCTTAAACTACGTGGAAGAAATAAAAATGTCCTTCGGTTGTAGTTTCGCCAAAAAATGTTCTTGACGTCAATACTTTGGTTCAAAAATGTCCTTATTTTTATTTAATGCGTCAAAATGCTCATTTTCTGAATAAATATAGTATTATTTTCTCTTTAACACATTCTTTTTCTAATAATATTTTTTAAAAATTAGCAAGTGTTTATCTTCAATTCAGGAAAAAAATAAAAAATAAAAATATTTCTTATTTTGTTATCATTATTTTTTATTGTTATATAAATATAAATTAATGATCGATATACTATGATTTTATATATATGACATATATTATCTCTCCAAAAGGTACATGAAGTTATTCTATTTTAATTAATAAAGTGAGATTAAGAAGAAGAAAAATACTTCCTACTTTTTTATTTGTTAAAAAGTGATTTTTGAAGAAAGAAAACAAGAATGATATTCTTTAATAATAATATTTTAATTAGGAAGAAGATGTGTTTAAAAGAAAAAAAACTATATTTATTCGGAACATGATATTTTTTATCCATTTTGTAACTATAGGGGCATTTTTGGATCAAAGTATTGACTGCAATGACATTTTTGAGCCAAAGTATCGACAATAATGACATTTTTGAGCCAAACTATAAATGGAGGACATTTTTTTACCATTTTCCCTTAAATAATACTCCCTTTATCTCTCATTACTTGTTAATTTTCTTTTTTTAGTTGTCTTTTATATTTGTTCATTTTGATAAATTAAGAAAGGACAACTTATTTTTAATTATTTATCTTAATTAATTATTATTATTATTTTAATATATGTGTCAATTCAAAAATTGATAAATAATTAGAGAGTGAATACTATACATTGGTAACAACCATGGAAAGAGTATGAAAAATTACAACCTATCATTTTTGCATTGTTAGGGAATCAAAATCAGAATTTATTAGAGATAGAAGTTATGTCTACCCTCAAATTGATTTTATGACTTTCTTTGCCTTTTTGGCAATTTGTGTATCAAGCAAACATCAAAACTTGGTTTTTTTCTCTATTTTCAAACAAAGACTAGCTCCACTTTTTTCTTGAAATCTTTTGGAAAAAAAAAAAAACAAAGGCAGAAAGACTTTTTTATTTTCCTCCTTCCTTGTTGTTCTTTCTCCAGTTGGAAGAAATAGAAGGAGTTTTTCTCTTATTTTCACCTTCAGAATAAGCAGTTGATTTATGTAAATCAGAAAAGACCAAGTATTTTGTTGTTGATCGTTCAAAAGAATCCATGGAAATGGAATTCTACACAAACCCATCTCGTGTTTTCCCTCTTACCTCTTTTATTTGTTCGTTTTGTATAAGGGATTTGGTTGATAGGGCTAAAGATTTCATTAGCGTTGCGGTTTCTGCAATCATTGGCAGCGTCTTATCTGCAATCTTCACCTTCTTCTTTGCATTAGGTGGGTATTCGCTATTTCTTTCATTCTCTATTTTCTTCCACCATTTAGTTTGTGTAATAGCTTTTTGTATGCCCTGTATTGGGGGTTTGCACATATTTGATCAGGGGGGGGTGTTTCCTTGTTGAGATTGTTTCTCTGACTTGAAATTCAAGTTGCTTCTTCTTAATAGCAGAAAAAAGAAACTTTTTTGGCGTTTCTATACCTTTTGATTACCAAAATATGGAAAAGATATTAATGAAGTGGTTGAGATATACTCTCTTAGGCGTGCTACGTTCGCACCCTGGTTTAGAAGTAAATGAGCAAGGGGTTTGATACCGTTGTTAGACCGGGATGGTTATAGGCATTCATATAACCACCCTAACTCTGTTTAGGATTTTGGTGAATTGATTGATTGATTGACTGATAGATATGTTATTGTGTTCCAAATGTTTAGGGGCTTGTTTAGATTTTGTTATCTTTCTCTACCTATTGGTAGCTGGAACTAATCAGAGATCGATTGGCTTCTTGTAGTGGGCACCTTATTAGGAGCATTGACTGGAGCTTTGATTGGCCAGGAGACGGAGAGTGGATTTGTCAGAGGTGCTGCAGTTGGTGCCATCTCTGGTGCTGTTTTCTCTCTTGAAGTCTTTGAGTCATCTCTGTTACTATGGCAGTCGGATGAATCTGGAATAACATGTCTTGTTTACTTGGTAAGCAATATAGATTCTTTTTCACTGATAATGCTGAGAGTTGGTTCTATAATATTATAACTTGATTATATGGGATAGTAATGGATGGGAAAATCGTGTCCTGATCCAATATTGGCGTCAATCTACAGCCCACTCACGCAAACCAACTACTTACGACACCATAGTCCCAAACTAGTTAAGGTTAGCTATATGAATCATTTATATCCATTAAGCTTCAATTGGACCGCTTTCATTGCTATTCAATAATTTTATCTTATAAGAAAACTTGGGCCTTTGCTGACACCAAAAATTCTCTATATCTCACATCTATCCATATACTGAATTTCGAATCTCTAGATAATGTAGAGGACTCTTCGCGAATATGGATCTAATGTAAGTGTACCAACCCGACAAAAAGCTAATCCCAACTAGTACTTTTGTTTCCATTCTGTTATGTTCTTCCCTAGTCTATATGGATTCAGAGATTGTAGATCTCTAGAGACAGCTCCCCGTTATGTGGTTTTAGCTCCCAAAATATTTCAAGTGACCTTTCATCTACTCCTTTATGTCTGCTATTTTAGCATCCACATTTATATGACACTCGTCTTGTAGAATTTCCCTCACATCAACTGAAGAAGCGGGAGAGACGAGAGAGCATTATTATAATCTTAAGATCATTTTAGTGGCTCTAAGGTATATACCCTTGATTGATGGAACTTTTAAACTAAGCAGATTGATGTACTCACAAGCCTGTTAAGTGGTCGATTGGTTCGTGAGAGGATTGGCCCGGCAATGCTAAGTGCAGTCCAGAGTCAGGTAGGCATATATGCTACATGATTGTTGTCCATCTAAAATGCTGCCAGCAACTTACTTTCCCTTCATTGGCTGACTCTTTCTTGTTGAACAGATGGGAGCTGTTGAACTTGCATATGATGAGGTTCCTAACATTTTTGATACGGGTGCGGCTAAAGGCTTGCATGGAGATTCTGTTGAAAAGATCCCCAAGATTGTAATCACAAAAGGTAACAACTTGGATGATTCTGGAGAGAGAGTCTCTTGTTCCGTCTGCCTTCAGGTGAATTACATTTACACCTTTTGTGTGCTATTTGTCCGGATACTGCATTACTTGTTGATCCTGAATCCATTTATCTATTATATGCATACAGGACTTTCAACTTGGAGAAACTGTTAGATGTTTGCCACAATGTCATCACATGTTTCACTTGCCATGCATCGACACATGGCTGTTGAGACATGGCTCTTGCCCAATGTGCAGAAGGGATCTGTAATTGCTCCATAAACTATAACAAGGTTATATAAGTTCTTCATACTGGCTGCTGTATGGTTTCCTTAGTAGTCTTTCTTCACTTGCCCCAGTTTTCAAGGAAACCTGTGTATTTAGTGGCAAGTATGTGCTTTTTCGAGTTTGGTTGTTGTAGACTATTACTTTACCTGTAAATTGAGCTATTATAGTGTTCACAACTTCCACTTAATGGTATTCTCTATCAATGTGTCTCATTCATGTTTGCATTCATCGTGTGCAAGAAAACTTTTGTCCTGAACCTGATGGCTTAGAAACATTCATGTGCTTTCTGGATTAAGCTACATCCTGCAATTCCAGTCAACCGATTCACCGTGAGTATAAATAAGTTGCCCTTGTTAAAACAGAACGACAACATAAATCATTCAACAAAATTCCCTTTAGCCATAAATACAGGAAGGTTAGTTGATATTATAGGCTGCAGAAATGAGTTCTTGATAAGATCTATTTTGTTTCATTCAGAAGTTTGTCTTATACAAACACTTAAATACATATGTGAGAATGAAAAACCTTTATTTGTAATATAATAGAATACCCCAGTCCCCAAACAATCACAACTGTGTCAATAAACTCAGGGATCATAAGGAGTTGCAATCAAAACAAGATCATCCTTTCTTGTTGCAGAAATTCCAGGTGACTCTGTCAAGTCCAAATTTTCGTGACTTTGTCCGTTAGGGAGTTTCCAGTCGAAGTGATAAAGCAATTGAGCTAAAGGTTGTCCAACATTCGCTAAACCAAATAACATTCCAGGGCAAATCCTTCTTCCTGCACCAAACGGAATAAATTGATGATGACTTCCAAGAAAGTCAACAGAACTATTCTCAAATCTCTCTGGTGAAAAGCTTTCAGGGTCATCCCAACTTTCAGGATCTCGTCCAATTGCCCATGCATTAACTATGACTCGAGTTTTGAAAGGTATATCGTACCCATCAATCTTTGTATCCTCCATACATTCTCTAGGGACTAACAAAGGAATTGGAGGGTGCATCCTTAAAGTTTCTTTGATTACCAACTTCAAGTACTTAAACTCATCAAGATCAATTTGTTGAAAACCTTTCTTCTCCTTCAAAACTTGTCTCACTTCAGCTTGTGCCTTTGCTAAAACACTCGGTTTCTTCATCATTTCAGCTAATGCCCAAATTATAGTTGTCGATGATGTCTCAGATCCCGCGGAGAACATGTCCTACATGATGAAAAAAGAATTAAATAAAACAACTATGATATCATTCAGGTTACCATATCAAGCTTGATATAGAATACTTACGACTAATATTGCTTTGATATTGTCATCCGTGATGGGAATTTGAACTTCTCCACTTTCTCTGACTCTTAACAAGACATCGATCAAATCTTCACCTCCAAATTCACCATTACCCTTTTTACCATCTGCTCTGTTCTGTTTATGCTCATTCACTACATTTTCCAAAATTTCATCGATTTTACGATGTGCCTTCAATAATCTAGTTTCCGAACCACCAACATCATGTAACATTTTCCATGTAGGGAAAAAATCAGCAACACTAAATCCACCTGCTAATGATATTATTTCCCTCATAAAAATTATCAATTTGTCTTGGTCACGACATATTTTTCCTAAAGCTGATCTACAAGTTACTGAACTTGTAAACCAAAATATTTTATCTGTAAGGTTGACGGGAATATTATTAGGCATCGTTCGTATAGACGAAACCATCTTGGATAGCTCGTCTTGACGAATCGAGCTAAAGAATTTAACCATCTTGGCACTAAGGAGTTCAATTATGCAAATTTTACGAATCTGTCTCCAGTATTCACCATAAGGGGAAAATGCTATGTCACTACTATCATAGTGGACTATGTCGGCCACTACAAGTTTCGGCCTCGTTGCAAAAACGCGGTCATGAGTTTTTAGTACTTCCTTAGCAATACGTGGCGAAGAAATGATGACGGTAGGAATTTCTCCGAGTTGTAAGTGCATGAGCGCTCCATAGCGTTTTGCTAGATTTTTTAGGCCATGATGAGGGAGTGGACCTGCCAGTGCCAAATGATGTAGGCTTCCAATAA
>CM040619.1:55144468-55331325 GCA_022817965.1 Solanum lycopersicoides | reverse complement strand
AACAAGTATCCAAAAGAAAACAATCCGAAGAATGGCAAACAACTTCTTTTTGAATGGGAGGTTCTTTATAGAGGACTCCCGATCTGGATTACTGCGATGTGTGGATGCTGCAGAGGCCACAAGATTGCTCGAAGAAGTTCATGCTGGAGTGTGTGGGACGCACATGAACGGGTTTACATTAGCAAAGAAAATCTTAAGGGCAGGATACTTCTGGATGACTATGGAAAATGATTGTGTCCGATTTGTCCAAAGATGTCATAAATGTCAAGTACATGGAGATTTGATCAAAGTACCTCCTCACGAGCTCAATGTAATGAGTTCCCCTTGGCCATTTGCAGCATGGGGCATGGATGTTATTGGACCAATTGAGCCTGCTGCCTCCAACGGTCATAGGTTTATTTGGTTACCATTGATTATTTCACGAAGTGGGTCGAAGCTGCTTCCTATAAATCTGTGACGAAGAAAGTTGTAGCTGATTTTGTTCGCAATAATTTGATATGTCGTTTTGGAGTTCCTGAGTCTCTCATCACAGACAATGGGGCAAACCTTAACAGTCACTTGATGAAAGAGATATGTGAACAATTCAAAATTACCCACCGTAATTCAACTGCATATCGTCCTCAAATGAATGGAGCTGTGGAAGCTGCCAATAAGAACATCAAGAGGATATTGAGAAAGATGATTGACAACTACAAATGTTGGCATGAACATTTGCCTTATGCCTTGCTAGGTTATCGCACCACAATTCGAACCTCAACTGGAGCAACTCCGTATTTGTTAGTATACGGAACAGAGGCAGTGATACCAACTGAAGTTGAGATACCATCTTTGAGGATTATTCAGGAAGCTGGATTGAGCGATGCCGAATGGGTTCGTGACAGATATGAGCAGTTAACATTGATTGATGAAAAAAGAATGAGTTCCGTTTGTCATGGCCAGTTGTATCAACAGAGAATGATTCGTGCCTTCAACAAGAAAGTAAGAGTTCGAACATTTGAGGTAGGTCAATTGGTGTTGAAGCGCATTTTCCCTCATCAAGAGGAATATAAAGGGAAATTTGCACCTAAATGGCAAGGACCGTATGTTGTTCACAAAGTACTGTCAAGAGGAGCTTTGGTCCTAGCAGAGATGGACGGTAGAGTATGGCGAAAAGCTATCAATTCAGATGCCGTCAAGAGATATTACATTTGAAGAATGTTATTTCCTTCCTTTATTTCCTTGTAATCGCAGATTGCTTGAAATCATTGTCGCATTATTCTTTGGAAAATTCCTTTGTACTTGAACTACGTTCGACCTGAATTCTCAAGAATGAGATACGTAGGCGGCATGTATGGGCCTCGGTCATTTCCTTATCAAAATTTCTTATTTCTGTCAATTCTCAAGAGGGGAACTACGTATGACCTGATTCCTGCCTCAACGGGATACGTAGGCGCCACAAGAGTTCGGTCATATCTCCCGTAAGATTTTCTATCTTTATTTACAATAGAAACTGGGACAGAATTTTTGAGAGGGACTCAAAAATTCTCAAGAAGAGACTTACAAATTCTCAATACATAAAAATATTGTAGTTGCAACTGGGACAGAATTTTTGAGAGGACTCAAAAATTCTCAAGAAGAGACTTACAAATTCTCAAGACATAAGATATATTGTGAGTTGCAACTGGGACAGAATTTTTGAGGAAGGCCTAAAAAATTCCATCAAAGGTACTCGGAACGTCAGAGTCAACTTCAAGTACTGCAACGTGATATATTGCTAAGGATATCTAAACATTCTAACAAGCTACCTATCATGACAGAATAGAATCTGAGACAAAGGGTTTTGTTTATGTCGTGCATGTCGTGGCAATTAATTGGCAAGGATTTTCTTTAAAACTATCTTTCCATTTTTTTTTTTACATGTGTTTTAATTTAAATATGATCTTGTCTTTTGTCTATTGCGATTCGTAGGGTCAACCAAACTTTCAAAGATAGCAAGATAAGAAGCAAGGCGACTGGAAGAAATCAACACAGATCAGTTTGTTTTAAAAACTAACAATTTTTCTGTGGATACAGGTATATAAGATTGCCTCCAGATCATCATATTCCTCCATAAAATGAATATGGAGAATTCAAAAGGACGAGTAGCTCCCCAAAATTGACAACTCTTCTGTAGAAAAAGAAAAGTCATTTAAGTTCTTTGGAAGAAAAGCAGCAGTTCAGAATACGAACAACAACACCTTAAACAGAAGATGTGAACGAGTGAAGAAATCACTCTCAACATGTACAAGCATCTACAAAGTATCAAATTACATTTTTCAGCATGAAAAACTATTAGAAAATATTCACAAATCTCGTTGATATCAGACACAATAATGTGAACTGCCGAGAGGGCCATCATATTCAAATTGCCAAGAGGGCCATCATATTTCTATTGCCAAGAAGGCTATTGCATATTCAAACTGCCGAGAGGGCCATTGCATAATCAAACTGCCGAGAGGGCCATCATATCAAACTGCCAAGAGGGCCATCATATTCAAATTGCCAAGAAGGCCATTCATATCAAACTGCCAAGAGGGCCATCATATTTATATTGCCAAGAGGGCCATTGCATAATCAAACTGCCGAGAGGGCCATCATATCAAACTGCCAAGAGGGCTATCATATTCAAATTGCCAAGAAGGCCATTCATATCAAACTGCCAAGAGAGCCATCATATTCAAATTGCCAAGAAGGCCATTCATATCAAATTGCCAAGAGGGCCATTACATATTCAAACTGCCGAGAGGGCCATTGCATAATCAAACTGCCGAGAGGGCCATCATATAAAACTGCCAAGAGGGCCATCATATTCAAATTGCCAAGAAGGCCATTCATATCAAATTGCCAAGAGGGCCATCATATTTATATTGCCAAGATGGCCATTGCATAATCAAACTGCCGAGAGGGCCATCATATCAAACTGCCAAGAGGGCCATCATATTCAAATTGCCAAGAAGGCCATTCATATCAAACTGCCAAGAGGGCCATCATATTCAAATTGCCAAGAAGGCCATTCATATCAAATTGCCAAGAGGGCCATTACATATTCAAACTGCCGAGAGGGTCATTGCATTCAAATCGCCAAGAAGACCATTATTTTCATATGCTAAGAGGGTCATTACACAATCAAACTGCCGAGAGGGCCATTGCATTCAAACTGCCAAGAGGGCCATTGCATTCAAACTCAAACTGCATTCGCCGAGAAGGCCATCATATTCAAATTGCCAAGAGGGCCATCATATTTCTATTGCCAAGAAGCCTATTGCATATTCAAACCGCCGAGAGGGCCATTGCATCTTCAACCGCCGAGAGGGACGTTGCATATTTATATCGCCAAGAGGGCCATTGCATCTTCAAATTGCGAGAGAGTCATTGATTCTTCCAATGCCAAGAAAGCAACATCATCTTACCAATCAAGTTTCGACAACATCATCCTACCATTGAATCAACGTCATTCTACCAATGGATCGTAAATATAGCATCATCATCCTATCAATCGAGCATCAACGTCATTCTATCAATAAAGTATCATCATCAACAATATTACATTATCGACAAAGTCATCATCATGTCGCATTACATCAATTCATCACCTACTGTGTCAAAACTGATGGAAGCTAACGTCAGAATAATTTTGAAAATGTGTGTCGAAGAAGGTAAAACATAACGCCTCTCTATGTAAATTACAGTTTCTACTAACAAGTTTGTTTTAATCTCTGCCGAGAGCATCCAAGAGGGTGAATTCTCAAATCAAACTACAGGTGCGGACGACATCAAAAGGGATGCAGCACAACGTGGAACTTTTTCTTAGCAGCGAACTAGGACATAGTCCAAAGAGGAGTATCAAACTCTTAGGACGCGAGCTGACGAGAAACTTCCACTATAATCAAACCACACGCCTAGCAAAGTCGTGTAGGTTTTTCTTTTAGTTCATCGGTTTTAATTTTGCATCCGTGAAACATTTCACTCTCACTGGAGGCAACTTTCTAATCTCAGTGACAGTGCACCACGAACTTAAGAAATTATGTCCATGTAAATTCTTACTTATGGATGTGAAGAGCTCCACATTCATGGCTAAGAGATTGCAAGACTCTTTTCCACACTCGTTTTATTTGTCACTCCTCCAAAACCAAAGGTTATCTTGCATAATAGATTTCCTTTTTAACCAATCGAGTCGAACTACAAACACCTGATTCCCAAAGTTTGAGGATATGTAGGCGGGTTCAATGTTGAAAACTCGGCTGTATTCCAATATTTGTTTTCAAGTCCTATTCTCGAGAATTTTGGTTCCTTCATAATTTGGTATCGAAATGACTTTTGAATTCTTTAATAATCGTGCGTTAAATCAAGCGTATCGAACTACAAGTGGCCTGGATTCTCATATAACCTGAGATATGTAGGAAACCCGATACCGGGGTTCGGCCATAATTCCTAAAGCCCATACCAAAATTCCTTTTCCCAAGATGAAGATGTGGTCGGTCAAAATTGAATTCGTCAATTTCATTTGCCTTGAATTTCTTTCATCAATCCAAGTCAAACGAGGGACAGCTGTTGACATCCAATTTTGGCCTTCCACAGTAGGAATTAATTCATGAGCTTCTTAAGTTCTCAAACAAGTTAAAATAATTCATTTTATAAATTTAGGAAAAATATAAAGTTTGCGTTATGTTGAATGATTTTTGCCGTTTCGTAAAGTTTTAGATAATATATATATTTTACATAATTATGTATATAATTAGTATATTTTATGATTATTTAAAAAAAAAAAAAAAAAAAAAAGACCATCTCAAAAATATTGTAAAGTTAGTAAGTAGTCTTTTAAATTAGTTTAGTTTAAATCATGGTTATATTTTTGAATCACTAAGTTTATGATTAAATTAATTATTTTATTTTTTGTTAATATTAAGAAGCTCATTAATTAATTTATAATAATTCGTCTTGCCGGACCTTAGTCGAATTCATCAATTAATGCAAATCGGTTAGTCCTTAACTTATTTCGGCCGAATTTGTAATCTCATGGTTATTTCCAAAATTAAGTTAACCAACATTTACCCCATTTTATTAGACCAATTTTAGACCAAATTTGGGCCAGTTTTCTGCCCAACTTTCATATAAATTTGCAGCCCATATTATTTTCACTCAAATTCCCAGCCCAAACCTGACTGGCCCACTCTATTTCTTCTTCCTCACTACACAGATCTGGGAGAAAGCTACAACTTTCCATTTTTCTTCATCGCAGCGGAAATCACGGGTAGCAGCAGAAAAATCGCGAGAAATTAGGTACACTCATTCAACTACTCTGCAAATCCATAATCTAGCTACGTAATCGATCAAATCATTGTCCTTTTTTTCCCCATTTTCAAAGATCTTCAAAATCTCTTCTATTTGAATTTTTTGCTAAGCATATTCCTCCCTAAATCGTCCCTTCTTACCCTATAAATAACCCTCTACCCTCAGTTATTAGGCAGAGAAAAAATTGTGGTGAGGAAAACAAAGTTAGAGGAGATCGGATATTTTTTTTTGAAAAAAAAAAAAAATTGGATTTTGAGGTGATACACAAAAATAGCCTATAAAAGATTTTAGAATTCAATTTCTTTGATTTTCTTGGCTTGCTATTTGTATTTGAATTTTGTGGCGGAAGTTTCTTCGAGTAGCTCGTTTGTCATAGTCGCTGCCAAAAAAAAGGTAAAGGACTCTTCTCTACTTCACTGTTTAATCCTCTTTGTTCCGTAACGTTCAAACCTCTTGTTCCCTCGATGTTTTGTTCTTAAGATGTCTTATTTTTATCTAATATCTTGTTTAAGCCTTGATACAAATCCATCAACGTAAGCCTAGTAATTTATTATTATTATTATTATCATTATTATTATTATTATTATTTTATTTATTTATTTATTTATTTATTTATTTTGGCTCTCAACGTGTTTAGTTATTTGTCTTTATGTATAGTTATTACAACAAAGCATATTTGATGTCCATTCCATAAGAAGACATCTTTAATTCTAGTTAGTTATTTTTTTTATTTATAAAAGCAGTAAGCATGAGTTCCACTTTAGTGAAAGTTTACTTTAGATGTTATATATTGGTCATCATATATGTTACCTCAAATTTTATGTCTTTATGGTCAGCTGAATCTCTGTTTGAGTTTGCTCAAAATGAGCCATTTTTTAGTTTTTATTACTTAATGTGTTGCTGCATAAATCTGTTTTCTTCATTACTTGTGTATATTTTTTTTTCTTTGACGTTTTGATTGTTACAGAAGCTCTTAGTCATGTCAGCTTAATCTCTTAGAATTGTTTATGTTTTTACATAGTTTGAATAATGATTGTTTCCCTCTTGTATTCAGTTTTGAGGTCTTGTTTATTTTTTTACAAATTTTTTAGTCTAATCTCGCTCGATTTAATGTAGTTCTCATTTTCCTTCATTTGAATGTGGTCGAGTCTATCTTGAATATTGTCAATATGTCTTCTTGCCAAGTCATTTTGAGTTAATTTTTTTTGTCCGTTTCAAATCTCTTTTCTTCAATGATAGTTGGATTACCTTTAAATTGTAGTTGGGCTTTCAAAGTGGATACATAGATGACTTATTTCCCCCTCCTCAAATGTTGTTGGACTTGTATATTTCTATACATGTCTTGTTCTTGACTTCATGAATATGTCCTTTATTTTTTGTTAATGTCGACTTTGTCTTCAAGTATATATATAAGAGTTTAGGGTCGACCGTAGAGGTAGTTTTGTGCTAAGCTTAAAATTAGATATTCACTATTGCATACATGTCCTTGTCTCTGTCCTATTTTATATTTGACCAATTCTTCATAGTATTTTCTTCCTCAAAATGATTTCTTAATTTCATAATACCCAAAGACATTTGTTCCATCCTCTGCTAGTTGCATCCAGGTTATTTTTATTATTATTATTATTATTATTATTATTATTATTATTTTTAGTTATTTGGGTATGTAATAAAGACCATTTTTTTTATCTTGCTTTTCTTGTTCTCTACATGCATTTGCTGCCAATCCTTGCTAATTCATTAGCCTAAATATGATCATTCTGTTCTTCAACCATGTGTTTAAAACTTTCTGCTTGTCCTTTTATGATTCCTTCCAATTTGGATTATATAATAGTGTATATATATATTTCATTTCTTGCCCTTTACGTATTTGGCATATCGTTTCTCTCTGTTAATTTGGTTAGACGAATGCTAATCATTTGTCGTTTTATTGCATGTGAACTTCGCCCGAGTCCCTTGCGGACTTTCTCTCCTCCTTGCATTTCGGATGGGCCATAAAGGCCTCCCAAATTTTGGGTTTTCTCTTGAGTCATTCCCCTATATATTTTGGAAGCTGTTATAGGTTATAGAGACCCAACATGCTGTTGGAAATGTTCAAAAGCCTGAGAAATGGGTTGCATACATGATGTCTACAACGTTTACACACTTATATACAGATTTATGACATCAAATATGTGACCAAAAAATGCGAAAATACAGTTATGCGGTAAAAGGCAGGTGTTTGGAAGCAGGAGATACACTCAAAATCTGGTGTACGCGCTTATATACACTGATATACAGTCAATGTATACAAAAATGGGAATTGATTTAAAAATCAAAAAATCAGCAGCTTTGGCCCAATATTTCTGGGCAGTAATAAGCCCAAATTGGTTGCAGCAGGCCCAACTCTTCTTTTATCTCTTACTCATAAATTATTTAATTGTGATATTTGTTTTTAATTTATTTAACCTTAACTTTGACTAGCCTAATTAAAATCCCCAAAAGATGAACTATTTTCTTTACGTTAGTTTATTTTAATATATTTTTATCACTCTTATACTTTTCATGAAATACATTTAGTCAAAAAATTTTGTTCTTAAATTAATTTAAAATGGTTTTTCATGCTTAAATTAATAAATTTCGGTTTGATGTTATTATCTTTTAAAATGATTAAAAACAATAATAATCTAATTCCGTTCTATTCACTTATAATCAATTTCAAAAATTCTAATTAAGTTTCCATTTTCTTAAAATAAAATAAAAAATAAAAATTAATCTTTGTTTAAATATTTTGTTAAAAGTTGAACAAATGTCATTAATCATTATTCATTATATCATGTTACTAAGAATAGTAAAAAAAAAATATTAACCTAAGTCACAGGATAACCGCATGTTAGCGGGCGCTTCAAATGCCTTAAAAACCTTCTTGAAGCGTAAATAAGAACCTCTTACCCATTTTCTCTAAATTTATTAAGACTTAATCTGTTAAAGTCTTTTTAAGTTAAGTTTTCTTAATTTCTTTAAAAAATTAAGTGGCGACTCTTTTCTAAGTATTTTTCTCAAATTGTTTTATACTTAGAAACATTTCAAAAAAAGTGATTTTTCTAAAGATAGTAAAAATTACGGCATAACACCAAGTTAGCCGCACGTGCTAGTTTCATTTCCTGTGATTTACCATTCAGATTCACCTTGCTTTCTTATACGAAAACATATCATATTGCAGTATATAATATATTTACTGATTTTTATGGAATATGAAAGAGCTGGCTTTTTTTTTTATCTGTAGACTGCCCTTAAAGTTTAGTACCTCATTGTTTGCTTTTTGTCCATAATGCTCAGCATTTCAGACTTCATTATTCCTCTGGTCTTACTGTTATTTTTGTTGTGACACTTTTGTCCTTTCGATGTTTTTGAACGTGGTTCAATCTTCTCTTCTGGAGTCACCTTTCAACTTATATTAGGTCAACTTATTATAGACACATGATAGTAGTTTTTCAAAAATATTTCTTGCTTCCATTATATGATTAACAACAAAATTATCTTCAACCACGTCCAGTCTGATATGCATACACCCAAGGAACCTGAGGGTGAGATTTTCAGCAGTGGAACTCCTAAAGCAGAAGGAAGTGTGAATTCTGCTTTTGAAGGATTGAGAAGAAGATTTGGGTACTTGCATGGGTCTTTTTTCATTTATAGCCATTGCAATGTGTCATTTTATATTTATCTCTCTAGACCGTTGTTCTTTGAGTGAAACAAGGTCCATTTAAACAATGAGGAGAAATCCCAAGATACCATTGATTTTGATCAATCATCAGCTGCAGTTAAACTGGAAGATGTTGCACGGACACATATTGAGAAGCACATGTGCTCTATCTGTACTTCTTTTCTGTGTTAATATTTAAAAAAACTTCTGCTTGTTGACTTCTGTTCCACCAATGGCTTCCCCAATGTGTATTTGTTCCTGAAAAGGTATAACTTGCCATGTGTGACTAAAAGTGCTAATGAGAAATTGGACTAAAGAAGGAGACAATGAAAAATAGGTATCCATTGTAAATTAGATGTAGAGAAAGCATATGACCATGTGAAGTGGTCGATTTCTCTCTAAAGAGATTTATTTTGATATAAATAGAGGAGTTGGTAAATTATTGCATTTTCCAGTTAAGTTTTCTACATTAATAAATATGAGTTATGCTGATTTTTTTGTCTCGACTACCGAGGCAGGCAGATCTTCTTCCTATTTCTGTTACTGAAATATCTTGGTAGAATGTTGGACTAGGCAATGGAGAAATGATGTTTAAGTGAATTTAAGGTAGGTCCACAGGACAATAACTTAACATCTGTCTTTTCAGAAAATAAAAAGACAACAACATAATAACCCACATAGTTTCTATGCACTGTTAGTGTGTGAAACAAGAAAACATATGATGTTTCTTAAGGGGGCCAACTGGCTTTTAAAGTTGTTTTAGGTTTGAATATAAACCTAAGCAATGTCTGATGTGTGGATGATAAGGCAATAAGCTAATACTTGTAAACATATCTGGGTGCAAAAATAGGAGAATTCAATGCATTCAGGGCTCCCTTTAGGAGATGAGCATAATTCTGTTGAAGTTTTGCAAGTATAGGAAAAGTTTGGAAAAGGTTAGCAACTCGAAAGAAAAATAATTTGTCAATATGGGGAAGATTAACTTATAAACAGTTGATTAGACATCATTTGATTAATTCATAAACAGTTGATTAGACATCATTTCTCCCTACTTTATGTCTTCGTTTCTTGTGCCTGATAATTTTTTGAAATATTTAGACAAAAGAAGAAAGAACATTTCGTGGGAAGGCAACCACAACACAAAAGTTGTCTTAATATTGAAAAAAAGGAAGAGGTGTGTGTGTGTGAATGTGTGAGTTCTCTATAGATGTTTGCTATGTAAATGGTTATGGAGATAAAACCAAGAAGATGAAACTTTGTGGGGAAGGTTGTTTATGCAAATTATGGTATGCAGATGAACATTGGTGCACAAAGGTTGTTGTTTCTTCATTTGTAAAACTCAAAATTAAGGTCTATTTTAATAATTTTAGAGATGATAAGATAAAATCCTAGACTGGGGCATACTCTTTTAGTCCATCTCCAACCCAACACGAAACTTTACACCAAATCCTATTTTGGTGTAAAATTTGGTGTTATGGATCGAAGATGCCCTTATAGGAAACAATTTCTTCAGGTTTTCACTATTGTTACCATGTAGGAAGAATGGAGGATGGGACCTTAAACTCAAACTGCATTGCTTGGATTGGGGAAGTTAAATCAATCTTGTTAGGGATGCTGGAAAAGTAGAGTATATCACAGTGAAAACTGGGTACACTACATGAGGAGGTCAAGAGACTCTTAGATAAGGGTGTTAAGGGGATGCAATAAATTGAAAGATACCAATCATTTGTACTTACACTGCAGTTGCTTTGGAAAGGGGGGACATGTCTTTGAACTTCTTTTGGATGCTAAACAGGTTTAAGTTTGCATATCTCAGCTGGTATGTAAGAAAGATAGGAAAAGCCACCAAGAAGACCCGAAACACCATCCCTTACAATATTGAATATTTTATGGAATTTGTGGAGGGAGAAAAATAATAGATGTTTCGAGTTCATAAACCTGAAGTCTAATTGTTTGCTGTCTTCGATTTTTTGGCGTCACATGAAACATTGAGACTTGTAATAGTGCAGATGAACTAATACTTGTGTAAGCAACCTTCATTTTTTACAAGGATTCAATTAGGGCTCTATTTTGTAAAAAGAGTTGTTTTGAAACATTTACTTGGTAATGATCCAAGTAAAATTGCTTATCTACACTTGTGAGGCCTACTTTTATCACTGAGCTGAGGCACTGCACAGAAGCCAAGGAATTTTACATCATCTCTGCAACTAACACATGTGAATAGAGAGTTGTTTGAAAGCATATATTGAAAATTGAAAATAAGAGATTGGAGGCGCTCTGAAATCAGGGATGATAGTTTGGGGCTCTTAGGAGTCCTAGGTCTCCATCTGGATATATGTATGTATATGTGCCTCAACTAGATGTATGTTCCAACTGTTCTACTACATGATACATAGTGCATCTTCGCAACTACCATATGTTTGTCCAGTCTTTTTCGTTTTAGGAGTAAAGTAACCACAGAAACTAAACACTTATTTATGCAATATTTTTTTTTCTCAGAGAAGTGAGATTTGTTAGGTAGAGTCTACTTGATAAACTATCAGATGTTCTCCTCTTTTGCAGGAAACTTCAGGACGATTTGACTGATGAAATGGTTGTTTTGGCACGGCAGCTCAAAGAGAGCAGTCTTATGATGAATCAATCCATCAAAAACACCGTGAAAGTAAGTCTTTGTTTCGTTTCATTTTGCTTAAATTGTTGGGACTTGGGAACTTACTCTTAATAATTTTTGCTTTGAGAATGATTTTGTGTCTCCAATCTAAACTATTTTGCCTGTTAGGAGGCAGTTGAGGCCATTGATAACCTAAACTATCTTTTCTGACACAACAATAATTTATCAGTTTATCTCTGATATTACTACATGTTTGAAGATTCTTTACTAATTCAGTGTAGAAAAGAAATAAAAAATTGTGTCAGTTTGTTCAGATTTACTGGATTTCTGATTCATCTTGTCTAGTTACAAACTTTTTACTTCAGTCTCGGGTTTTACTAGTCCCTTTGTAAATATTGTCCTCATAGTTGTCATAATAATGTGGATGCAGATACTTGATTCAACTGAGAAAGCAGTTGAGCATAGCCTGGCAAGTACAGGCATGCAACTTCCAGAGCAATGGATGTGTATTCGCGGAGTTTCAAGACGACATGCTTTCAATGGCTTTTGATCTTTGTCATGACATTAGTCTTTGTCATGGTTGTATTACTTATTTGAGTAACTTAGCAGCCAACCCTTTTTGTAACTGAAGATATAATAGAACTTTTGCCTTTTCCCTATCTTTATATAGTACTTACTAGAAGATAACTTATTTGTAGGACATGTTTAGAGGATAAACAATTCTATAGATGCTGAAAGAGAAATGCATAACTTCTGCATTACTTTCCTTTACTTGGCCTGTTTGGCAAGCGGTTGGGAGGTCAAAAACTTTTTTTTTTGTTCTCCAATAAATGAGGTGTAAAACTGTTTTTAAATAGAAGCAGAAACAATTTTTGTGCCGAGCAAAAAATTATTAGCAGAATTCATTAGTCTTGTTAATTTTATACACATGTGTTTTATTTTACATTTTAAATATTATTATTCATAGTTCTAGCGTTGCAACTAACAAATTCTACTTATATTGTTGTGAATTTTTCGTACTGATTTAATTTGTGGATTAGTTTTAAATATTTTTTTGGTTGATATTTTTAGTATAGCTAAATCTTCATGTTAATAAATATCACTATTTAATTTATTTATGTATTATAATATATTGAAAATTTGAAATATACTTTTCAATAAATAAAAGTAAAATATCATTAAAGTCTTGTATAATAATTATATAAAATAATTTTCTTTCTAACAATTTATTTGTGATTTAACCTTTTTAAATAATATTTTTTAAACATAATGTGTATCAAAAGTATTTTTAAAACAAATTAATCAAATACAAATTATCAGAATATGTAATTTTAATCACTTAGACAAAAGACATCTTAATTACTGATTTTTTAAATTTATTTTATAGAAAGTATTTTTTTTAATGAAAATTGGATACTAAATTAAAAAGTTAATTTTACGAAGAAATTGTTAGTCAACAAATGTAATTGCGTTCTGGGTTCACATGAATCCTGAAGCAAAAATTGAACGAACACATAGAGGCATAGTCCAAACGCCGAGAGAGGAAGTTCAGTTGAGTGTCCTTTGGATTTCAGCTTCCTTGTAATTTCCTAATCTGAACCCTTATCTAAGCAATCGCAGAATGTCAATCACAACCAAATAATCAGTTCCGTTTTTGATCAATCACCAGTGGAAACAACAAGAATATGAACCGCAAATTGGTGAGCTTCCTTCTCATCTTGATTTATCTTTATGGGTTTAGCAAGATTCTTTCTTTTTACCATATCTCATCTGGGTCCTCTTTAATTTTTCAGAATCATAACTCTTTTTTTAATCCTATTTTTTGTAGTAATATTTTATTTGTTTTTGTTTTTGGGTAAAGTTCCTCAATTTCAATGATAATTGCGCTTTGTTATAAAAATTAGGTTATGGTTTGTTGATAAATTTTATTTGTTTCTACTCTAATATGTGATACTGGTTAACTATTGTTCTGGACTTAAGTAGTTGACAAAACTAAATCCTGTGAATTTTAGATAACCATAAAGCAAAAGAACTGAATGAAGATTTAGTGCTTTACAATATACTGTCAGTTTACTGGTTGTATGTTACTGGTTTTTGTTTTTTTCACATAGACATTTTCACAAATATCTCTGAGTCATCATTGATTCCACCATTTTCACCCATCATCGATTCCAAGATTTTCAATCCCCTTGTTGTTTGAGCTAAATAATTTGTAGATTAAAGAGTTTGTACAGAGAGAAAGGTTGAAAATTCGTGTTTTTGAAGTTTGAATTTTGATTGGATACATTTTTTTTTGCTACAAAACTTATTTGAAAATTCTTCCTGTGGGTTAAGAATTGAAGTTGGAACTGATTCAAGATCTGGGTTACAAAATTATAGCAGTTGAGTCCTTTAACATTCGAAGTTGCGATTTATTCCTTTTTTGGAACTGGGACTTTTTGTGTAAAGTTCGATTGCTATTACTGATTGGAAGCTTGAAAACCAGATTGAAACAGTGGATCAATACCTTGGTTTGAAAATTTGAGCTGAACCACCATAGGAGAAGGGTGGGATTTGTTTGTCTTGACTCTTGGGGAAGGAGATTGCTTTTTTTTTGTTAGATAAGATACTATAAGTGGTCCATGCACCCGCGCTTTTTTGGTGTGAAATATACACTTGCTACATAATTAAAGAGGTGTTTATTGGACACACGTTTGGTTGGTGTGTAAAAGTTCATGTGGAACTCGGATGTGTAAAAGGGATTTGGCTACAAGCTGAGGGGTTAACTCTGTAGACGCAATGCATGCGTGTTGTAAAATTACATCAATAAAATCTTGTATGATAATTCATATTTGCTGTGTTTTGTTTGTGAACCTAGTCTAATTTGTGATTTGGAAACTTGATATCTCAGTCATAGGAAGGAAGCAGATCAATGGGAATTTCGGCTGCAAGCTCTGTTAGTGAAGCTATGAAATTGTGCATATTTGATTTGAGAAGGGGTCAACATGAAGGGCAGGAGTTGGACAAGATTTTATATTTCTTTCCTGCTGATTTGCCTTTCCCCACCCAACTCTCTGTGATAGGGCTTAGTGAAGGACTCATAACATTCACCAGGTTTGTTGCGACTGGCACTCACATATCTACACTTGTATCTATTAGTGAGTAGAAATTCATGTGGTTCTTTACCCATCAAAAATAAATAAATAAATAAAAGGTTCATGTTGTTCTTCGAAAAACTCTTGCTTAAAGATGGGATATCTCGATTGGTTGCTATGATTTTATATTTTTATATTACTTCTTTAATGCTGTTTCGATAGCTGATCTGCAATGTGATTTTAAATCTGTATTCCTGGATATGGCTTCAGTTCTTAGCTTTAGGGATATGTTTTTCATTGTTCATCTCCTTTCATTAGTGTCATTCTTATCCAAAGGATTCTTCAGTCATATCATTAGGTAGAAAGATAGCTGTGCTCATGTATTCTCATATTAGAGACATTAAGGATGTTTTAAAAATAGAGTTTGATGATTGTTCCTAAATTGAAACTGATTTTCTTAATTAAGAGCAATGGGATTTTGACGTGGATGGGTTATTTTAAGACCAAGAGTAGTTCTTCATCTTATATCTATCTTCATTTTCTGGCTCTGTAAGGTAGATATTCCATGAATGTGAACTGAGCCATCTGGATGCTGTTGTCAACTTCTTGCAGTTGTATGCTAGATGGCTCTTGTATGTGTTATGATGATCTTTTTTATATTTTTTTCATTCCGTGCAGAATATTCTCTCCAGAGGCTCCATGTGAGGTTATAGAAGCAGAGATGCACTCCCATGTTTTCTACGAGGCAGAGCGTGATATCTGGATGGTGATGGTATGGCCTCTTGCACTCATATAATCATTTTTTTTAATTCAATTAGTGAACTTTTCTGGCATTCTATGTTACCTGTCATGGTTAAATTGTAAAGAATTTTTTGGTGAACTGGATGAAGGGAAGTTCTGCCAACTATCAGATTAAATAATTACATGTGGTGATCACTGATTATCTGAACTGGTTTTGAGAGATTATATGATGTTGGGCTGTCCTTCTACCTGCTACAATTTGAAAGTATGATCACTGTGGAGGCTGGCTATAATCTCAATGATTTAAGCTTTGTTGGATATAAGTGGATATATAACTCACAAATTTCATAGATCTGATGCTACATCCTGCACCATCAGATTTATATAGCATCAGATTTGACATCTGTCAGTATGAACCGAAATTTACTTTTGAATTTGAATAATTTAAAAGGCTTGTTAGATTCTGAATATATAGCGGAAACAAGTCCCACTTTTAATATTTTCTGAAGTACCATCTTGCTACTGTTTCTAAATAAAAATTTATCTCATCCAACGGAAAAAAGTAAAAAAATCTGCCAGTACATCCTGACTTGCTTCTTCGTGTTGTCCTTGTTATACTTGAATAATTTTACTTATGAACAGTTCCAGGACTCACATGCAGTGAACTGAATGAAGTCTAGAAATTGAGGACTAGATTAGGGAGGATGAAAGAGAACTAAAGAGGTGGTAACTCAAAAGGAAATTTTGTTCCATAATACTTCTGGTTGAAGTCTAAATAAACTGCCAAACATCATAATTGCAAAACTTCCGTACCAACCATGGCAGGTCCCTACTTCTTGGCGTGCTCAGACATGTCATTAACGGTCTAAGAATGGAGTAAGGTTGGTCTCATGCTGGACATAGACATAACAACCTTGAGAGAAACCAGTGCTTTATGGAGTTCATCAATATTTTTTATGCTGCCTATGAGTATAATATCTCTAAGTCAGTAGGTGCTTAATGCAATACTATGATTTGCATATGCAGTTGGCTGTGAAATAGATTTCCCAGAAATTCTTTAATAAAATTTGACTGGACTAGATGGAATGAATTAAGCATGGCTATCATTTCTTGTTGGTGAAAAGATGAGTATGACTTACCTCTTTTTGACAAGGAAGCTAAGTATGAATTTCTTATGAAAACAAGAAAGGCTTAATGCACACATCTTTTGGACCAACTCAAATTTCCTCACGTTTTATTTCCATAGCAGAAGAAATTTATTATGTTTTATAATGCTTCTGTTATGTATTTGCTTTTCTGGTGGTATTAGGTGGTGGAAAAAAGTGAGTCAGAAGCCATATGGCGGACTGCTGCTTTACGAAATGTTCTTAAAGAAGTTCACTCTCTCTTTGTGATGTTTCATGGGTCCATAAGAGCATTACTTGATAGAGAACCAAGTGGAGGGCTTACCCGGACACATTTGTATTATTTCATCATGGATTATTTAAGTGGTGAGGCATCATTAGCTACCTTGAAAATATGCATGTTATCACTTTTATAAGAAAATATTCCTGTTCAAATTATTTCATTGCAAGTCATGCTTGTCAGCATTTGAAAAGCGGCCTTCATTGGAATTTCGCTGCTGGGGTAATACTGTAGCTTCTGTATCTAATAAGTTCATTTCAGTTTGTGCAATTTTAACATTAGATTGCATCTTGAATGCTTTGCCTATTAATTTTCCTCTGTGGCAGATTTCCTTTCTGGGAAGAAGCTTCACTTGCCAAATTTCCGTGACTCTTTGAAGGAGCGTGGAATGGTACAGATGTTGACTATTGGGAGGGAGGCAGCACTTGAAGTTCAGGTTTGTCTTGTCAGTTTATTGATTACACTAAAGGCCTGGCCATACTGGGACGAATAGATAAATCATAAATCTGTGGATTTATTTGTTTTGCTCGATTTATTCATTATATTGCTCAGTTCTGTGTCTGTTGTGTTCGTCTTGTTGACAAAAATTGATCAGGTTTGGACAGTTGCTTTGGTTTTCTCTAGTCAGGAGCAAGTTCTGGCTTCTCTGGTCTAATCTAAAGCCACCATAATTCACTCTTTTTACATGATAGCTTCTGCCAAAAGGTCATGTCATCTTGATGTCCCAGAAAATCCCAGCTACTATCTTTTCAGAAATTGATGATGTCATTACTGAAACACTTGGTGCTGTTCTATTTTATAAATGCCTTAATAAAGATTAAGTGTTCCAGTCCGCGGTGGAAGGTTACTTGGGCATGCCTCTGGGTAGCAATCACAAGGCACTGGACATCTGGGATGGTATCCTGGAAAAGACTGAAAGGAAATTAACTAGGTGGAAAGCTCAGTATTTATCTTTAGGTGGAAGACTGATCTTAATAAATTCTATTCTGGACTCCTTACCCACCTATGTGATGTCTTTATTTCCAATCCCAGCAAAAGTTGTAGAAAAGTTAGACAGGCTAAGGAGGAACTTTCTGTGGCATGGAAATAAAGAAGGGAAAGGTTATTGTCTAGTAAACTGGAAGACTGTGCTTCTCAGCAAAGAAAGAGGTGGTCTGGGAATCAGAAATCTGAGGTTGCAAAATGAGTATCTACTGATGAAGTGGATGTGGAGATACACTGGTGAGGAAAGAGCTCTATGGAAGGAGGTTATAACAGCGAATTACGGTGAATTAAACCCCTGGTGTACAGAGAATGTTTCTGAACCTTATGGTGTGGGTGTGTGGAGAACAATCAGAAATCTTTGGCCACAGACGGAAGCAAATTTATTTCTCAAAGTGGAGAATGGAAACAAAACAAAATCTTTGGAAGAATGAATGGGTTAATCAAACCTCTCTCAAGGATCTTTTCCCAGATCTGTTCCTCATTTGTGAATATCCCGAAGATAGAGTGTGTGATTGTTGGACAGAGCAGGGATGGAACATATCATTTAGGAGAATGCTTAATGATTGGGAAATAGAGAGGGTGGCAGCTCTGCTGGGAACATTAGGTGGAATTTCCATTACCACAACAGCTACAGACAGGGTCTTGTGGAAACTCAGCACAGATGGGGTTTTCTCAGTCAAAAGTCCTTACAACAGCGGACTACATGAGATGATAGTGGAACACAATATCCTTGGAGGTACTACTTTATGCAAATGACACAATGATCTTCTGTGAGCCACATGAGGAGCAACTTAGATTCATCAAACAAATGTTTTTTTTTTGAAGCATCTGTAGGTTTGAACATTAATTGGGGAAAGAGCAGTTTATATCCTATCAGGAATGTGACAAACATTAAGAGGCTAGCTAACATTTTGGGTTGCAAAGTGGAGAAATTTCCCACAACCTACTTAGGTATGCCTCTAGGCAATAAACACAAAGATTTGAAGAAATGGGACAACATAGTGGATAAGACTGAAAATGAGACTAGCCAGATGGAAGGCACAATACATTTCCCTTGGTAGTAGACACATCATTATCAACTCTGTCCTAGATTCTTTCTCTCCCAACATATGTTATGTTTCTTTTTCCTTTACCTGCAAAGATGGCTAAGAAATTGGACAAACTTAGGAGAGATTTCCTTTGGCATGGCTGCAAAGAGATCAAAGGATACAATCTGGTCAAGTTGGAAGACAGTTTAGCATAGAAAAGATAAAAGTGGTTTGGGCATCAGAGATTTGAGGAAGCATTACAACTACCTTTTGATAAAATGGTTGTGGAAATATACTGAGGAGAGGCAAGCTTTGTGGGAAGACCTGATTAAATGTAATATTGGGAGGATGGATTCTGGTGTAGTAAGGTAAGAATTGATGCTTATGGAGTGGGGGCTAGGAGAGCTATTAGAAACTTATGACTCAAGCTAGAACCAAATTTACATATCAAGGTGGGGGGTGGAAGGAAAACTAGATTCTAGTGGGATATATGGATCAAACAGGCGCCCATGAAGGACCCGTTTCTTGATTTTTTTATTTTGTGCACTAATTCTGAGGCAATGATCAGTGATTGCTGGATAGAACAATGTTGGAACTTTTATTTCAGAAGGCTACTAAATGATTGGCAAATAGAGAGTGTAGCCAAATTGTTGGAGAGAGTGGGGGATTTTGCAGGTACTAATACAACCAATGATGCAGTTAGATGGTCTCACAGTGAGGATGGGATCTTCATAGTTGGCAGGGCATACAAGGAGGAGGGCAACCTGCAAAGCAGCAGACAGCAGAGTTTATGAAAAAAGATTTGGAGGAATTCAGCACCAACAAAAGTTTAGTGCATAGTCGTGAGAAGGAAAGGAAGGATCATACTTCCCTGGTGCTCTTTATGTGGGAAGATAGGGAAAACTACTAGTCACCTATTCTTATATTGTACTTTCACATCACAAATATGGTCCCTGCTTCTCAACTTTTCAGAAGTGAAATGGACTATGCAAGAACATACAACTGATTTCGTGAGGTGCTGGATTAGAAGAGGAGCTAGCAAGAGGCATAAGACCTAGTGGAATTTAATTTTACATTGCATTTGGTGGACAGTGTGGAAAGAGATGAATAATAGGAATTTTGAAGATAATATCGAATTTCATTCTCAAGGTTAAATAGAATTGCATTGTATCTCTATATTTTTGGTGTAAAGAGATAGGATTGGAGGATTCGGATCAATTTTTAGAATTCTTAGGATCGTTGTAAGTATTACTTTTTGTTCTTTTCTGATTTTCTAAAAGGTTTCCAGCATTCCCTTAATGCCAAAGAAGACAATGTTATCAATTCACAAAAATAAGATATGGCCTAACTGATGATTTGAACTCTATTTTTTATGTCCCCTCTTGATTGAGGTGTGTATGAATCCAATGCCTCAATATAAATTTTTGCTAGTAAGGCTAACGTTACTGTGCACATGCCATCATCTTTTGATCTATTGCCATTCTAATTACAGTTTCTTGCATTTGGCATTCGCAGTCACTTGTAAGAGTGCTAGAATCATGTGCTGGCTGCAAACAGAGCTACTCACTGATCATGTTCCAGGATTTGCTGGTGTCCACAACTCTTTCTCCTGTAGGCTTTTCTCTCTCTCTCTCTCTCTCTCTCTCTCTCATTTTTACTTGAACTTTCCTATTTTATACTTCTGGTCTAGTTAGACCTGGCAGTTGGATCGGGTTAGCCTAGGAAACTGGCCCAGAAAATAGACCCAGGAAGGTTAACTGGGTCTGGCTAGTCCAGGCTTAGGTTTGGGCCAGTTTCAGGACTTCTAGGCTCTAGCCCATGAATTGGGTCAAAGGGGAAACTACTTCCAAACTGGACAGTCTGTGATCGGCAGGGAAAAGAACACTACAGAGTACAAATCAAAAAATAAAAAATAAAACTGGTGATTCCAGTTTGTGCCGTTGCATCTGTACAGGGACAAGTGAGATTACTCTCGGGGAATACACCAGAGGTTCTTGTTCACTTAAAAGGTTGAGTTTAAGCTGAACTAAGAAAGTAAGTGGTCAAAAATGATTCTAACACAAAAGAATGAATATGAATGTGCTATCTCACTATATTAGATTGAGATTTCTTTTGTTAACTTTTTGTATATGAAATGATTTTTTTTTTCAATTTGTACTTTTGTTAAATCTGATAGTGTAAAAGCTACAGTTTATTTTACTTATTTTTCCTCAAGTATTTCATGTTTTAACTTACAAACTATTAAACAAATACAATGTCACATTTACGTTTTTCAATAATATTTTTTAAAATAATAGATTACTTTTAAAAGTTACAGTTTACATTTTTCAAAATAACTATTGCCAAAATCTATTTAAATAGGTACAATGATAAAAATTTAAATAAATCCCTGCCCTGCCCACCAAAGAACCGGTACAATCGGTTAGTGGTCCTGGTCCGAGGCCGGACCCAAACCATGAGAACTTTTGCCAGCCCAGCGCTAAGTTGCAACCAACTTGGGCTGTTTCAACCCGGACTGGTCCCAACTTAACTAGGTGATCATCCTGGTCAGGTTATGCCAGTTCCCAGATTTATCTTTAGTAACTTTGTTATAGAAGCAGTTGCAATTCAAAACTAATAATGTCTGCAGTGACCAGCTATATATGGAGGATCCTTTAAATGCACGTTTTGCTCTAATCATGAATGATCACTATTCATCTTTTCAGGATGACCTGATTAACCTATTCACGTACACTGTCATGAGGTTGACCCCAAATGCTCTGTCCGCTGGAGCTAGTTCCTGGTCCTATTTACGCAAAGGAAGTACTACTTCTAATGCTTCTGCGTCTTTATCGACAAGCTCTAACTCTGTTCTGGACCGGTACTACAACTCACGGGATACTTCTCCAGTTGGAGTTCGTAGCTATCAGGTTGTTAGGCCCTTACAGCATGAGAAATGGTCCAAAGGGAAGGATGGTTTCCTTGTTACTGATATTTGGGGCACAGAAGTTGGCAGCTTGAGTCCTAGCAGTCCAACAATTTGGCTCAAGCAAACAGAGGAGAGGATGTATCTTTGTGCTTTTCAGCATAAGAGCCTCACCATAATACTTCTCATTCCCGTCACATCTGTACACAATGGGGAGCAAGGGTTGTCAGTGGTGAAGCAGCAAATTCTGGAGAATGTAAGTCAATGCAACAAATGGTCTTATTTTCTTGAAAATAAATTGGTCCTTGTTTAACTCACTTCTTGTTGTAGGCCGTTTATTTTGACCTTCACTAACTTCCAAATTAGGAACCATTGTTTAGGACATCATTCTGTAAATTGGAATTTATAGCAGCAGTGCTTGAAAAGGGTTTAAATTTATCTTTATATCCTAAAACTTTTCTATGACCTCTTTTGAAACATTGAAAGATAAAACTTAGTGGGTTAATTATAATCTTGTCTTAATTTTACATTGGCTATGGATAAGGGTTTCAGAAAAAAACATTTCTACCCACCAGGTAGTGGTAAGGTCAGCGTACACTCTACTCTCTCCAAAGCCCACTTAGTGGGATTTCACTGGGTATGTTGTTGTTGTTGTTGTTCCTATGGATAAGGGTTAGCCTAGTAATATCTGCCTGGTTCTTGTTGATTTTCTGCATTTGGTTAACGTTAACATGGTGGATGTGAGAAGAAAGTAATTGCATAAAGAACTTACCAGTTCTCAGAAAAGAAAGTAATTGCATGAAGTCACTAGGGAGCTTGGACCTTGTTATACCTCACACCTTCTATATAAGGAGGAAGTTGTCTCTATTTCCTCTTCTTTTGTTGGGGATATATTATATATACAATGATAGATGGTTATCAAGGGTGGAGGTGGGAGGATGTTGGAGTAGTTGCTGGCAAAACCTAATTTATCTGGTGACAGAATGGACAATCAAGGAAATAAAAGTTTATTGTACTGTTGCAGCTGGGATGAACGAAGAAATGGGAAATGCCAATCTCTTATGAGCAGGAAAGTCGGAACTCTTTTCAGTTTATATTGACAATAGATTAAAATTTTTCCTTCATGGTGATCTACAGCAACTCCCAGGCCTGTGTGTCTCATGGAAGTTTGAGCTGTCATGGATGTAAATCGTCCCACCAATTCTTCATTTTTGTTTCAGTATGTGCAATCTGGCATTTTATTATGGGTTCAGACTCACACATTAGGTCAATCTGACTGCAAATATAAAATGGAAGGAAATCTATAATATACCCTTGTCAAAATTAGAAGTTACAAACTACTAAATCATTCTGACGTAATTAAGATTGGTTATTAACTCAATTCCTTGGTGTACAAAAGTAGAGTCAGTTGTAGACATTTTGTATCCCATGTTTTTTCTCTTGTGAATTCTTTTGACTAGGAAAGGAGAATAACTGCTTATGCCTCGTCTATATTTTATTTAGTTGACAAACTTAAAAATAGTATCAACTTAATTTTATTCTAAACTCGACATTTCCTTACTAAGAAGCTCATTGTACTGGGTCCTGGGTTTCTTTCCTTGGTTGTTTTCATACCTTATTTAGTTGACAAATACATATCCGATCTGTATATTGTTGCTTTAGGTTTTACAGGCCTTCTTAGAAGACTTCGAATAGTGGCTCGTAGTGGTTACTAACCAAGCTAGTCTCGGTTTGACTCCTCATAAGTCGAGTGGGCACAGGTAGAAGTGATATGATGCAAGAAGATTCTGCCAAGTTCCCTGTGAAGAAAAACAGAAAACAAAGATACGAGCTCAAGTGAAAATAACTGAAATAAATATCAATCATAGTTCTTCTTATCAAGATTATGTTTCTTTGTGTTCTCCGTGGGTTTTCCCTTCCCATTTTCATTTGCTGAAAATATTCTCTGCTTTTGAGATTAATAGTCCTCTGGCGAGCATAATTGTGATAGATGGAATCATTATATTGGTCAGTTAATGACATATCCTGTAATTGTAGGCCTCACCCAAGATATTCAAAGTTGAAGAGAAACTATCCCGAGGATGGGGTGGCGAGAATGCATATCATGTGAGTGGTTACCGCTACTTACTTGTGGATGGTGATAAATACATCTCTCGGGCTTCCCCACCTGGAAAAGTAACAACGCTTACAAAGGTTAGATCACTTCCTTTTTCCTTATTTTGGTTGTCAAAGCTTTTAGAGTCTCAGTACTATCGAAATTTTGAAGATAAGACATTTATTGGAGTTATAGTTGTATGGGTATAGCTGAACTAAATTGCATCTTTTTGTGCTTGCTGTTGGAAAGCTTGTACAGAATTAAGTATTGGTAAAGTGAATTTACATTAATTTTGGGGTTCTGTATTTTTGGATAAGTTGCAGTTCGGAGCCCATGTAATTTGATATGTTGAAGACTTCTTGTTAGCTTCCTTTGGAAGTGAGCTGTTTGTTGTTGCTTCCATGATGCTTAGGTTTTTGCATGTGGCTCATAATGATTTTTTTGGCTACCTTGCACTCTTAGTATGAGCTATCTACCACAAGCGAGTAACTGAAAATTAGAATAAAAAATAGGCTACCACACAGTCCTCATATTTCGGTGCTTGGTTGCTTGTTATTTTGAAGACTCTCATCCACTTATTGGCAAACATGTATTTGGTAGCTTGTTTTAAAGATGTATAGAACCAAAATCTGCTCCTAGAGTTCTTGTATTAGGTGACCTATTAAGCCCCAATTGCCTTTCAATCAATATTTTTGTCAAAGTGATTAAATACACACTCTCTGTACATGTTGAATATAACTTCCTGACGTTTTGCTTGTTGCATGAGTGCCTGTGTTACTAAACATTTACCAGGTGACCAGTTCCTTGTTAAGTTCACAAACATTTGCTTAATGAGAGTTAATCATGAATTGGTAATGTTCTTTTCTCATAGGATGATTTAGCCATGGTGATCAGGTTTGTGTACTGTAATATTAGATTTTAACTGTTACTCTAAAAAGTCTGATTATGTGGGCAGGATTCTTTAGTTGCAATGAGTAAGCTTCGAGAAGAGGTTGACTTAGAAAAGAGCAGAGCTAAATGTGATGGCTCTGGCTGCGAGAAAGACCAAGAAATATGCATTAGAGCAAAAAATGGTGCTTGGGTGATTTCTCGGTTGACACGAGGGAAGGAACTTTATATGGTACTTGAGAAAGCCAATGAAACCCTTCTTTACGCTTCTGAGGCTGTTGAGAAGTTCAGTGACAGGTAAAATCTCCACCAGCCAAGTTTCCAAGCCAAAATCATATTTACTGAAAATCTTCACTTCTAAGTTCTAACGAAGTACTTTCGAAATCACAAGGATTTTTTGAACCTACATGTGCATCAATAAGTTCTCTGTGAGCTCCCTGTTTTCTTATGTTTCCAATAGGATTTGACTTACATATATCTGGCCCTAAAAAAATACTATATATTTTAACCTATTGTAGCAAGTACAATCCCCCTTGTTTTTTCAGGTTACGAATTTCATTGAAATTTCTTTCGCGCACTCTGTATAGAATTAGAAGTTACACTTCCCAGTAAACCTATTGCAGTGAAAAGGGTTTGACCCTATCTTTGGAATATTGTTGGTCTCATGTTAACTTTCTTAATATTCACAGGTATTGCAGTGGCGTTTTTTCTTTGTAATAGAAAACTTGGTAGCCAATTTTTTATTTTGCCGAGAGACAGAAAGCTATAGCTATCATTTTGTTGTTAGTCCAAATGCCTGTACTGTTTTGTAAGTAAATAAACTTCAATTGTATAATGATGCATTTTTTCTCCCTGTAATTTCAAGTATCAATTTGCAACCAGTCGAATCTTCGCCTTTTTCTGGAAATCAGAGATACATGAAGATAAAGAAGAGAATAAAAGAATGTGGGTTGTCTGCTAGAGCCGATTGGTCTGATTTTGATATGTTATAATTGAACCCAGGGTAATCCGGAAACACTCTTTTTACCTCCACGAGGTAGGGTTAGGGATATGATCTGTTGTATACACTCCACCTCTCGAGAATTTCTAGTAATTATGTGATTTTGCAAGTACTTTGCAAATTGGCTAATAATGAAAAGATGTTTTTAGTACTAAAACCAATTATAAACAAGTTACAATTATCATATTTTACTAATTGAGAAATTCTTTTGGTCCTTTATTGAAGAAAAAAAAATCGAACCTAAATCATAATTTAAGGGCATAACTAAGCCAGTTGGCTAACCCTGAGAAATATTTTAAAACCTAATCTCAAAAAGTCCCATCCCCATACGATATTTTATAGGATATCCACCCTATAAATATCATAAGATGGTATAAAACAAGAGTTTAACTACTATCCACCGACGGTGGATAAAAGAATTACACGGGCATCTTATTTTTGGAAATACTTAAAAAAATTTAATTAGTATATTCAAATATTATTAATTTTAAAATAAAAATAATAAAAAAGTGTTATATGGTAACTTGAACTCTAAATTAATTGTACAAATTTTATTAGGATTCTTATTTGTCTTACCAAAAATAAAAATAAAAAATTCATTCAGCCTTTAGTTGTATTGACGTTCCTTCTTCATCTACATATACCATTGAAGCAATTTGAAACAATTATCATGGTAGAGTTTTTCTCGTATATCTTTTATTACATAACTTATTAAGTCTTTTTCGCAACATGAAAAAATATTTAGATAGTATTTTCATTACTTGAAAATTAATTTTCTTTTCTCATTCGATCAACAATACAACAAATTAACTGAAATAAACTTGTATTCATGTACCACTATATGTAGTCATTGATTTGTGGGAATAGTCAGTGTAATAGATATCATGAAGTATTGGGTCTTTTTGCTTCTATGCAGGCAGAAAATTTAAAGAGGGATGCAGTGACATTGATGAAAGTAGTGCTATGGCGGCAGATGTGATTTTGTGGAGAATGTTGCTTAGGTGCTAGTAAACTTCACGATAATGTGGTTCTTGCTGAAATTGCTGCAAACAAACTTCTTTAATTAGATCCTGATAATTATTTTCTATCATCAAGTACTTACGCCACTGCAGAGAGGTGGTAGGATGCTATGAAAATAAGACAATTGATTGATGAGGGTGCAGTACAGAGGCCACTAGCTGGAGTTCAATTGAAGTAGATGTGATTGTCTAGCATTCAATGAACCACGTCTTCAAAATATAAAATACCTTAAACAAATGTTTCTTTCACATGATATTATTTGCATAGATTATCATGAGATCCAGCATATCGGTTACGTGAAACTTTTTAAGGTGTTTGTAACTAACTTAAAACAGATTCAAAGTATTTGTCTGATACACTATTGAACTTCATCATGGCAGGCAAAGATACACATCAATTACTTAATTGGAAATCTAAGATGATTTGCATTTTCTCATAATAAAAAAAAATTAAGAAACTACAATTTCTTGTGTATTCTTATTGCAAAGCACTTCAATCTTTTTAAGAAAATCATTACCAACATATATGAAGGCATAAAAGAGTAACTAATTCACTATGAATAAAAACACAATTAAAAAAAAACTGAAGCTAAAACTTGAGTTATTGTATGTAAACTTAAAAGAAAAAAAAGTCTTGAACAAAATATATCCCTGGAATTATATTCTGCCAAAAAAAACAAAAAAAAACAAAATGAATTTTGAATAATTGTCTTCCAAGCATTCTTTATAGTTTTAAACTCCACAAACTCCAAGTCAACTTGTAGATTAGAAACCTCTTTGATATGGATACGAAGTTACTCTCATCAAATCCTGAAAAAGTAATCGTTTACGAATGTATATATGCTATAAAAAAAAATTAAATACATACAAACACAGTAAAGCAAACCCACCATAAATGAGGTTGGATATGAATTAGCGCGACCACTTTGCCCTTCAAAAGGTTCTGTGCTGAGAATTCCTTTTAAAATGATTAAATAAAAGAAAAATTTGTTAGCTAAAAAGAGAATGATGCATAAAGAATAAGTCTTAGTCAAAATTCACATAATTTATCAAAATAAAAGCTTACCATTGTAGGATCTGCATTAATGAATGTCTCCCTGCCATTGAATTCCTCTTCAACATTAATGTGTGAACTGCAAATTAAGCAAATAATTGAGATATGTGATTTAGTCAATGAATACAAACTCTAAATTTATTGAAGTAAATTGAAAATTAAAGATCAAACTATAAAATTACATTACTCCTTTGCCTTTTTTTCTGATTTTGGTTTCTCTTTTTGATTTTAGCGAAGAGCTTCTTTTAATCTTCTGAGAACTTTCTAAACCACCTTTCATTCTCAAAGAACGAGGACGTCCTTTAGTAGCCACGTATGGAGGGTCAAGCACACTAAAATTTCCCCTTTGTTCACTTGAGTTCAAATCATGATTTGACTCGTTAACTTGACCATCACATACATTATCATTAACATCCTCATATGGAAGTTCATCAAGTTCTTTACTTAGTTGCAACAATTTTTTATATGTAAATTTATAATGCTTTTCTGAATGAGTAGCTCGTTCAGAGAGCCCAAGAGAATGTGTCATAATGTTATTAAACCATATAGTAGAAGACTTCAGATTATCCACAAGTGATCCTGCACTTGAAATGTCATTAGCTTTTTCTGTGGTTGCATACCTTGTCCATCGATCCAATAAATAACATGGTGGAAGCGAGTGAATCTGTTTCTTTATAAATATCATAAGCACATGTCTACACAAAATTCCCATGAACTCAAACTTATGACAAGAACAAGTAGCATTTTTAATTTCAAGATTCAACCTAACAATATACGCCGGTGTTTGTCTCTGAAACAAATGCACTTTATAAATATGTATCCCATCCTGAATCTCAATTTTTTCTGAAATAAATTTTTGAGATTGAATCAACTCTTCTTGAAATTTTTGAAATATTTTTCTGGGATATATTTTGGCTGCTTCATCCTCCATTGGATATAATGTTTTCAAGATAGCCTTTGAATGCTTTGTCTTATAATCCTTCTCCCTTACTTTGTCATACCTAGCGTCAACAGCTTTATCATATTGCGTCACAAATACACTCATTGGTGTACTAGAGTTAAGATAATCTTTAAAGTATTTATTCATACTTTCACTTCTTTAAATTGTTGACATTCCAGCACAAAAAGTAGTACGCACATATGTTGGAATTCATTTCTCACGAATTGCGTATATCCTACGCAACCAACTATGCTCTTCTAAATTGTACATTTTTATTATATCAATCCAAGCAGTTTCAAATTCCTCAGGAATTGTTGTACAATGTAAACACTTACTAAACTCATTTTTAAAATCATCAAATTCATGAAAAACATGACTTAGATATTCAGGAATCTTCTTCTCAATGTGCCACATACAAAAATGGTGTGCACTATTTGGGAACACCTTTGCAACTGCATTTGTTATTGCAGCATCTTGATCTGTGATTATTGTACGAGGGAATAAAATACCAAACATCGCCTCTTGCCAAGTATGAAGTAACCACTAAAAAGTTTCTTCCGTTTCATCCCAAAGAAGAGCACATCCAAATAAAATAGATTGGTGATGGTTATTAAGTCCGGTAAATGAAACAAAAGGCATCTTATATTTATTTGTCAAGTATGTAGGATCAAATAGGACATCTCCAAAATTCTTGTAAGCTATCCTAGACCTAGCATCCACCCAAAAACAATTAGCTAAATGACCCTCCACATCCATTTGTATTGCATAAAAGAATCCTGGGCTATCAGATTGTCGCTTTTGAAAGTATTTCAACATCAATTGTGCATCTCCTTTCTCAAGACAATTTTGCCTTTTAGTGCTCAAATAATTCTGAATATCTCGTCCAGTTAGATTGAGATTCTCTATGCCCCGCCTGAGTAGTTAACACTGATGCAATTTTACTTGGACGAATACCAGAATTATTTAAGAGATCAATAAGATTTTTCTGAGCCTCTGATTTTTTTCTTTTTGATCGCAAGAATTTTTACTATTAGGAGAAGCAAGTTCATGATTATGATTTGAGACAAGCCTAGCTATAACCCACTTTTCTTCTTCTTTCTTTGACATATATATCATCACTTTGCATCCCTCTCTAGTCTCATCTCGTTGCTTATTACTCACAAGACACTTTTTTGAACGAAATCCTTCTTTTGAACAAACAAACTCTTGACCAATAATGAATTTATCTTTTCTTGATCTACTAATTTGATTTTTGCGCACACTAAAACCATTACGATGAGCATAATCAAGATAAAATTTAAATCCAGTATCAAGTGATTGAAATTCCATACCGATGTAAGGCTCTCTTAATTCTTGGTCACCTAGTTGAGGAATAAAAGGTACAACTGCATTCATGTTGCTTTCTATATCCTCCAAGGAATCTTCAATTTCTTATGTATTTTGCTCTTCTAAATTAGAGATTTCAAAAGTTTCCTGCAATACATAATTATTAAATATTAGACTGATAGTGTAAGTTAGTTAAAAAAATTTAAATATTTTTCACGGCTAATGTATTGTACTTTTTCAATTTGCTGAAAAGTTCTAAAAAGTATTCTTTAAAAATCTTCATCATCACAAAACATAAATTCTTCATACATTAAAACAAGAAAAATTTCTTTGAAACGTTAAATTTGTTAAGATATATGGACTTTGAGTACTAGTTAAACTGGACTACATATAGTGGTACATGAATACAAGTTTAGTTCAGTTAATTTGTTGTATTGTTGATCGAATGAGAAAAGAAACTAATTTTGAAGTAATGAAAATACTATCTAAATATTTTTTCATGTTGCGAAAAAGACTTAATAAGTTATGTAATAAAAGATATACGAGAAAAACTCTACCATGATAATTGTTTCAAATTGCTTCAATGGTGTATGTCAGTTGCTTCAATGGTGTATGTAGATGAAGAAGGAACGTCAATACAACTAAAGGCTGAATGAATTTTTTATTTTTTATTTTTGGTAAGACAAATAAGAATCCTAATAAAATTTGTACAATTAATTTAGAGTCCAAGTTACCATATAACACTTTTTTATTATTTTTATTTTAATATTAATAATATTTGAATATACTAATTAAATTAAGTATTTCCAAAAATAAGATGCCCGTGTAATTCTTTTGTCCACTGTCGGTGGATAGTAGAACAATCTCTAAATGAATATAAGTAGTAGTAACTAAAATTCAAACTTTTTTTTTTTTACAAATAAAAATGAAAGTATGCACAATTTATTTTAGGGACAATGCACAAGTACCCCCTCAACCTATGCCCAAAATCTCAGAGACACACTTATACTATACTAATGTCCTATTACCCCCCCTAAACCTATTTTATTAATAATTTTCTACCCCTTTTTGGCCTACGTGGCACTATCTTGTGGGCCCAACACTGGTTGACTTTTTCTTTCAAGCTAGTGCCACGTAGGCTGAAAAGGGGTAGAAAATTATTTATAAAGTAAGTTCAGGGGGTAATAGGACCTTAGTATAGTATAAGTGTGTCTCTAAAATTTCGGGCATAGATTGAGTGGGTACTTGTGCATTTTCCCTTTATTTTATCAATGTTATTTCAAAATTAACTAATATTTCAAACTAAATATGGTAAAAGGGTCAGCTAGCCACACCTGACCCAAGGAATTCGAAGGACTAGGCCGGCCCTTAATTTGAAAGGGTCTGAAAATGCTTAACCATACCAATCCTAGAAGGGTTGAGGGCTGAGGCGGGCTAGCTTTTTAAAAAAAAAAGTTACTTTTTTCTTTTCAAATTTTAAATTTTATAACATAAAAAAATTGACAAGATTTTCAAATCAAATATGACAAATAATAGTATTGTTTCAATAATACTAAAAAAAATCTAATATAATTAGCATGTATCTGTAATACGATACACGAGATACATGTATCTAGATCTCAAATACACGAGCCGAATAAGAGAGTGACAAGCGAGATGGGAGGGAGGCGAGGGGGAATGATTTGTCTATATATCCTAGATACAAGCAAATCTACTTGGACAGAGTATAATTGGAACATTCTTAAATAAATTGTTTTGGCCCATGACCCTACCCTGACACGACCTCAATAAAACCTCAAGGGTCAAGGATTTATATAGATTAGACTTATAAGCCCTATTTTCAAATGAGCTTGAAAAATTATATTTCACCCAAATAACGGGTTGGGTTAGGCCAGCCCTCAGAAATTTTATTTCGGAATTATTATAGAAAAAATTACTTGGATGAGTGTCTTTTAATAAATAATTATAGATTTTAACGATACTTTTTATTTATTACCATTTATAACAATACTGTGTTAAATTTACAATGTGTATTAAAAGTGAATTAAGTATGCAATATATATGTATTATCATCGCTTTTAAAAGTATATTATGCTTGTTTGGTAAGAAGTTGACATACTGTATTATAAGTGTATTAAAATGTGTGATAAATATATTATCCATTAATAAAACTTGTATTATGTGAATAATAAATTGTTCATTGTAATATGAATTAAAAGTGAAAAAAGATATTATTACTATAAATAGTAAATATTTTTTATTTATAATATATTTACGTAAATTTCGTTATATTATTATATTCTCTCGAAAGCATATAGCGGGAAATTCCCAAGACAGTTAATTTGGCCAACTACCAATGACGCGTACTTTTACGCGTTTGGCCAATAAGTACTTTTCTCTTTACCTATTTTTTCTCGGAAAATTTCAAGTTCAACTTCACTTTGATCACTTCAATGGCTTCCAAAAACCTAATTCCTCTTCAATGTATCCACAAGTAGTAATTGACCAAAATGCCCCTTTCCCTTCATCTACTTCTCGCCAAAACCTTTACCCAACCATTGACATGAACGACCTTGTAGAAAATCTCTTCCCTCAAAATGACCAAACTGCCCCTGAGCAACAGCATTATTCACCATCTGCCCCTCCTGAAATCCTTGAAGAAACCCTTCTCCTTATCCCCGGTTCCATTCTTCACTTGATTGACAAGCACTATTCCGTTGAACTCGCCACCGGCGATTTATTCCTACATCGTCTCCGACAAGGGAACAATATCGTCGCAGTACTTGTTCGTGTTGGAAATGAAATCCAGTGGCCGTTGACTAAGGACCTTGCTGCGGTAAAGCTCGATGATTCACATTACTTTTTCTCATTTCAAGCTCCCAAAGACGATGAATTGGATAAAGAATCAGTCAGTGATTCGTTGAATTATGGGTTGACGATTGCTTCCAAAGGACAGGAGAAATTATTGAAGGAGTTGGATGGCATTTTGGAAAATTACAGCAACTTTGCCGTGCAGAAAGTGGAGGAAAAGGCCGCGGTAGCATTAGGTGGACCGGTGGCGAAGGAGTTGTCACCGGCGGATTTAAAGTCGGAGAAGAAGAAGGAGGTGTTGGAAGAGAGATGTGCGGCTTATTGGACCACATTGGCGCCCAATGTGGAGGAGTACAATGCGACAGCGGCAAAGTTAGTTGCTTCAGGCTCAGGACACTTGATAAAGGGGATTTTGTGGTGTGGAGATGTTACTGCAGATAGATTGAAGTGGGGGAATGAGGTTCTGAAGAATAGATTCAAGACAGGTTCGAAGACTGAGGTCAGTCCTGAGACGTTGAAGAGGATCAAAAGGTATGTTCTTTCTAGGATTTTGGCGGACTTTTGCTTCTTTTTCTCTTTGCTGGCTTTATGATTAGCTAAATATCTCGACTGTTTTGCAAAGTAAGATCAAGTATAATGAGACTACCTCTTGAATTCTTAATGGGCTATGAAGGTAGAATGTGAAGGGAAGTGCTTCTGTTTGTTTTCTTCAAATGGGAAAGCAGGGAAATTGAAGTAGAAGACACATGAATACATGACTGCCTGTAGTATTTTAACGATTGGGATGAGTCAATGTCAGTTGAAGGTGTGATTGTGAAAGTGTTGAATCTAGAAAAATTTAGCCTTTTTCTTTCATGCACACAAGGCTTTCTCTTTTTGTTTCTTGTGACAAACTTTCATTGAGTGATAGGATATTGATGGAAGAGATGGTTGCTTGATATTAGGTCATTTGGAGTGAAATTTCTAATCTTAGTCATTACAAGGTAATATCGACTATGGCTCTTTTATATATCACTTGAGACCCCACATATGGAATTACATTGAATATAGAACAAGAAATACGAGGATACAATGGTTTCTAAGTTTCTGAATGTGGAATTAAGGGGATGAAATAATTCACTTTCTAGAACAGGATGATGTGAAATGTTTGTGGTGTTCTAGAGATTTTGCTAGTCCAAGTGAACTGTTGAGCTATGAAAGTTTATGTATGACTTCGTTTACTTTTTTGGCTATAATGTGTTAAAACTGTTATTCAATTTTAATAATGTGTACTTTAAGTCCATCATCGGACCAAAATAATTTTGGTTCATCTGAGGGTAATTAGTTTCTATTACTGATGATGTTCCTTGTTACTACAAATGTCTATAAATTCTATAATTTGGTATACTAAAACCGTAGAATGAGAAACTGCCATGTTAATTTTTTAATGATAGATAAGTATGGAAATAAGCAGCTCAAAAAAATTTCTTTCGTCTATTTCGACTCCTTGAAAGGGAAATTATCATAAGCCTGCTTTGGTTGGTTAGCAGCCAGGGATACTTGTTTAAACCAAAATCACCTGCAAAGGAGAGACTATTCCATGTGCAGCAGATGTTTTTACTGTAACAGGGAGCAGGAAACAGTTGAGCATTTTATCCTACTTTGCAGTTCCTTGAGACAATGGTGGGAATTGTTTTTGAACATTATGGGCGTCTCTGGTTATACCACAGAAGATCACTAGTCTGTTGGAAGTTTGCGAGCTCAAAGAGTAAAGAGAAGTGTGAAATAGATATGGAGAACTATTCTCATTTGCATATTTTGGACTGTTTTTCTGGAAAGACACAAGACATGCTTTGACGGTAAAAGACCAGAGATTGCTGGAGTTAAAAATTAAGTGTATCGATGACTTGCTTTTGGTGTTATGGCAGTACTCTAGATAGGCTGGGACCAATATTTGGATATTTTAGGGGAAATTTGTAGTATGAATGTGGTGGAGATGGTGTAGCTTTTCCTTGTACTTGGTCCTGTACCATCTCGGTACCATATGGATTAAAGCTTTTACTCATAAAAAAAGATCGACTTATTCTCTCGATTTTTTTTTTTCAGGGTTAAGAGAGTGACAAAAATGACGGAGAAAGTGGCAGTTGGAGTCCTATCTGGAGCTGTGAAGGTTTCAGGATTCTTTACTAGGTCCCTTGCAAATACCAAAGCAGGAAAAAAGTTCTTTAGCCTCCTTCCAGGGGAAATGGTTCTTGCCACTCTTGATGGATTTAGTAAGTCATGTCTTTTGGCGTCTCTCTGTTCTGACCAATTATGTGGAATTTATATGTCTATAAGTTCTGCTTTTTGCTTTTCTGCCTTTTCTTCCCCAACTGCTTCAGGTCACAGAAAAGAAATTCAAGTGTATCTTTATAGTACCTATATTATCATTATCATAGTCAAAATGGATTAGCTTAGACGTCATTTTTAGACAGTATAGGGTCATTCATAGCTTCAAGGACATGCCTGATGGGAAAGGAATAAACCTTACTAGATTTTCTTGATGTAAATGAACTAAAGTTTAACTGAAAAAACATTTATTATACAGTGTTATCATTCAGCAAAATAGCATATTCAGTGCATATACATCAGCGTGCATATACATCAGCAACAATGAGTGATATTATTCTCCTTTCATTTTTCTCATAATTCTTTTTTTTTTCCTTTACTCAATAAGCGACCCATTCTTGAAACTTTCAAACAATAATTTAACCTCGTCTCCTAGGAAAAAAAAAGTTAAAATTAAATGACATGAGAAAAAAAGTCCTGTATGCAAGCAGTATACCAAAAAGTAGAGACTCAACTATAGGGCATGTTTCTCTACAAAACTTACACAATCATATATACAAGCATGTGAACCAAAAAGAAGTTAGAAACAAGAGACTACCTCAAATATACAAAGTCATTTTTACTCCCTTCAAAAGTTTTCCTACTTCTCTCCTCCCATATAACCCGTGTAAGAGCTAAGGGGGTAAATCAAACCAACAAGAGTTGGGGGTTTTCTGATCTTGGATTTTTTCGGTTTTTTTTGGCAGGGTTTTCGGTGTAGTCTCCGCAACACAAAACATGTTACTAATGCTTCCAAATATGGTGTCACCAACCACAAAGATGATGAAAACCCATAAAACAAGTACTGTTGATGAGAGATAGTGAAAATGAACATGGTTTGACTTGGGTTTTATTCGAGTTACCAGATGTTTATAGGCTATAATTATATAAAAACTTATTGTACCATAAAAAATTGTAAGTTAAACCTTGAAAAAATATGTTAAGAAACATAAAGTGTAACAAATACTTACAAATTATATTGATGGACAAAAGACTAAATTACAGAAGATTAGAATGAATTGTATAAGCCTTTTGTTTTTTTGGTGTAAACAAAATCTGATTGTGGAGATTAGGGGTGCCAAAAATGAACCCAAACATAGGTAACCTGCCCAACCCGCCCAGAATTTTAAGGGTTGGGCTCAAGATAATTTGAATTGGGTTCAATCTCAACCCATTCAAGCTTAACCCATTTTAAGAGAATCCTCAATTGAGCCCAATTCAATCTTCAATTTCAACCCTTTTAAAACTCTTTACTAAGATATGTTCCTACATTGAAAGTATGAATTATTATCTATTTTATATCTTTTAGGACTTATGTATGCATTTGTTTACCTTTTTTTAAAAAAATCTTGAGTTGAAATTCAAATTGTGATTATAAAAGTGATATTTCACTATGTTAAAATTATTGAGATTTAGCGGGTCAAATTGGGTTGGGTCTTGAACCCAAAGAAAACTTGGGCAGGTCAACCCAACCAGATTTCAATTTCAATCCATTTTAATATCTCCAATTTCAACTCAACCCATCCATTTGACACCCCTAGTGGAGATAGTAGAATTTGTTGACTTCATAGGAAACTTGTAAAGAATACCCTATGTGGGATGTAACTTTCCAATTTATCATTTTTTGGATGATGAATTTTATGGTGTGAATACAAGGGGTTACCCTTTTCTTAAAAAAAAATAACTTACAAATTATATTATACAAAAAATATTTCAAGTATAAAATATTTATAAAATTTGTATCAATATATCTGCTTTACTTGAGTCGAGGGTCTTTTGGAAACCGTCGCTCTACCTTCACAAGGTAGGGGTAAAATTTGCATACACATCATCCTCCCCATACTCCACTTGTGGGATTACACTTGGTACGTTGTTGTTGTATAAATATATTGTCCGTTTGATTTGATTTCGGTTTGACTTTTTCTAGTTAAAACCAAATAAAATAATTATGGTGGGGTTTTTCTTTTCAACGCCAAACCAAACCACTAGTAAAGTTTTTTTCTCGGTTTATTGGATATCTTTGAACACCACTACTGGCTTTGGAGGCCTTGAGTTATTGATCTTTCAATTACTAATTTCGGTTATAGTCTATTGTTTCGTTGGGATTCTTATCGTATAATTCAACATCTAATTGTAACTAATTTAATCCACAAAGATCCCCTTTTAGGTTACCCCAGTGTGAATAAAACAGGTTCAATTTCCTAGTTTTGCTGTTTAGATTTAGGTGATACAAGATTCAATCTTTATTGTAGTACCTTGGCCTTCCCATCTCTCCTTTTATTCTCTTTCTACAGTCCATCAGAACTTTAAAATCTTTATCGCTCCCATTCTTCTCCCATTCCACTCCTTTCCTTTCTCAGCTAATCGTTCAATTCAAAAATAGAACATATCATCAATTTTCCTAGATTAGACGTAGTATTAATGCTGCATGCTACAGTAATTTAGCAAAAATTGGTGCCGTGCACAATGGTGTAGTATGCAATGTTTGAATGGAGGAGAGTGCAGTATAATTCACTGATATAAGGGGGAATTTCAGTTCATTATATGTCTGGATTCTTGTGGTTGTTTTAAATTTTTGTCCTCCATGGCAAGAATGAGTTGATCACCCGTCGACGATTTAGGATATAATGATAAGCCTTCGGTGCACTTTTCTGCGTGAAAAGAGGATGAAGTCAGCCCCATTTGGGCTGTCATACAGACTACTTTGAGTAACTGTTTTATCTTTGGGTCACTGGGGGGCTCCTGCTTCCTCCCCCAACCCCTCTCATTCAGGATGCCAGGTGTGACAAGAACATTAACTTTATGCATCTTGCTTGTGTTTCAGTTAGAGTACAATATGTATATTGAGACCCGAAAGATGATGTTTGGTGGTTTCAACATAAGTAAATGTGCTGGTTCTCACAACAATGCAATTTGTCTTTCACAGAAGTAGATGCAATTTATTTGTTTTTTGTTTAAAAGTCGACTTAATTTAGAAGAAGTCTAATGCAGATATACTTGTTAACAGGCAGAATATGTGATGCCGTTGAAGTAGCTGGAAAGAATGTGATGTCTACATCAGGCACTGTGACGACAGAATTTGTTTCTCACAGGTGAAGCTTAGTTATCTTAGAGTTCTACATATCAGCAAAATTGCCAAAGAAAAATAGATCGTTCAGATGGGTAGTATACAAGATGCGATCAAAGAAAAACTTCTCTTTCTCCTCACCTTTTTCCTACTTTAGCATTGCTGACAGCTAGATTAAGTTGATCAGTTATCTTGGCTAGATATACTTTTTTCTGTTATTTACTAGAAACCAAAACCAGAGATTCATATGGTAATAAACCTCCATCTTTCAATAGCAATCCATTATCATTTATTTTGTCACGTTCTCTTACTCTTCACGATAGTATGGGCATGAGGGAAGGACTCAACTAAGTGATATTACACTATCAGTGGGGTAATAGACTAAGACAAAGACATGAAGCTCTAATGGTTCAGTTCTGAATTAAAAGTGAACTTTGTGTTTTGTAGGTATGGAGAAGAAGCAGCTAATGCAACCAGTGAAGGGCTTGATGCTGCAGGGCATGCTTTTGGGACTGCCTGGGCTGCTTTTAAGATCAGAAAGGCACTGAACCCCAAAAGTGCCTTGAAGCCCACTGCCCTGGCCAAATCTGCTGCTAAAGCTGCTGCTACGGCTGCTGCAGCTGATAAGAAGGCTAAGAGTTCCAAGTAGTCACTTATTAGTCTGACCTAACCATTGAAGGTGACTCGAGATAACATGCATTGCCTCTGACCTCTTCATATTTTCATGTAAGTGTGTATATATACTAGTGAGAGCATCAACCACCTGCTGTTAACTGTAGGCTTCCTTTCTTTTTTAAGATTAAGATTTGGTTATTTGTTATAGTGAATTGGATGAATCACTGGACTCGTACTGTAGGTTTCCATTCTTTTTTAACATTAAGATTTGGTTATTTATTATAGTGAACTAGATGAATTGCTGGACTTGGTGTAAGTAACAACAGTTCACGTCAGTCATAGTTTAACAAGACTTCCGTCTCCTCGGTGCTTCCATTCTAGTTCATATTGACCAGAAGTCATCAAATTTGCAAACTCTAATCTTCTTGGTGCTTTTGTTATAAATATGTAGTGTGGCAGATCAATTAGCCTTAGTGGTATCAACTACCCATATGGAACTTGCTCTCAGTGTTTCATGCAGCTAACCATTTTTCAAACAATGTGATTTTATTTTCATGTATAAGACCTTTTAAGAAATATTTACATAAAAAGATTACTTTTCAAACAATGTGGTTTTATTTACATGTATAAGACCTTTTTGAAGAAATATTTTCATAATGGAATAATTCTAAACCAAATTAAGAAACCACACAGTTAAAAGAAAACTGAAAGTACATTGATAGATAAAATTATAAATATATACAATCTGGCAAAGAACATTGTAAGAGTTGAGTTGTATCAACTATTACCAATTCTTAAGCCATAGATCTGTATAAAAATCTCCGGAGAAAAGTGGGATAAAATCAACTTCATCTTCTTGTGGTGGTTCCGGAATGTATGGAACCATTGTTTCGAGTACAGAGACAGCACATGCATCAAGTTGTTTGTCATAATCAGGAGGAGTTTCTTGATGAACAGAGCCTTGAGGCAATGTTGATTCTTCTGTGACTAAACTAACTTGTGTGATGTTTCCATTTGGAATTACATTAGCAGCACTGATTTGTCCCAAATCTTGAACAAAAGATTGTTGTGGTTGTGATGGATAAATTGGGACAAAATTCGAAGAAGAATTGACAGTCGTTGTAATGCGACATACAACAAATTCCTCCTGAATACGACCACTTTGTATTAATGCGTTTTGTATTTTATCACTAAGACGATATTCTTTCATAATCCAAACATGATTATTTTCCTCAAAACGGAAAGTTTTCTTGAACCCAATTACTGATCTTTTCCAGTCATAAACTGGTTTACTAATGTCAATTCCTTTCCATGAGCCTCCACCGCCAACAATTCCCCTGTTGAAGTTCTTACCATTCCCTGTTTTTTTCTTCTTTAACTGAGTAAAAACATGATATTCAGTATTACTAGTATCGAATAACTGAGAAGGTTTGTTATTGCCATACAAGTCGACAAATTGAATCTGAACAGAAACACCAGTAACAAATTTAAGAAGAGAGAGCATGAGTTGTTCATCAGTAAGATTCATCTTCATATTTTAAAAATAAAACTTACCCTTTGCCTATGTATGCATATTATATAGAGAGAAACCAACGCTGAACTACTTATTCCCACTTCTTTTATGATTAGGAACTATTTTAGGTAATTATTTTTGTCTTCTAATATTAGAAATTAATAGTATAACTCTTAATTATAATTTCTTACCAAAAATAGAAAGGATTAACGTTGGTTATTTGTTTTCGGTATCCTAATTCCAACAGGAGAGTATTTCCTCTCATTAATTAGTTGGTGACTACGATAATATATATACAACTTTTTCAATAAATTCTATACGTTCAATTTATTAGTGTTGAATAGTATTTTGAATTTTTTATCTTCTTAATATATAGTTACTGTTAATTAATTTTATGCCTTTTTTTTTGTAATATAATAGTATATGAAGTAAAATTTTGATTATTTCAATGCTTCATAATGGATCATGCAATGCGCGATACAATGTTTGAGTGAGAGATACATGGGATATAAGGATAGTAATATTGGTGTTAACTAAGATAATATTGTCCGTGTAGAATTTTAGTTTATGGATAAGATGATCAAGTTACTATCTCATATAGAAGGTCTTTGAGGTAGTCCCCATATACTACATATCCACAATTTTTTTTATACAAAAACTAACTAGTAATTTACTGATTTTATGAAAGGAAAAAAATGTTACTCTTGATTTATTAAAAGATAAGGTCAAATAGACTTGTTATATATAATATATTATTAAACACCTTTATAATATAAGACCACAAAATGTGACAAACATTATAACACTATTGACAAACAACTACAAAAGAATGGGTTTTTTGCATTTCTATTGACTGTACTCCCCACCACTGCTTTGATTAGTTTTTTAGTGTTTTTGTTCTTGAGTTATATACAACCTACTTCTTTTGCAATTGATAATTAGAGTAGTATGGTTTTTCTAGTTTACTTTCTAGACTATGAAAAGTGTAGGTGAAGGTGTTACAATTAGTCCCTTTAACTATATAGTCTAATCTAAAGGAAAATTCTATAATGAAAGGTTGTGGATTTTTACTTCGTTGATCAAAGAGTTTTTCGTGCTAAATTAACAGTAAATTTTGGTGACTATACCCTGTCTATCAAGATGGTCTGCGACCAAATTCTCATGATAACTATGACTTGTTGAGTAGAAATTCATCATCACATTTTTACATAAAAGTTGATCCACATCAAATTCAAATCTTATCACTATATTCCATCAATTTTTAAGAAAGGGCAACACATATTATAAGCAGAAACGTACAAAAGGAATGTTCTTCAATTAATATTATAAACTGCTACCTAATAAACACATATTTGGAAAAATTAGAAACTCTATGGGTGTGTTTGGTATGGTGGAAAATATTTTCCATGGAAAATGTTTTCCAAGAAAACAAATAGATTTGGGATTTATTTTTTCATGTTTGGTTGGTTGGTGAGTAGAAAATATTTTTTGGAAATGTTTTTTAGTGTTTGATTTATGAATGAAAAATATTTTTGAGAGACATCTTTTATTTTTACTATAGTAAAAAATAATTTATGAAATTGAAAATATTTTTTGAGAACAAATTTTTTTCGGGGTGGTGGTGGTGGTGGGTTAGTGGGTGGGGGAGGGGTAGGAGTGAAAAAATAAAAAATTGAAGTTGATAGTATTTTTAAAAAATAAAATGAATTTTTTGGGGGGGGTTGGGGGTAGGTAGGGGGGCTGGCCGGGGGACGTTGGAGGGGGGGTAGGAGTTTAAAAATAAAAATTTGAAGTTGAAAATATTTTTAAAAAACAAAATTAATTTTTTGGGAGGGGGTGAGGTTGAGGGGGGGGGGGTCTGGCCGGTGGGGGGTCAGGAATTGGGTGAAAAAATAAAATTTTGAAATTGAATATATTTTTTTAAAATTGATGTTTTTCCCAAAAAAATGTAATTTGAAATTGGAGGAGAGTTTTGGAAAATGTTTTCCTTAATTTTTTAAGGGAAGTCATTTTCCTTAATTTTGAGGAAAATGAGTTGATTTGGAAAACATTTTCCAAAACTTTTGTCCCAACCAAACATGGAAAAATTAGAAAAATTCATACCAAACACACTCTATATATCATAATGTTAGAATTTCTTAATCCCATGAAATCTTGAAGGAAACTAAACTTTCCACGTGCAAAGCCTTATTTGCAATTAAGTGCCCAACTTGTACAGGCTTAAGTTCAGTATATTTATTTTTCTGTATGTCATACTCAATAAAAAGACCCTCATGCTTTCTCCATAATATGTTCCCATTCTCTTTAACACATATATATGAGGTTACCTGCTGATAGCCAACCACTAGTCTTTCCAAGGAGTGAGAACTTGTTCATACAATTCCACCCATCTTTCTCCAGTGACCAAATCAAAATTTCCCAAAACACAGATACGATCCCTCCATGCTTGTAATTTTGGGGTTTTCCCACATATAATTGGGACTGTCGTTACAATAAATTTTTCGTCTGCTAAATGGAAAGATATAATCATGTATTTTGCCCTATTCAGTGCTATTATGTGGATGACACCGTTTAATGAAACTTGATCATTGTATAAGTATGGCGTCAAAGGATCAGAGGAAACAGGGAAAATATTGTGAATTGTTTTCCAACATTGATTTTTAGCCGAGTATAGTTCAACAAAGTAATGTGGATCCATTAGACTACTGTCTATCAAGTAGGGATGTAAACATAAAACCTTGTGCCACAAAATCATAGCCAAAACCAAATAAAGGAGATGTCGAAAAAGGATTAATTTTCATTTGATTCTCAGGAGAATTTTGAATGAGTTTGTATTTTCGAATTGCAGGATTCCATAATGTCATACTATAGCCAGGATTGTATACCATAATTAAGACCAATCCACTGCATGATTGCACTTCATAGTTACTACAGAATCCTGGGATATTGGGCTCCTCCACCAACACAAATTTTGAATTGATGCTTCCATTGACACGATTTTATATCGCGGTGTTCCTCACTAAATATTAACATTAAGGAAGACAAATTTTCGACGATTAGTATCGGAGATGATTTATGTAGATGGGACTTGATAAAGTCATCGTCATCGATACAACTACACCATGATTTGCAGCAACTTTTGAATCGGAAAAGAGATTTCACAGGAAGGTCTGATAGGATACAGTTGACAATATCTTCGGGTAAATTGGGGATTTTTGAGCGGCCGTTCATGGTATAACCTAGAATATTAGGGTTTCTTTTTCTACTTTAATGATGCTATATATAATAAACCACAAGATAATAACTCATTTTTTTGGATTAAATTATAGTATTAGCTTGTTTTTTATTTTATTTTATTTTTTTGATTATATAACTTCGGAAACAAAATCAAAAAAAAAAAAGAATAGCTTTTTAGGCCCTGTTTCCTCGAAAAAATAATATCTTTTGAATTGGTTTTAGGTGGGGAGTGGGGACTTTATTTTTGGCTACATAAATGGATCATAAAATCTAAAGTAATTACAAGTTTATACTCAAATACTAATGGATTAAATTGTGTTAGCTTGTTTTTTTATTTTATTTTATTTTATTGGTTATATAACATCGGAAACAGAACCCAAAAAAAGAACATAGTTTTAGGCCCATGTTTCCTTCCTAAAAAATAGTCACTTTTTAATTGGTTTTAAGTGGGGACTTTATTTTTTGCTACATAAATGGGCCATAAAATCTAAAATAATTACAAGTTCATATCCAAATTCAAAGTAATTTCTGAAATACACATTCTATCATAAATAATTACAATCCTTACCTCCATTACCCCATTCATTAAGGGTGATAATTTTTGCTTAAGTGATACTAAATTGGTATCATATACTGTTTGATAATTTCGCTTAACTGATACTAAATCAGTGCATATATATATATATATATATATATATATATATATATATATATATATATATATATATATATATTATGCATAAATATCTCTTTTTTATGAATGTGTATATGCAAGAACATGCTGTAAGTTAGCAGAGGGAATTTCATGATGAACCACAGGAACAGAGCATTCTTCTTCACTAACAGAGTGTGTTTCCGGATGAACGACAGGAACAGAGCATTCTTCTTCACTAACAGAGGGAGTTTCTTGATGAACCGCATGAACAGAGCGTTCTTCTTGTATTGCAGCAGGCAATTGGGTCACATTTGATTCTTTGAAGACTAAAGTAACTGGGCCAATGTTCCCATTCAAAATACTGTTCAACTCATCAGATGGAATTACATTAGCAGCACTGGAATTTACAGTTTCTTGACATTGTGATGAAGAAGAACTGGCAAGAAGATTCTGTCGAAAGTGATCCCAATTGACTTTCCTCCTAATGCTGCATACAACAAAATCCTCATATCGAATTTTATCATGTAGTCTCAAGTCCTCTAGTATTTTATCACAAAGACGATATTCTTTCATAAACCAGACATGATTATTTTCCTCAAAACGGAAAGTTCTCTTGAACCCAATCACTGATTTCTTCTTGTCGTAAACTGGTTTACTATTGTCAACTCCTTTCCATGAGCCGCCACCACCAATTATTCCCCTGTTGAAGTTCTTACCATTCCTTTTTTTTTTCTTTAACTGAATAAAGACATAATGATGATCAGTAGTAGTCGTATCGAATAACTGAGATGGCTTCTTGTTGCCATACAAGTCTACAAGTCGAATTTGGTTGCATTCAACAGGCATACCTGTAACAAAATTGATAAGATACTTCAGGAGTCCTTCATCATCAAAATTCATCCCCATATTTTATCGGGAAAAAAAAAGAAGAAGAAACAAACAAGAAGAGAGCGAGAGTGAGTAAGGATATTATAGAATGAAAATTATCAGGAATCCTTACCTATACACTATGTTGATGGCACTCTTAAATGAGCTTTCAAACAATATTGAGTGTTTGAAGTAGAAATTTAAAATGATTGAAATCTTGGTAAGATAGAATAATTTCTTGGACTACCCATTGATAAATAGAATGTTTATCCATCAATTAATATACACTCAAATGTTTTAAAGCGTTTTTACATAAACAAATCACATCCAATGAATACACGGATCATTGTGAAATCACTTGATACAAATAAAAATTTCATTATGACATCAAGAAAAGAATAAAAAGCTTTTTGGTGAAGAAACTTCATATCTCAAAGGGAAAGACAAGGAGATTGGAGAAAAGACAAGTTTTACTTTTGAGTTTCATATCTAAATGTAAAACTACTTTGAGTAATTGTTTTATGTTTGGGTGGCTCTTGCTTGATCCCCCAACCCTCTCGTACAGGAACATAAGGGTGACAAGAACATTAACTTTATGCATCTTACTTGTACAATATGTATATTGTGGACTTGAAAGATGATATTTGATGGTTTCAACATATAAGTATATGTGCTGGATCTCACAGCAATGCAATTGTCTCTGGCACAAGTATTGTTTTCGCTTGCAACTTAATGACTTAATTTGGAAGAAGCCTAATGCAGATATTCTTGTTAATAGGCAGAATATGTGATGCTGTTGAAGTAGCTGGAAAGAATGTGATGTCTACATCAGGCACTGTGACGACTGAATTTGTTTCTCACAGATATGGAGAAGAAGCAGCTAAGGCAACCAGTGAAGGGCTTCATGCTGTAGGGCATGCTTTTGGGACTGTGTGGGCTGTAAATGATGTGATTTCCCTTAAAGATTTCTTTAGCTCCTCTGATTAGATTAACAACTTTGAGCTTATCTCCTTGAAGCCTTTTTATACAACCTTTTACTTCATCAAAAAGAAGAAGCAAGTCTCTGAACCTCAAAAGTGCCTTGAAGCCCACTGCCCTGACCAAATCTGCTTCTACGGTCGCTGCAGCCTGATAAGAAGGCTAAGAATTCCAAGTTGTCACGTATAAGTGTGACCTTGTTTGACCTACCATTGCAGGTGCGTGCTGTCAACTCTTTGATATTTCACTTCATTTATATTATTAGTCATGATAAGAAATATATTCTGTTGTCGTAGATATGCTGTTTTAACTTATACTGTCCACCCAAATTCTCCATCTGTTCTTTGTACCCTCTGGTTTTTATGTATTATTTGTAGAATGAGTAATTGACAGTTTTTGTAGCAATAGTTAGAGTTAATTACTTTGTAGAATCTAGATGTCCATATTAGGCTTCAGCATATCAGCTAACCTAACTCCAGTTCCAACTTTTTTTGTGTGTGAATGTTTCATTTGGTGCCATCAGGAAAGCTGTGTTTTGATTCCAATTACTCTTGACATCTAGAAGTTAATTTTGTACTTACATGCCAATATGCAATTTGTTAAAAATTAAATGTGAAATAGACACTACATGGACCTCACTGGTTGTCTTTGCTTTTCTCTTAGGTATTAATGCACTATTCCTTTATACACGTAAAGCAGTATGTCGTCGTGAGGAAAGCTCAATTTAGCTGCGTATTAGCAAACTGATGTCATTGTGGGTGTTGGAGACAAGCAGCTTACTCTAATTCTACAGATTTGTATGACCAATACAAAAATCTTCGCAGAGAAGTGGGATTTGATCCTCATCTTCTTGATCCTTCCGGAATGTAAGGAACCATTGATTCAAGTACAGAGGCAGCATACACATCAAGTTCTTTGTGGTAAGTAGCAATGTCATAATCAGGACGAACAGAGCATTCTTCTTCATTTGCAGCAGCCACATTTGATGAATAAACAATCTATGAGATCTGGTAGAGGGATCTGGTCCCTCGAGTAGGAGCTATCGAGGATGAGTTAATGCAGTTGTAAAGCTGTTACGCCTACTGCGGTAGGTGGGCCCGATAGCTTAGGTGCAGAGCTCTCAGCCAATGGCAGTCTACTAGTCTCATAAGCAGTAAAAGGACGTACAATAGTCTTTAGTTGTTATTTGAGTTTAGTATCTTGTGTTCAAACATTGTAAGATCAATTCCTATGCTATAAAGGATCATATAGATCATTTCAGTTGTAATGTCGAGTTCATGGCAAGAGTTAGCCGTGGTGTGTTTGATTGAATTTTATGTTAACATCACCACAAGTGTCAAAAGAGGTAATGAAATCCCATGACTTAAATCATTGCTAATAGGCCACAACTTGTTTCTGTACAGATTCTAAGATAACAACAGCCCCAGCCTTTCATTCTCTCCTTCTAGAGACAGCTCAAGTGCAAAGCGCATTCAATCATTTGAGTAGATCAAGGAAGAGGAAGTAGAGAATTTTATTGAAGCAATTTCATTCAATAAGATGTTAGTAAAATGATCTTCTCGATGACGAATAACATAACAGCCAGGGCTGCCCTCCTCCCCTGTTCCATTCTCCACTTGATAGACAAGCACTACTCTCTACACCAGTACTTGTTGCTGTTGGAAATGAAATCCAGTGCCCATTGACTAACAACCTTGATGCGGTAAGGCTCGAGGATTTTGAGGTATGGAAATATTACTGCAGATAGGTTGAAGGTATGACCTTTCTAGGATTTTATCATTCAACAAACTTAAAAAAACACAAGATGGTTTCGAACCTGCGACCTTCACGTTATTAGCACGACACTCTAACCAAGCTAATGGGCCTCAATATTGATTTGGAGCTAACCATTAATCACATTTGTTTCCAAACAGTGCAGTTATCTTTTCATGTATAAGGAATTTTTTTTAAAAAAAACAATTCTAAACCACAAAGTATAAAAAGAAAAGTGAGTGCATTGACAGATAAAATTAAAAACATATACAACTCCTAAGTCAATAGATGTGTATAATCAATATAAAAATCTTCGTAGAAAAGTGGGATAGAATCGGCTTCATCGTCTTCTTGCTGTTGCGGAATGTTAGGAACCGTTGATTTGAGTTGAGAGGCAGCATAGGCATCAAGCTCTTTGTGGTAAGTAGCAATGTCATAATCTACTTCTTTTACAGAGGGAGTTTGTTGATGAACCAAAGAAACAGAGCATTCCTCTTCTATTGCAGCAGACACATTTGATTCTTTGAAGACTAAAGTAACTGGGCCAATGTTCGAATCATCAGATGGAATTACATTAGTAGTACTGAATTGTTCCGAATCTTGAAACTGACTCTCAGCAAAAAATTGTCCCAATTCTTGAAATTGATATTGAGCAAAGGATTGTCCCAAATCTTGATTTTCTTGAAATTGATTCTGAGCAAAGGATTCTTGACATTGTGATGAAGAAAGTAGTACTGAATCTAGAAAATTATCTACATTGCGATCCGAAGGGATGATAGCCTGAGAAGAATTGACGCTCCTGGTAATTCGACATACAGCAAATTCCTCCTCATGTCGAATTTGACCACGTAATCTCAAGGCCTTTAGTATATTATCACTAGGACGATATTCTTTCATAATCCAGACATGGTTTTCTTCATCAAAACGGAAGGTTTTCTTGAACCCAATCTTTAATCCTTTCTTGTTGTAAACTGGTTTACCATTGTCGATTCCTTTCCATGAGCCTCCACCACCAACAATTCCCCTGTTGAAGTTCTTACCATTCCCTGTTTTCTTCTTTAACTGAGTGAACACATGATGACGATTAGTAGTATCGAATAACTGAGATGGCTTCTGGTTGCCATACAAGTCTACAAATCGAATTTCATTGCACTCAACAGCAATACCAGTAACAAATTTGAGAAGATACTTAAGGAGTTGTTCATCGTCAATATTCATCCCCATATTTTATCGAAAAAGAAGGGAAAAAAACAGAGGAGTAAAAAAGAAAGAAGAAGAAGAGAGATTATATATATATTGTAGATTTTTTTTTTTAGGAGAAACCGTGTAAACAAGAAAAGCTCAACAATTCACACGTAACATTAAGTTACCGTTAAATAACTTCTGTGCCTTTTTTTGGAAACTAAAATTTTATTGTTTTAATGCTTAAAAAAAGGTCTAATCATTTGACTATTATGAGTAATGAACAAAGCTTGGGTGAGATTATGGGTGTGTTTGGTATGGAGGAAAATGTTTTCCATCGAAAATGTTTTTCTAGAAAATGTTTTTCTGGAAAATGTTTTTCTGGAAAATAAGTAGATTTTGGACTTATTTTTTCATGTTTGGTTGGTGAGTAGAAAATATTTTCCGAAAATGATTTTTAGTGTTTGATTTATGAATGAAAAATGTTTTTGAGGGACATCTTTTATTTTTACTAGAGTAAAAAATTACTTATGAAATTGAAAATATTTTTAAAAAATAAAATTATTATTTTTTTGGGGTGGTAGGGGTAGTGGGTGGGGGCAGGGGGTAGGACTGAAAAAAATAAAAATTTGAAGTTGATAGTATTTTTAAAAAACAAAATTAATTTTTTTTTGGAGAGGGGGGGCTGGCCGGGGGGGGGGGGGGGGGGGACGGTAGGAGTTTAAAAATAAAAATTTGAAGTTGAAAATATTTTTAAAAAAACAAAATTACTTTTTTAGGGAGGGGGGGGTTTGGGGGGGCTGGCCGGGGGGGGGGGGGGGTTCATGGGTGAAAAATAAAATTTTGAAATTGAAAATATTTTTTTAAAATTGATGTTTTTCCAAAAAAAAAAAGTGTAATTTAAAAGTGGAGTAGAGTTTTGGAAAATGTTTTCCTTAATTATTGAAAGAAAGTCATTTTCCTTAATTTTGAGAAAAATGAGTTGATTTAGAAAATATTTTCCAAAAAAAACTTTTGTCCCAACCAAACATGTGAAAATTGAAAAACATTTTTACATTTTCCAAAAAATGTTTTCCTTCATACCAAACACACTCTATAAGTGAAATAAAGCCAACATATGCTTTGTTTAATATTTTGAGTTTGTTGACCATGTGGAATAATGATAATAATATCATTGTGTTACGATATGTCTCTTTAGTTGGATTACTATCTCATATAAAAAGTGGAATATTTTACTTATTTCATCGTGTGTAATAAATAACTGCTTATGAATCTTCAAGACACTACTCGTCTTTGAGTAAGCAAGCGTAATTAACATTATGGATTAATTTAACTTAAGTCTAATTTTATACATGTCCCTTTTGTACGAACCGTGATTAATGAATGTATATATTATTCCCTCCTTCCTTTATTAGATGTGCATTTTCTATTTACACGGTAATTAGATTGATCAATTGTACTATACTATTTTTTATTCATATCAATGCACATAAAATAAGTAAGAAAAATAATACATAGAGTATAGGATATATATATATATATATATATATATATATATATATATATATATATATATATATATATATATATATATATATATATTTATATAGCTAACAAATATTATTTATAATCTACTTTGTTAATATATTTTTAGTTAATTAGTTTATAGTTTTCAATGTTTATATATTTTATTTTAATTTTGTACTTAAATATTTTATTTTGTATTAAGATCCGAAGTTATAATTATATTGTTATAGTTTTTCAAATTCGAAGTTAATAATTTACTTTATAAATATTTTTTATATTCAGTTTGCCTCCAGCCTTTAATCTTATTAATTTTAACTTAATGAATGTTGATATTTCAAAAAAAAAAAAAAATTGTAAGCATGTGAATTTTACAATTTTTTCAAAAATTTCTATTGACTTGACATTTTTTAAGTTTAGTTTATCACATAGGTAAGTGAAAATAAATGATCGCTTTTTTAAATATCGTATAGTTGTAAAAAAAAACCGAAAAAACTGACTTTATATGGTTTGATTTGGTTTTTAGATTTAATAAATCGACATAATTGGTTTAGATTTTTTTTTAATGAAAAACCAAACCGAACCGACCTATGTACACCCCTAGCTATAGTATTGAGAATTGTTCAAATTTTCAAAGGTCATACTAATTGTAGAGATAAAATAAAATAAAAAAATTCTATTATAATTTAGTAAGTGATGAAGAAATATGAGCAATGTTTTTTAATAAAATATCCATCCAAGGACAGATGGAATATCTGTCACGATCCAATTTAGAATCGTGACCGGCGCTAAGGAGAAGAGTTCCAAAGTAAGCCTTAATCAGAAAATCAGATAGAGTTTTCTCTGTTTTTGGGCCTATCCTGAAATTACATGTAACAAAAATCAATAACGCAGCCAACCAATCTCATCATTTTTCCACCTTATTCATCAATAAACTATCCGAAGAATAAAAATACTAATTCCAACTCTAAAACATAAGTCTCATACTAGACCCCAGTTTACAATAGGAAAGGATACTTATAACTTCTAATAAAAGAAATAACTATGGAGTGACTCTAAGAATTTCAACAAATGTCTATAACAACTAATAAGCTTGTTATCCAGGTGAACAAGTGTGGGGCTCACCGGAAATTATCAACTCGAAAGCTCTAGACCTTACCAAAGTCACCTATATTCTCTGTAAAAAATATAGCGAGGAAATAATCAACTCGAAAGCTCTAGTCCTCTTTGTTGAAACAGAGAAGAAGATGAACACAATTTGGATCTTTCAATTTTAATTTGATTTGTTGAAAAAAAGAAGAAGATGAAGATTGGGAATCACGTTAGCGAAATTGATTGGCGTGACTTAAAGGATTCAATTTTTTATTTTCCGTTTTTATATCCAAACTTTAATTAATAATGTATCCGCTCCATCTTTTTTAATGTATCAGCCTCTATTATTATTGTATCCGTGTTTTATATTTTTGAGGATTTCTGTCATTAAAAACTTATGTTATTTCAATCCTTTGCCCTAATATATTGATTGCCCCAATAACGAATTGGTTTGGGCTAAGCCCGTTTTAACTAGCTAAATATCATAGATGGATCAACGGGCTTATTTAGGCCTGATAACAAATATTCTATTGATACTAAGTAATAGATTATAAATAGATTCGTCGCAGTCATATATGCAATAGTGGAACTCTAAAAACATTGCTAACTCAAATGGAATCTGAACCCTCCCTTCAACGCACAAAACATTCTGAATTTTCATCAACTTCAATGCAAGACTCTTGTTTGACATTCCCTAACCTTCCATCACTGAAATCTTGTTAAGGCTTCCGGTGAAATCGTTGTTGGCTTGATTTAATATGTAGCCCTAGATTTATCAAGTCTCATCTCAGTTTGTGGACGGAAAACACTAACCATAAGTGGCTTATGATGATGTTTAATAAGAACCCATACAGTCGTATTTGTTCTCTTACATCTTTATTTTATGATTCTGTTACAGAAACATCTTACTTGAATATTCCCATGAAGGAACCTTATGAATCTTATCATATTTTGAGTTCCGTGAATGAATTCATTTGTCTAACTTGTCGTGCGTCTTAATTATATGGAATCCTTCGATTAGAAAGTGCAGGCAATTGGGCCTTGGATTAATCGTTTCACACTTACAGAATTTTTTTAAAATGATGAATCTATAACCTTGAAAACAGAGACGGCTGCCCTTGTTCATACAGAGGTGCAGATGTAACATTGCAGATTACCGGACTGATTTGAACTCAATATCTCGTGAAAGCAATTGTAACAGAGATGCAAATGACTAATAAATCATGAGATGTTCTTCTCTATTCCCTGGTTTTAATGTGCATTACCCTATATATATAGTACATGTGAAGGCTGTTAATTCCTCATTATCTACACCATTTCCTACCCCCTTAATCTCATGAATAGTTGTCATTTGCTGACATTAAACAAGTAATGTTGAACAAACAAAAGGAACATCACTGGACTTAATAGAGTTAAAGTTTTGTGATGATAACTTCTCAATGGCCACTTGGATACATGGTTCAGATATCGTCTTACCACTAATCGAACCAAAAGTTAATCAAAGAAACCCAATTTGATTTCAGAAACCATAGTGTAAAAGAAAACTGAAATGCATTGACAGATAAAAACAATACACAATTCTTCAAAGAATGAGTTGTATCAACCATCACATATTACTCTAACTCCACAGATTTGTATGACCAATATAAAAATCTTCGCTGAAAAGTGGGATGTCATCCTCATCTTCTTGAACTTCTGGAATGTAAGGAACCATCGTTTCGAGTATAGAGGCAGCATATGCATCAAGTTGTTTGTGGTAAGTAGCAATGTCATAATCAGAGCATTCTTCTTGCGGTGGTTCTGCTGGAATGTAAGGAACCATTGTTTCGAGTACAGAGGTAGCATACGCATCAAGTTGTTTGTGGTAAGTAGCAATGTCATAATCAGTGCATTCTTCTTGCGGTGGTTCTGCTGGAATGTAAGGAACCATTGTTTCGAGTACAGAGGTAGCATACGCATCAAGTTGTTTGTGGTAAGTAGCAATGTCATAATCAGAGGGAGTTTGTTGATGAACAGAGCATTCCTCTTCTATTGCAGCACACAAATTTGATTCTTTGAACACTAAACTAGCTGGGCCACATGGAATTGCATTACTAGTACTGAATTGTTCCAAATCAGGACGAACAGAGCATTCTACTTCTTTTACAGAGGGAGTTTGTTGATGAACCACAGAAACAGAGCATTCTTCTTCAATTGCAAGTAATTGGGTCGCATTTGATTCTTTTGCAAGTAAACTATTTAACTCATGTTCAGATGGAATTACAGTTTCTTGACATTGTGATGAACAACTCCCTGAATTGACTTTCCTCGTAATGCGACATACAACAAATTCCTCTTCAAGTCGAGTATGACCACGTAGTCTCAAGGCGTTGAGTATTTTATCAGAAAGACGATATTCTTTCATAATCCACACATGATTATTTTCCTCAAAACGAAAAGTTTTCTTGAACCCAATCACTGATTTCTTCTTGTCATAAACTGGTCTACTATTGTCAATTCCTTTCCATGAGCCTCCACCACCAACGATTCCCCTGTTGAAGTTCTTACCATTCCCTGTTTTTTTCTTCTTTAACTGAGTAAAAACATGATATTCAGTAGCAGTAGTCATATCGAATAACTGAGATGGCTTCTCATTGCCATACAAATCGACAAGTTGAAATTGAAGAGAGCTACCACTAAAAAATTTGAGAAGAGAGATCATAAGTTGTTCATCATCAAAATTCATCTCCATATTTTACCAAAAATAAAGAATGAATTAACACTCCAACTCGCTCTTTGGTATATATGTATAGAGAGACAAACCGTGTTTTTTAGGATTGGAATCCATTTTTAGAAACTCACACATAATTTTTAATTAGTGACCGTTAACTAAAAACATCTCTTTTATTGTTTTAGTATAGTAAGTAATAATATTTTCTTTAGTTAGTGTTAGAGGATAAAACGAGAAGTCTATGAATATATTAATTAGCTAAAATTTATTTTGTTTTTTTTACTTTTTGTTACTAAAAGGTTTGATAACATAAATAATTTATTTTTCATTTCATTTGTATAATAAATAAAAATATTGTATTTAAGAACAAATAAGAAAATTGACTAATTAGTAGTAAAAGAGTTTAATTAAATTAAATTTGGGTCGATGATATTTTTAGACCAAAAGAAAAAACGAGCTTATGAATTTAGCATATTGTATAATAACCAGGCTCATATTTGTGTTGAGTGTTTTGCAAAATATTAACTGGATTGGATTCAAAATTAATAGAAGACCTACTATTGGCTATTGTTTCTTTTATTGGAAGGAACATAGTATTATGAAGGAACAAGAAGCGTCATAAGTACAAAACAATGTGGTAGTCTATGTATGAGATTATCTAGATACATCATTTTTTAATTGAAATTGAGTTGAAGCATCATATATACAGTATTGACTAAATTTTATGTGATAAGTGATAATCAAGTTGCTTTAATATATCATGAAAGAACTACATATATTGAGGTTGATTGAAATTTATTCATGAGAAGAACTAGGATAACTTTTCACGGGTTATGTGAAGACGGAAGAGCAACTGATAGCATTGCTCACAAAAGCTTTAAATGAAACTCGAGTTGAGTATCTTTGCAACAAGTTAGGCATGATCAATATCTTTGTTCCAGCTGGAGGGAGAGTGTTAAAAAAATAAATATAGTTATATTCTTTGTAATATACAATGAGACGATATAAAATAACATAATCTCTAAAAAATTCTAACATTTAAATTAATTACAACAATCCATTTTTCCCTCCTCTCTTTCTTTAACATCTGGATACATCGATGCACCTCTATAAGATTAATTACAACTTTATTCTTAAACCCCAATCACTAATCCTTTCTTGTTATTAACTGGTTTACTAGTGTCCATGAGCCAACAATTTCATCGCGTTGAACATGCAGGCATACCAATAACAAAATTGATGAGTTGTTCATCATCGATATTCATAACAATTAATTTTTATCGAAAAGAAACGAAACAGAGGAGTAGAAAACAGAGAAGAAGTGAGCCAAAGTGAGAGTATTATTAACAAGAAACGTTGAAAAATTCACACGATACGGTTAACTGACTAATTTTATTGTTATAATATAGTAAGTAAAATTTAATTATCTTAATGCTTCAAATAAAAGTTTAATAATTTCACTATTATAATGAACAAAGTTTAAGTTAGAGATAAGGATAAACAATATGTACTCCATGTTTTAAGACAGTGTTGTATTAACATATATATTTTATCTATTAAACAATAAAATTATAGAGGGTGGAATTACTATCTCATCTAGAAGGCGAGATATCACTGTTAAGAGACACGACTATGAATTTGAGTAAGCGAGCTCAATTAATATTATGGATTAATTTAACTTGGTCGATCTCATAAACAGATCCTTAAACTTGTTGGGTATTTCCTTTTAGTATCTCAAATACGTCATTTTCCTATTAAATCATTTAACCACCCCTAATTTGTTCCTTTTAAACCGTGTTGGCTGATTTTGATCGGTTTTTCTATTGTAAATGCATTCAATTGTGTTCGTATTGTAATGATTTTGATTGAAGAAATAAAGACAAACTGTGTGTTAGTCTCATTTATTTTCTAATGTGTTCAAATGACTCGAAGTAAAACACAATTATTCGTGAACATTTTCACTGTCAATTAGACTAATGTCAATTGGACTAATGAGTTCTGGAACAACATATATATCATCTATCAGTACCCCTCACAAAATCTGGTTCCACATCAACCGACGGTGTTTAATAGAACTATGGGTGGTTCAATGATTCAATAAGAAAATAACATAGTTGAAATAAATGAGGGGAAGAACCCAACAGATTTAAAAATTTGTGTTGTATTTGGCCATTTAATTTATTGCTTAACCTTTATAAATTAAGGGCAAAAGACAGAAATCACATACTTTTAAGGCACAATTATCATTTGTCCCTTATAAGTTTATAATGACAAAAATCCCTCAAATGATACATAATATAAGCGCTGATACATTAATCTGATGCGCGAGATACATTAATTGTTAAGTAAGATACATTACATTTTATACATGATACACTAATTTGATGTATATTTTATACACGATACATTAATTTGATGCGCGAGATACATTAATTTGATGCACGAGATACATTAATTTGATGCGCCGATACATTAATTTGATGTGCCGATACATTGATTTGATGTGTGAAAATAAGGAACTTTGGGAATTTATCAAACTAATAAGGGATAATGGTAATAAAAGAACTTAAATGTGGGATTTATGTCATTTATCCATAAATTAATGCATAACCCTCAATTTAACGGTTAAGAAATAATTGTCTTTCGTACGGATTGTATATTAATCTTTTACAATTATTGTATTAATCCTAATGATCCACAAAGATCTCTTTTCCTATCCCTATCCCAATGAGCCGAATCTAAATCTATTACTTTCTGTTGAATGATAAAATAGTTCTAGTAAGCCTTGAATGAGTCCCTCGAAAGCTTGATACAAATAAATGAATTTTTATTCTATGTCTCCTCGTTTGAATCTGCTCATTGATTAAATAAAAATATGACGAATAACTAGTTGAATGCTTTCTTTCTGTTATTATTTTCCCCATTCGTAGTCTATTAATAACAAAATGAATTTTTCCAATGTATAAAATCAAAATTCCAATGGCTTTGGCTACTCCCGACCAATCAAAACGCTTTAATACAGTTAGTTATGGTGAACTTGTCAACAGTAGAAGTTCTAAGTCTTTGAAGTAGCAGCCATCTCGGATATAGCTCTTGCAATAGCACCATCAACCCCCTTATGCTTTTTCTTTCGACCTGTATCTGTAGATGAGCTCACAGATTGAATAATTTGATCGCATTGAACAGGATGGCATACCAGTAACAAAATTGATAAGATGCCCAATGAGTTGTTCATCATCAATAATCATACCAATACTTTATCCAAAAGAAAAGAAACAAAGAGTAGTAAACAAACAAGAAGAGAGTGAGGATATTGTAGAAAGAAAATTTACAAAACATATTTCACCTAAAAAAAAAAAAATCACCCATTATGTTCAACAAAGTGGTGACATAGTTGTTCAACATATTCATTCAAGTTCTCATCAGGGAATAAACCAAGTGTTAGTATATTCTTTTTTTCTCTTAACTAAGACTATGTACCATTGAGTTTCATTAGTAAGGTTCCAATGAGACAACACTCAAAAGGCATTTTATAAGACGTGTGTACTCTTTTTTCTATTAGATTTATTTTGAAAATATTTTAATCAGTCACATTATCTATAAACATCTAAGAGAGTCGTTTGAACTTGAATGTCCATATGTAACTTCTCTTGGCTATTACACGTAGCAATTCTTGATAATTCAGGTATAAATTAAATGGAGTCTTTAATATTAAACCGTAATTCCTCAATGTATCCTCAAGTAGTAACAAAAATACCCTTTCCTCTCCCAAAATCACTGGACAAAAAAATAAGATGGCCCATGCAGGTCTCGAACCTGCGACCTTCGTGTTATTAGCACGACGCTCTAACCAACTGAGCTAATGGGCCTCAATATTAATTTGCAGCTAACTCTTAAATTCATTATCCCAAAGAGTGCAGTTTTCTTTTCATTTACAAGGAAATAGTTTCATTAAAAAAAAAATTATAAACCACAAAATAAAGGGCTGGTGTAGAAATAAAAGTGAAAGTGCATCGACAGAATAAAATTGGGCAAACAAAATTTAAGACTGGAATTGTACTTAACTCCAGAGATGTGTAAAATCAATTTAAAAATTTCGTAAAAAAGTGGGATAGAAACAAAGCATTCCTCTTCTTTTGCAGCAGACACATTTGATTCTTTGAAGACACATTAATCTAATATCTCCTTATAGATTAATGTGACCACTTTTCTATCGTCTTCATTTGTTTTATCTTTTTTTTTCTCCCTTTCCACATTTTTTATTATTTGAATTAATTACTTTATTTTAAAAATAAATTGCCTAATTTATAACAAATAAATATTTTATTAATAGAACAATATTTACAACATAGACTCCTCGCACACAATATAGCTCCCTAATTTTACTTTTAATATATTAATCATAATTGTTGACACCCAATTTTGGCCTAACATTTTAAAAATTCGTAATTTGAAGTTTTATTTATTTAATAAGTTTTATTTATTTAATAGCTTAGATTTTTTTTTATAATTTTAAATAAGTTTATCGATAACTATCTTTATTTATCAAAATTTAGGATTTTTTGTTAGTTAATTTTTAAAATTGCATTTCACATGTCATTAGTTACGTTCATTATATTATTTTAAAATTCATTTTATTTGTTACATTTGTTAATATTTATGTTGAATTTAGCACAATCTAAAATTTAGTCAAATACGAAAAAAATTAAAATTTAGGAATTCTATTAATAATTTTGGGCCTATAATTTCAAGCCCACACATTTGGGTCGATTGCATTTTATTTATTTAGGTTAAAATTGGTGGTGGATAAAAAGGAGGGATATATTTTTTTAGATGGGTCAAGTATTAAGAAAGGCTTTAGTGTTCAGATTTTTCTGGTGACAAGTTCACCGGAGCTCCGACCGCCAGACCATCACCCAGAAGACCCCATTGCTTTCATTTATTTTCTTCCTTTATCAGCCATTAGGAACCATAAAAAAAAACCACTGTTGGATCCACCCCATTCTCTCTCCTCGACACCGGAGAAAACAAACCCACCAACATCTATGGCGAATTCCGGCCAAGCTCAGACTGAAACCAGCAAACAAGGAACTAGTCATCTTCTTCCTTGCTCCACAACTAGAAACACCGACCACCAAAACCCCTCCCATCACCACCACCAAAACCTCACTCAAACAGCCCCCAAACTCGCCTGAAATCACCGGAAACAACTCAGAAATGACATAACCAAAGACACCACCGTGAAACACGAATCTCCGCCTCCCTCTTCTCTTCCCCTCTCCTCTCCCATCGCCTCTTCTCCTCCCTCCTCTCGTCTCTCTTTTCGCAGCGCTCAGGCGAGCTGCCAGGCAGCAGCTGCGACCAGCAGCAGCCCGCGAAGAGCACCGACAAAAACCAAAGCTGCAAGCGCCGGCAAAGAGCACACACTGCCAGTCCCTTCCCCTTTCCCTTTTCGATATTTTGTTATTTATTTTGCAGATCTCAGGCAAGATCAACCGACCCAGCTACCGCTAACACGTACTCCATTCTCAATCATGGTGAAGTCTCCAGATCTGCTCTGAAAATCATTACTCCGGTGATCCCTCTTAACTTTCCGTTTTATATATGTTGGTGTCAAATTGTAAGTTCTTAATGTTATTATTTTCAATGTTATCTTTGCTTTAACAATTTTTTTTTCTTTTTTTTTTACACTAATTATGTTAGTTTAACGTTACTGGTTCTTGTTTGTTTTGGTTTCTATGTTGCAATGTCTTTTATTTATTTATTTGCTGGCTTATTATTATTGTGTTAACTTTTCTTTAGTATGGCTTTATTTTTATATACATATGTCTTCTTGTTTGCCAGTTACTATGGTCTTAGTTCATCTTATTTTATTCATCTATTGCTACTCTAATTTTGGTCATATACGATTGCTCTTTAATTCATTAGAATTGATTGGATTCACTTTCTATAAATTTCCATTAACCTGGTTGTTATGCTATTGTCATTTGATTTTTTAATCACTAAATTTGTTATATACTTGTTTGGTTAATTTGATTTTGTCCATAATGTTAGGACATTTTTCTATTTAGCTTTGTCTCCTCCAAGGAATTTTATTAAGTATTTTAACTACGTGTATGTTGGTTTGTTGTTGGCTTATTTTTATTTCATGTTTGCATTGTTGATTTTGTTAGATATATATAAGAATGTGAGTGAATTATGTTGTTAGGCGGTTATCATGTGGTCACTGACCACGTCATTGTATATCACTATTAGCTTGGTGTTACTTCGTGTTTGAAAAGAAAAATATTTGCTTTGTTGAAGTTGGCCAATGAGAAAACCTTTCCGGCGGTTTTGGAGGCCTCCCCATTTTTAAAAGACGGAAATCTAATTTAAGTTCATATATGTTTATTTGTTAAATTGGCCAATGAAAAAATTCTCCGTCGATTTTGGAGGCCTTTCCATTTTAAAAGACGAAAATCTAATTTAAGTTCATATATGTTTATTTGTTAAATTGGCCAATGAAAAAATTCTCCGTCGGTTTTGGAGGCCTTTTCATTTTAAAAGACGGAAATCTAATTTTAAGTTTATATATTTTATATGTTGAAATTGACCGATGAAGAAATTACCATCGATTTCCAAGGCCTTCAATGTTAATAAGACGGGTTTTTATTTTTAAGTTATTATTTCATATATTCAATTTTATTCATATTTATTTATTACTAATACTTTTACTAAGTATCTTTACAGGTACACAGAGTTGCTTCCATTGAAGCTATTCGAAGAGCTCAAATTATATTTTTATTCATTATTATGTAAATATCGACGTTAGGCAAACATTAGGCCGTTTCATATATTTTCCTATTTGTGTATATTGCATGTTTATATTACTTGTACATTATTTTATTTTCCTCCTCAATTTGAAAAAAAATGAATTCAATCGGGACCCACATTTGTGGATTTCGAAGGATGCTTAACCCCTTCCCTTCGGAATAATTTGAACCCCTTACCTAGAATCAAACTGGTTTCGTAGATCATTTAATGGTTTCCTAGTTTTTTCCTAAAATTAGGTGGCGACTCTCCTTTAAAATTCATTTATTTTTAAAACTCTTTCAAAAATTGAATCAATTAATAATTTTTTGAGTTGCCGCGATGTTTCGCCCTATTTTAATAGAGTAAGGATGTAAACAATAATTTTCTTTTCCATGACCTTCAAACTTTGATAACTTATGACATACCTTTATTTATGGGTGTACAAAACCGAACCAAATTGCAAATCGAGTCAAATCAGAAAAAAATTCAATTAGTGGTTTGGTTTGACTTGATTTGGTGTTGAAAAAAAATCCGACTATATTTGGATTGGTTTGGTTCAACTAAAAAAAAAAACTCGAGACCAAACCAACCCGACATTATATATATAATTTTAAAATTTTATTTTATACGTAAAAATACTTACTTTGATATAATTTTTAAATATCTCTTATACTTTTTCATCGTTTTTATCTTTTTAATATTTATTTAGTGTTTGGAAGTTAGAATTTTTAATGACCTAATAAAGATTATAGTCCATACATTTTGGTAATCATAATAAAGTTTAAATAAAAATTAAATTAATACTAATGCAAAAAGAAAATCAATTTAACACTAAGAATGACAATAATATTGAATATTTATTTTTTGATTTTACATAGATTTAGACAACTAAAATACATGATCTAATTTTACTTTCTTTTCATATTTTAGCATGATTTAGTAATTTAAATTAATATAACTTACATAAATCTCATAGTATAAAATCTAATTACATTCTATCCCTACTTTTTTCTACTTTACAAAAATCCCTTAAAATTAAAGTTATCCGGATACATAAGTTTCATCCGGATGCATTATGTGTGATACATTGCAAAAACTGTCAGTTGCACCTATTAAGAAAAATAATTGGTTGTTGAGCTTTATTAGAAAAATTAACCTAAAATTGATTCTATATCCCAAGAATCAAGCATAAGTGATTTTTATCAATCCATTTCAATCTGTAACAGATTCACATCTCTCAAAATTCAAATTTTCATCATCTTCATCAAGCCGCCATTGTAGCTCAAATCGTGAAGAGTTCTAATTACTCGACTAAGCTGAATGCTACAATATGAACATATACCGATTTTTTTGAGAAATTCAGAAATTAAGGTAAGCGAGATGAGTTTTGAAGGTTACAAAAATGATGAATTGTTGTTGGACAATTGATTTCATTTATGAATTTCAAAAGCTGTCATTTCAGTCGAGTTGAAGATCGATGAGATCAACTGAAATATATCCTTTCAATCTTCAAGTTCTCATCGAAGATTTTCCAATTTTGATTCAAGATTATAAAAAAAATGAGATTCAAGATTCTTTCTTCTCCCAGTTCAGCGAAGATCCTTTCAATTTTGATTCAAAATTATTGAAAATTTTGAGATTCAAAATTTTTCTCCTAGTTTATTGAAGATCCGAGAAGATACATCGTGAATATCTTTGTTATTTAGCATTTTACTATTTATGTATCTTGTTTAAATTGAGGTATTATATTTATACTAGATACATTAAATAAATAAATGTTGTCCATACGATGTTAGATTTGAGATCGATACGACATTGTGTGGTAATTGCTATGTAATTGATACATTTAGTATAAATTCAAATTTACGTATCATATCAAAAAAAATAGTGCATGATACATTACTATTTTGTATCTCGTTTAAATTAATAAGTATTGCATTTATACTGTCTACATTAAATAAGTAATTGTTGCCCATAAGATGTTAGATTTGAGATCGATATATTACCGTGTGGTAGTTGCTATGTAATTGATACATGTAGTATAAATTTGAATTTACGTATCATATCTAAAAAAATTAGTGCATGATACATTATTATCTATGTATCTCGTTTAAATTGATAAGTATCATATTGTTTGCCTTGAAAGATATGTATGCTTATATAATGTAGTGTATCTGATACAATAAGGTTGTGAAAGAAGGATGTACCTAATCTGAAATAAAATGTATTTATAAATGTATCACAATAAATAAGAATTAAGTTATTAATTAGATACATGAACAAACACAATTCATTAAAGAAATTTGTTTATGAAAAACACCAGAATAAAGAGAAAAATAGTAAACCGTATGAATTTTTGGTGAAATTAAAACTAATATTATTATGAGACAATGAGAAGATTCGTAGTAATACAAGAATCCTAATCAATTTTAATGAATGATTAGTTGTTAGAGTCCATAACGAACTCAAATGATGAAAAATTTATAAATATTATATATATATTTTTAATCAAACACACGAGGTAAGTTTTATTAACCAAAAATAAAGAAACTAAATACAAATATCAAATTCAACAGTGATTTGAAAATAATAGAAAAATAAAACAACTATTAAACCAAAAAAAGAAAAAGAAGGAAAAAGACACACAAAAAAAAACGACAATAAAAAAGGCAAGAATTTCTACAAATATTATATTAATTATTATTAAATAATAACTAATACCTACTGAAAATCAAAATGAATTCAAAATTTGTAAGTGCTAAAGAAGTGGAGAGAATCTAGGGATAAAATGGAGGAATGAAATGAGGAGTGAGAAACGTGAATGTAGGCTAAAAATAAGAGTATAGTATATATGTATCTGGAAGATTTTATGTATTGAAGGAATTAAGGGATTTTTGATTTTTTTTTTAAAAAAATAGGGATAAATGAATATTAAGGTAAGATAATGTGTGTATATAAGTAATTTTTTCTTTAAATTATGATCAATTTCATTATGACTTATTAATTTGCAATATTTGTTTTACGTTATTTTATTATTTATTTGTTGGATATTTAGTGTCATTAATCATATCATATTTTTTGTTATTTTTTTGAGAAATAACTTAGATAGTTGCATTTTGGTAGGACTAAAGAAATATTTGAAGTACAAGTAAATATATGTTTGTATGAATACTTTATTGAAAAAATCCAAAAATTCTAAAAAATTCGAAGAAATCCGAAAAAAATTGAAGTTGAAAACCCCCAGTTTTATTGATTTGATTTGGTTTGTAAATTCAAAAATCCGACATAAATAATTTAATTTGATATTCGAAGAACCCGAAGCAACCCGGTCATGTACATGCACCCCTACCTTTATTATGCATGTGTAAATTCATAAAGATTCACATTTAAAATTATCATTTCTCTTCTTTATCATCTTGGTTTGTGAATTAAATAAAATGTAACAAAAAAAGTTTATAAAATAAAGATAAGAAATATTTCATTCTCAAGTATTTCTTTTCAATTTATATATTTAAACATGTTTTTCTAATATTTATTTATCTATGTATTATCACCCTTCAACCAAATATGATCAAGAATATCTTTGTAATAATAAAAGAGAATGGCATAAATTTGTCCCAAAAAGTTGAAAACACGTATAAACTAGGCATAACACATAAATATGCCCTTTAACTTGGTTTTAAATTACATTTACGCCCTTCGACTGTGATTGTGTGAGTGTGCATAAGTAGGCACTTAAACTTGTATAAAGTTGAACAAATAGATACACATGTCCTACATGACATCATACATGTCATTTTTTGTCCTACGTGGTGTCCTATTGAGTATCGTGTCACATAGACTCATGCGTCTACTTGTTCAAGCTTATACAAGTTTAAGTGTCTACTTGTGCATATTCAAAGTTGAAGGGTATAAATATGAAATGAGGTCAAGTTAAATGACACATTTATGTATTATGCCTATAAACTATTATGACAAACTATTACACACTTTACTATTTAAAAGTGAATTTAATATTAATCTCCTGATTCATGAGACATGTAACACTACTCTCACAGTATGTGATGCATTACACTCTCGCCGCCAACCTGCCACATTAGCGTAAAATTATAATTTTTATATCCTCTTTATTTTGTTTTGTTTATTCATTAACTTTTTTTTTGTTAACTACTTCCTCCTTTCAACAATACTTGTTCACTTTATTATAAATTCATGGGAAAATGTACCCTCTAGCCTATGACCGAAATCTCAGAGACACACCTAAACTTAACTAGAGTCATATCACCCCACTAAACTAATTTAAAATGAAATATATACACCACAAATGCTGATATGTCATAGAGAGTGTGCACACTCTCTTGAAGGCAAGTGATGAGTGCACAAATTGAACACATGTCATTTTTTAATTTGTAACTTTATAATTAGTTAGTACACATATTTATTGATAATAAAACTTATATATATATATATATATATATATATATATATATATATATATTAATTATTTTTATTTCTTTGTAAAATATTTATTTTAATTTCTTTTCACTTTAAATTTTTTTCAATCAATTTATCATCTTTTTACTTTTAATTATTTTTAATAAATTGTGTTATGTAAAAAAATAATTTAAAAGTGTCCTTTAGTTTTAATGTTTTAAAATTTTTATGTATTATTTGATTTTCTTCACTTATTTTGATATCCGTTCAAAATCAATTTATTTTAAACACAAGACAATTGAAATAAAATCAAAACGGAAGACGAAGAAAATAAACTCAATAGAAAAATAAAAGAGAAAAAAATTAATGTAAGTAAAAAAAAATAATTTCGATACAAGGTAAAAGAATGTGTATTAACTTAATTTAAATACAAGATAAGAATAATTTTTTTTAAAAATTACAAAATATTTTAAAAATTAAGAAATATTTTAAAATTTTCTATTTTATTTTTAAAATATTTTAATTAAAAAAATAAAAAAAATTATTTACACACATGGCGGCGAGTGTGTACAAACACAACAAACTTGGGTGGTTGAAGCAGTCACATCAGCACAAAAGGTGCACAAAAATACGAATAAAATGAGTTTAGGGGGTAACAGGACTCTAGTTAAGTTTAGGTATGTCTCTGAGATTTAGATCATAGGCTAGGGGTTACTTATGCGTTTTCCCAAAATTCATGGATAGTTTACATTTAGTTCCTAATTATCATTATCATTAATATATAGTTATTTCTCTATTACATTTTTCAAGGTATTGTATTTATTATTTTTAAAGGGTGATATGGTAAAATCACCCTTCTATTTGTATTTTCTTAAGGGGTGTGTCAATAGTGAACAACTATTGATGGACAAAGCGAGTATATTTTACACCCTACTTAAATATTAAAATTCTCTAGTAAATATAAGTTCTTCGTCACTAAACCTCCATCTCTCATCTCACCAAAAAAATCATGTCTAGCCACCTTTATTTTTGATGAGTCCGAAGCCTAAAGGGCAAAAAAAATTATCAAAAATTTCAAAAGGGTATATCAAATTTTTTTAACCAAAAGGGCAAAAATGCTCCTCACATACAGATTTTTTTCTGACGCCGTTATTTCGTTAGAATCAAAATTGCTGACCTACCAGCGATTTTGTCCAAAAAATAATAATTAGAAATCGCTTCACGTATAGCGATTTTAGTTTTAAGGGGAAAAAATAATAATCGCTTGGCGGCGATTCCAGTAAGAATTATTTATTTTTCACCACTACCAAATCATCTTCAATTCCTCTTTTTTGTCACCACTCACCACCAACATAGCTGTCATTACTATAAATTTTTTTAACCACATACGCTTTCTTTTTTCTCCACTACATTTTCGCAAAAGTGCAATGATATGCAGGGGCGGATTTAGGTGTACGGGTGGGGGTGACACGGCACCCAGTATTTTCGGAAAAAATGTTGTATACACATGTATATATATATAATGATTAAATATATATTACTTTTGTCATCCAATGAATCTGCAACGGAATAGCCCAAATGGTAAAAGAGATGGTCTGCCATTTTGTCGACCCGGGTTCGAACCTCAGCAACAACATTTAATTTATTTTACTTGCTCCCTTTTTCTTTTTCTTTTTTTTTCTTTTCTTATTTATTTACTATTCTTTATTAATTCAAATTGACCCATTTTCATAATTATATTTTATTTTTTTTACTTTCTCTCGCACAAATTATTAATCTATTGATTTGAGTGTAACGTATTTATTTTGTTTTATCAATTAGTGAGTACTGAATTATGAGCGTCAAATAAATATTATTAAGAATATATTTAAATAATAGTTTTTAGAAAAAACATAAGTTTCAAAAAAAAAATATAAAAAAAATAAAGGTTCTTTCGATTTTCATCGACGTTTTTGCTAAGTAAGATAAATAGGCTGAAATTACAATATTTATTATTTCCCAACTATATATCTCCAACACACATAAAGTCAATGGAAGATGAATATATTATGTTAATATTATTAGATGGTTTATACAAGCTCAATTTTAACGTGACTTTTTTTCCCTCAAAGTTTCAGCGAATAAGACATTTAATTCCAAAAAGAAAATAAAAATTGAATTGTTTAGTTATCTCTGATCACATAATATCTAAAAGAAAATATTACTATCGGTATATTTGATCGTATAAAATAAAATAAAATTAATAACATGAATTGTAACCCAAAATTAAAGCAACCAATCCTTTTATCTTACTTGAATGTTGTGGCACCCTCGACCCTTAAATCCTAGATCCGCCTCTGATGATATGTAAGAAGGTGAAGATTTTGACAGTTGACGTACTGATATGGAGTAAAAATATTGAAGGGAACGGATGAAAAATAAAGAATGAAGATAGGTGTGGGGTAAGCCTGGGTGGGGTTGGAAGTAGGATTCTGATTGTTTTGGGGTAAGCCTGGGTGGGGTTGGAAGTAGGTTCTGATTGTTTTGTCACATTCATTTTAGGGTTAAATGAATTCACTTTTAAGTTGTAAAAATATGCAATATATCGTCATGAATAATTTAAATGTGTATTTGTCATGATTTTACTTTAATTTCATCATAATTTATAAAATGATTTTTGGGACTCAAACTAGTCATGCCAAAAAGTAGATCGGTATTCAATTTACTAAAATGATTGTTAAGCTCTGAAAGTTGCAGATATATAAGACATAATATATAACCATGATTTTTAATTTGGCCTTAACGGACAATTATGCCCTTAAACTTTGAGTGTGCACAAGTAGACATTTAAACTTGTACAAAATTGAATAAGTAGACATACATGTGCTACATGACATAATACACGTAGGACGCCATGCAGGATACAAAATTTTCATGTAGGGTGTCATGTAGGACGAATGTGTCTATTTTTTTAATTTTATACAAGTTTAAGTGTCTACTTGTATATATTCAAAGTTAAAGGTCATAATTATCGACTAATGTTAAGGGTTATTATTGTTATGCATTATAACAATATAAAATCTTCAAAGACGCAACTGATAATAATATGTAATACTTGAAGTTTTACACTTTGATTTTTCATGACAATACTTCTCATCCATTTTAGCAATCATATATTATCATTCTTTATACAAAATAAGGAACATCTTTTTAACAAAAAAAACAAAACATTTTTACCTAAGAATGTGAGTCATAGACCTATTTAGATTTCCTCGTCGATTGCAATTGTCTCCTTGTGAAATCAATAAGCTTCATAACACTAACAATCCTAATTTAATTTTAATTTTGCAAAATATATTCATATGTAATTGTCAAAATTTATATATATATATATATATATATATATATATATATATAAATATATATATATATACTCAAAATTTAAAACTTTTAATTAATATTAAAAAAATATACTTTCTATTTCCTAATAACTCTGATTTGATGTATAATAGTTGTATATAACATGAAGATTAAAGTGATATTTTGAAGGAAATAAGAAAAGTTGAAGTAGACAGATGGAGAATATTGCAAGTACGAGGATTTTTCTCTTTCTTCTTCTAATAATAATAGTAATAATTATGGAGTATTATATTATATAGTCAATAAATGAAAAGGGGCACGTGGTGCTTTGTGTTGTTACATGACCCCAAAGAAACAATGCTTTGTTTTGATGGACAGAATATTGGATGGACTTTGGATCCCACTGAATCCTTATAATTAATAAATAAAATACCTAACTTCCCTTGTGACCTATCTACCTTCTTCACAAATATCTCTCTCCAACTATAAATTCCCCATCAACTATCTGCCATTCACCAACTCAATAGGGACTTGATATTTGGTAGTGGTAAGTTTTTTGTAAATAATTTATTATATTGTGTATGAATTGTAAAAGTAATATTATATTTAATTTATAATTTCAAAAATTTCATAATTAATATTTTAATTATGAAATACATATATATACAAATAAATAAGTAATTGAGCAGTGTTTTCATTGAGATTTGCTATATATATACAAATAAATAAAGTAAATGAGATTACTCATTCATCCATAATACTATTACGATATATCTACATACTATTGTGATATCATTGAGGTATGTTTCGATTCTTCAATATTCTAATTTTAAAAGGTTTCATAATTTAGATGCATTTTTAAAAAAAAATTGCAAAATGAAAAGATATTTTAAAAAATTCTATTAATAAATAAGATGACTTTAATAATTCTCTTTAATTATTACTTGTTTATTTCTTAAAAAAAAAGAAGAGTCCAATCCAATATGATACTGATAGGGTTTCAATATACCAACAAAGTATCACATATGATTAAGCTTAGTCCTATATGATATCGACATTGTATCTATGTACGGACGGGATATCACAGTTGATTAATTCATAATAGTGATGCTAACGTCATGCCCAAAATAAGAAAGAAGAAAGTGGGATAAACTGGTAAACAATTTGGGTCATGGGTCCATTACAATAAATAGTTTGAGTTGAGTTCAGTTTGGATAAATAGTTTTACAATTTGATATATTTTATGTAGTTTTTTCTTAAAAAATAAGTAACCACAAAATGAGAAGAAAATGTTAAAATAAGGACATGATCAGTTGACGAAGTGGCACGAAGCATTCTTAGCGGTACGAAAAGAGGGGTCATGATCAGTGGCGAATTTAGAGCTAAAAAGTAGGGCACCGACACCCGTGGTCTTTTCGTAAAATTAGATATTTTATGTATATATAAATATATATATATTTACTAAAATTTGTATAATATTATATTCTGGCACCCTCACTACAAGAAGTCTAAATGGTTCACATGGTTAATTAATGTTGAGCTTTCGACCTTGAGGATCAAAGATCAATTCACACTTTAATACATTTTACTTGGTGCACGCATGTTCGAAAAATCCAAGATTCTCCTCTGGTCGTGATGATATCATCTATGTTCGTACCACTCCTCATCGAGTAGATCTCGCATCCAACTAAGTCTTTGACCAGGGAACGGGAGAATTTCCACTACCGCCGGAAGGCCCGTCATGTTATGAGCGACGTTACCAATTGGAGGTGGACAAGATGGTGATGAATCGCGATTGGTCTAAACCTTCGACTAGTGACTTATTGTGGCCTGTCCGGACGAACCAGTTTCTTCTTATTTCAATGGTAGATGGATGATCAGGTCGGTAACATAAGGATGGAGGACTTCTACATGGTCTTTTCGTGCGCTCGACTAGAAAGGTGACTTGATAGGCGAACGAAATACGTTTTTGTAGGCGAGTAGAGTGAGACAATGAAATTGTTTAGGCAAAAGAAAAGCAAATTGGTTATTATAATGAATGAGATTTTTTATGGTTACCTAACAATGAATTCAAATGATAATATAACAACAATCAAAATAACGTGATATTTAAACTAAATGCCCTTAAACTTTGTGAAAGAAATGAAAATGTCCCACGTATATACTTTGGCTAAAAAAAATATCTTCACCTTCAGTACTTTGGTTCAAAAATGCCCTTAAACTACGTGGAAGAAATAAAAATGTCCTTCGGTTGTAGTTTCGCCAAAAAATGTTCTTGACGTCAATACTTTGGTTCAAAAATGTCCTTATTTTTATTTAATGCGTCAAAATGCTCATTTTCTGAATAAATATAGTATTATTTTCTCTTTAACACATTCTTTTTCTAATAATATTTTTTAAAAATTAGCAAGTGTTTATCTTCAATTCAGGAAAAAAATAAAAAATAAAAATATTTCTTATTTTGTTATCATTATTTTTTATTGTTATATAAATATAAATTAATGATCGATATACTATGATTTTATATATATGACATATATTATCTCTCCAAAAGGTACATGAAGTTATTCTATTTTAATTAATAAAGTGAGATTAAGAAGAAGAAAAATACTTCCTACTTTTTTATTTGTTAAAAAGTGATTTTTGAAGAAAGAAAACAAGAATGATATTCTTTAATAATAATATTTTAATTAGGAAGAAGATGTGTTTAAAAGAAAAAAAACTATATTTATTCGGAACATGATATTTTTTATCCATTTTGTAACTATAGGGGCATTTTTGGATCAAAGTATTGACTGCAATGACATTTTTGAGCCAAAGTATCGACAATAATGACATTTTTGAGCCAAACTATAAATGGAGGACATTTTTTTACCATTTTCCCTTAAATAATACTCCCTTTATCTCTCATTACTTGTTAATTTTCTTTTTTTAGTTGTCTTTTATATTTGTTCATTTTGATAAATTAAGAAAGGACAACTTATTTTTAATTATTTATCTTAATTAATTATTATTATTATTTTAATATATGTGTCAATTCAAAAATTGATAAATAATTAGAGAGTGAATACTATACATTGGTAACAACCATGGAAAGAGTATGAAAAATTACAACCTATCATTTTTGCATTGTTAGGGAATCAAAATCAGAATTTATTAGAGATAGAAGTTATGTCTACCCTCAAATTGATTTTATGACTTTCTTTGCCTTTTTGGCAATTTGTGTATCAAGCAAACATCAAAAGTTGGTTTTTTTCTCTATTTTCAAACAAAGACTAGCTCCACTTTTTTCTTGAAATCTTTTGGAAAAAAAAACAAAGGCAGAAAGACTTTTGTATTTTCCTCCTTCCTTGTTGTTCTTTCTCCAGTTGGAAGAAATAGGAGTAGTTTTTCTCTTGTTTTCACCTTCAGAATAAGCAGTTGATTTATGTAAATCAGAAAAGACCAAGTCTTTTGTTGTTGATCGTTCAAAAGAATCCATGGAAATGGAATTCTACACAAACCCATCTCGTGTTTTCCCTCTTACCTCTTTTATTTGTTCGTTTTGTATAAGGGATTTGGTTGATAGGGCTAAAGATTTCATTAGCGTTGCGGTTTCTGCAATCATTGGCAGCGTCTTATCTGCAATCTTCACCTTCTTCTTTGCATTAGGTGGGTATTCGCTATTTCTTTCATTCTCTATTTTCTTCCACCATTTAATTTGTGTATATGGGATTTTGTATGCCCTGTATTGGGGGTTTGCACATATTTGATCAGGGGTGTGTGTTTCCTTGTTGAGATTGTTTCTCTGACTTGAAATTCAAGTTGCTTCTTCTTAATAGCAGAAAAAAGAAACTTTTTTGGCGTTTCTATACCTTTTGATTACCAAAATATGGAAAAGATATTAATGAAGTGGTTGAGATATACTCTCTTAGGCGTGCTACGTTCGCACCCTGGTTTAGAAGTAAATGAGCAAGGGGTTTGATACCGTTGTTAGACCGGGATGGTTATAGGCATTCATATAACCACCCTAACTCTGTTTAGGATTTTGGTGAATTGATTGATTGATTGACTGATAGATATGTTATTGTGTTCCAAATGTTTAGGGGCTTGTTTAGATTTTGTTATCTTTCTCTACCTATTGGTAGCTGGAACTAATCAGAGATCGATTGGCTTCTTGTAGTGGGCACCTTATTAGGAGCATTGACTGGAGCTTTGATTGGCCAGGAGACGGAGAGTGGATTTGTCAGAGGTGCTGCAGTTGGTGCCATCTCTGGTGCTGTTTTCTCTCTTGAAGTCTTTGAGTCATCTCTGTTACTATGGCAGTCGGATGAATCTGGAATAACATGTCTTGTTTACTTGGTAAGCAATATAGATTCTTTTTCACTGATAATGCTGAGAGTTGGTTCTATAATATTATAACTTGATTATATGGGATAGTAATGGATGGGAAAATCGTGTCCTGATCCAATATTGGCGTCAATCTACAGCCCACTCACGCAAACCAACTACTTACGACACCATAGTCCCAAACTAGTTAAGGTTAGCTATATGAATCATTTATATCCATTAAGCTTCAATTGGACCGCTTTCATTGCTATTCAATAATTTTATCTTATAAGAAAACTTGGGCCTTTGCTGACACCAAAAATTCTCTATATCTCACATCTATCCATATACTGAATTTCGAATCTCTAGATAATGTAGAGGACTCTTCGCGAATATGGATCTAATGTAAGTGTACCAACCCGACAAAAAGCTAATCCCAACTAGTACTTTTGTTTCCATTCTGTTATGTTCTTCCCTAGTCTATATGGATTCAGAGATTGTAGATCTCTAGAGACAGCTCCCCGTTATGTGGTTTTAGCTCCCAAAATATTTCAAGTGACCTTTCATCTACTCCTTTATGTCTGCTATTTTAGCATCCACATTTATATGACACTCGTCTTGTAGAATTTCCCTCACATCAACTGAAGAAGCGGGAGAGACGAGAGAGCATTATTATAATCTTAAGATCATTTTAGTGGCTCTAAGGTATATACCCTTGATTGATGGAACTTTTAAACTAAGCAGATTGATGTACTCACAAGCCTGTTAAGTGGTCGATTGGTTCGTGAGAGGATTGGCCCGGCAATGCTAAGTGCAGTCCAGAGTCAGGTAGGCATATATGCTACATGATTGTTGTCCATCTAAAATGCTGCCAGCAACTTACTTTCCCTTCATTGGCTGACTCTTTCTTGTTGAACAGATGGGAGCTGTTGAACTTGCATATGATGAGGTTCCTAACATTTTTGATACGGGTGCGGCTAAAGGCTTGCATGGAGATTCTGTTGAAAAGATCCCCAAGATTGTAATCACAAAAGGTAACAACTTGGATGATTCTGGAGAGAGAGTCTCTTGTTCCGTCTGCCTTCAGGTGAATTACATTTACACCTTTTGTGTGCTATTTGTCCGGATACTGCATTACTTGTTGATCCTGAATCCATTTATCTATTATATGCATACAGGACTTTCAACTTGGAGAAACTGTTAGATGTTTGCCACAATGTCATCACATGTTTCACTTGCCATGCATCGACACATGGCTGTTGAGACATGGCTCTTGCCCAATGTGCAGAAGGGATCTGTAATTGCTCCATAAACTATAACAAGGTTATATAAGTTCTTCATACTGGCTGCTGTATGGTTTCCTTAGTAGTCTTTCTTCACTTGCCCCAGTTTTCAAGGAAACCTGTGTATTTAGTGGCAAGTATGTGCTTTTTCGAGTTTGGTTGTTGTAGACTATTACTTTACCTGTAAATTGAGCTATTATAGTGTTCACAACTTCCACTTAATGGTATTCTCTATCAATGTGTCTCATTCATGTTTGCATTCATCGTGTGCAAGAAAACTTTTGTCCTGAACCTGATGGCTTAGAAACATTCATGTGCTTTCTGGATTAAGCTACATCCTGCAATTCCAGTCAACCGATTCACCGTGAGTATAAATAAGTTGCCCTTGTTAAAACAGAACGACAACATAAATCATTCAACAAAATTCCCTTTAGCCATAAATACAGGAAGGTTAGTTGATATTATAGGCTGCAGAAATGAGTTCTTGATAAGATCTATTTTGTTTCATTCAGAAGTTTGTCTTATACAAACACTTAAATACATATGTGAGAATGAAAAACCTTTATTTGTAATATAATAGAATACCCCAGTCCCCAAACAATCACAACTGTGTCAATAAACTCAGGGATCATAAGGAGTTGCAATCAAAACAAGATCATCCTTTCTTGTTGCAGAAATTCCAGGTGACTCTGTCAAGTCCAAATTTTCGTGACTTTGTCCGTTAGGGAGTTTCCAGTCGAAGTGATAAAGCAATTGAGCTAAAGGTTGTCCAACATTCGCTAAACCAAATAACATTCCAGGGCAAATCCTTCTTCCTGCACCAAACGGAATAAATTGATGATGACTTCCAAGAAAGTCAACAGAACTATTCTCAAATCTCTCTGGTGAAAAGCTTTCAGGGTCATCCCAACTTTCAGGATCTCGTCCAATTGCCCATGCATTAACTATGACTCGAGTTTTGAAAGGTATATCGTACCCATCAATCTTTGTATCCTCCATACATTCTCTAGGGACTAACAAAGGAATTGGAGGGTGCATCCTTAAAGTTTCTTTGATTACCAACTTCAAGTACTTAAACTCATCAAGATCAATTTGTTGAAAACCTTTCTTCTCCTTCAAAACTTGTCTCACTTCAGCTTGTGCCTTTGCTAAAACACTCGGTTTCTTCATCATTTCAGCTAATGCCCAAATTATAGTTGTCGATGATGTCTCAGATCCCGCGGAGAACATGTCCTACATGATGAAAAAAGAATTAAATAAAACAACTATGATATCATTCAGGTTACCATATCAAGCTTGATATAGAATACTTACGACTAATATTGCTTTGATATTGTCATCCGTGATGGGAATTTGAACTTCTCCACTTTCTCTGACTCTTAACAAGACATCGATCAAATCTTCACCTCCAAATTCACCATTACCCTTTTTACCATCTGCTCTGTTCTGTTTATGCTCATTCACTACATTTTCCAAAATTTCATCGATTTTACGATGTGCCTTCAATAATCTAGTTTCCGAACCACCAACATCATGTAACATTTTCCATGTAGGGAAAAAATCAGCAACACTAAATCCACCTGCTAATGATATTATTTCCCTCATAAAAATTATCAATTTGTCTTGGTCACGACATATTTTTCCTAAAGCTGATCTACAAGTTACTGAACTTGTAAACCAAAATATTTTATCTGTAAGGTTGACGGGAATATTATTAGGCATCGTTCGTATAGACGAAACCATCTTGGATAGCTCGTCTTGACGAATCGAGCTAAAGAATTTAACCATCTTGGCACTAAGGAGTTCAATTATGCAAATTTTACGAATCTGTCTCCAGTATTCACCATAAGGAGAAAATGCTATGTCACTACTATCATAGTGGACTATGTCGGCCACTACAAGTTTCGGCCTCGTTGCAAAAACGAGGTCATGAGTTTTTAGTACTTCCTTAGCCATACGTGGCGAAGAAATGATGACGGTAGGAATTTCTCCGAGTTGTAAGTGCATGAGCGCTCCATAGCGTTTTGCTAGATTTTTTAGGCCATGATGAGGGAGTGGACCTGCCAGTGCCAAATGATGTAGGCTTCCAATAAAAGGTAAATTCCATGGACCAGGAGGCAAATTTAGGTTTTGAGTTTTCCATTTTTTGAATAGAAGAAATATTGTTGAGAGAAAGAGCAAAAATGCAACAAAGTTTGTGAATTGAATCTCCATTATTTTTTAGTTGGAAGGAAGGAATTAATATTGATGGATATATTGTTGCATTACATTACTAAGTGATCAAGTTATATATATAGTGTCTTTTGTCTCATTAAATTCAAAATTGTTGGGTTAGCTATTATATTGTTGGCGTGCCAGTTTATTTAAAGTCTAAATTGTTGTGCCATTGAAGTTTCCAACTTTGACATTTTCTGGAACTACAAAAAAGAAAAGTATTACTTTTAACAATATCTACTTTTATTAGTCATGTTATGTTTTTTAAAAGTTAATTTAATTAATTTTTAAAGTTAAATTAGATTATATTAATTCAGTATTTTAAAAAAATAATTAAATATTCAAAAATTATACAAAATATACTATAAATTATAACAATTTTTTTACATATTAAAATATTAATTAAAATTTTAATTTCAAAAAGAAAAATCATGACAGTTAAAAATTCACAAATTAAAAGTGAACAGATGTATAAGACTTTAAAGGTGGATGTGTTAGTGTCACCAAAATTGACAAACTTTGAATAGAATGTTTAATGGCAATAATACGTAGTTCCCTTAAAAAGCTGCTAGCTAGTCAAACATATAACTTGGCTAAATATTAGATTGGGGTGAAAAGTAAGTTTTATTAACATTTTTTTTTAATTCACGTGTATGGAATAATAATATATTCGATATAATGTTACAATTATGTATATATGAAAGGTAAAATGTACAAATTGATATGATAATATTGAAATTATATTGTACGGCTCCAATATAATTTGATTACTTATTGCAATACTTATAATTTTAAGGACACCAAAAGCAAATTTTGATGTTTTTGTATAGATAACAATAAGGATTTTGCAAAATGCAATAAGGTTTAAATAGTGGTATACAAAATCAAATCGAGAATCGAATTAGCCGTAAATCGAATCAAATAAAAAAAATCGTAAATTGAGTTAAATCGTTTGCAAGTTAAATTTCATTGCAAGGACACCAAAAGCAATAAAAAAACGTTTTTTTATAAAAAAAATTTAACTTTCATAAAAAAGCAATGAGAAAACGTTTTTTTTTTTTTAAAATAACTTCCAAAAAACAAAACCAATGAAAAAACTTTTTTTAAAAAAAAATTAACTTCCATAAAAAGGCAATGAAAAAAAAATCTTTTAAAAAAATTAACTTCCAAAAAAAAAAAAGCAATAAAAAAACTTTTTTTTAAAAAAAATTAACTTCCAAAACTAAAAAGCAATTGAAAAAACAATTTATTTTAATTGTAAGGAAAACTCAAATTGTATGCGTGATCGACTCATCGGTCTGCTTACGAGACACGCACAGAAATTTGTGTCTAATCCAATTTGATCTGATTTTAATGGTGTTAATTTAGGCGTTAAAATATTATTTTTATTGATACTTAATTAAATTTTGTTATCTTTCTGAATATTTTAATAAATTTTATGACCTTTTTAAACTCGGATTTACATAAACACGCACCCCTACGAATTTTCCTATCAAAAAGAATCCAAAATCCTACGAATTTTCCTATCAAAAAAATCCAAAGATAGGTAATTATGTCATGCAAATTTTAGGTAAATAACTTGCAAATTTTCTTGCAAAACTTATCCAAAATATCTCATGTTCTTAATTTATTCGTAATTTAAACCCGATATTCTGATAAATCTCTCTCACTCATTTATTTTGAGTACCTGTGCCCACTCAATTATCCGACCCATTTGTTGCTGCTCTTTCAAATTTTATTCCATCCTTGTGTTTAGTCGTGGCATTAAATGCTAATCATTTTATATCTTCCTTCGATGTGGTATAGAAACTATTAGTGATACTACATCAAATTTTTGTCTTATTTACAAGGTAACAAAATATATCTTAAATTAAATTAATTGAGTATTAAAAATACAATTCTGATATCCATAGATTATATAAAAGTACTCTAAGTTCATGTCATATTTTATAAGGTAACAAAATATATCTTAAATCTTGGCTAAAGTTCATGTGATTTAACTTTTAAAAAGTAAAACTATATATTAAAAATAATTACTATCACATAACATATTATGAAAATTTTATACTTACACTTTCTGTGAGATAATACCCATAGCGAAAAATAGTTATATTTACCCTTGTACTCTTAGAAAAAGGTTATATTTACCCTTCATCATACTTTTTTGATATATTTGCCTTTACCATCCAACTTTGGACACATATTTGCCCTTATACAGTTAAGTGTTGTTTTTCTCCATTTTTATTAGTCTACATGGCGCCTACGTGGCTCCATATATATATATAAATATGTTTATTATAATTAATATTTTACTTTCTATTTAGTATTCTATCCGACCCATTTAGTAGAATTCGACCCAACCAAATAAAGATCCATTACTTCCATAAAAATTTGGTAAAAACAAACTCATTTTTAGCGTTGTTGTCGTTGCTGCTATTTATGGCTTGATTACAAACTTTGCCTAATTTCTCACCACAAAGGTCGAAATTCCCTATTAAATGAACTCTCATTGAATCTTGATAAACTCGTTTCGGCAAGAAGAAGTTCAGTAACCATTTTTTTTCGACAAAAAAACTCAGCCAACGTATATTTTTGTCACACGGATCCATTTTGGGTATTAGAATCAGGTTAATGGGTTTTATTTTGGTTGAGTCCGATTTTACTAAATGGGTTGAATAGAATACTAAATAGAAAGTAAAATTTTACTCCAGTTATAATAAAAATATATCACATGAAGCCACGTAAGCGCCATGCGGTGCCACGTAGACTAATAAAAAGGTGAAACATTCCTTAAGGGTAAATATGTGTCCTAAGTTGGATGGTAAGGGCAAATATACCAAGAAAGTATGACGAAGGATAAATATGATCACACTATAAGAAAAGTACTTATTACTTGGGGATTTTCATAGGGATAACATAGTAAAATCCGCATGTTACTTGATTACCTGCAAATTTTCTTGTAAAATGAAATCCGATGGAAAAACCTTCGTAGATAATTCTTACCTGCAGATTTATACAATTCCTAGGTAATTTACCTGGGAAATAAAATCCGCAGGTAACACGTGCGGATTTATCTGCAATAAATATCGAAAATTCTTGCGAATTTTTTACTAAAATATCTTATAAAAACGAAATTTCTTGGGGATTTTCATGAAAATATTTCGCAAGCAAATCCCTATGAAGATTCCCAAGTAAATATGTAGGTGTTTGGATATAAAATTTTGTGAACAAATGGAAATTTCCTGCAAATATATATGAAAATATTGCTCAAATTCCTATGAAAAGAAACCCACATAAACTAACAAAAATATAGTTCATGTTATATCACTTTCATTCAACAAAAAACATGATTCATAATTCATAATTTCTAAGAAAAGAAACCCGCAAGATCAATAGTTTATGATTCAAACGGACAAAAACAAAATACAACTAAAATTTGAATCCAAAATAGCACTATCAACTATCTCAATCCTCACTTTCATTCACGCTATCAGAGTCATGGGCAGAACCACTATCATTCACGTTATCGGAGTCATCACCACTTTCATCCTGACTTTCTTCTTGAGATGATTGCCCATTTGAAGATGATGTGTTGTATACGTGCTTCTTCAACAAGTCCAATTCCCTCCTCATCCTCTTGTTTTTTTGACGCTCTTTCTGCAATTGAGCATATAAGTCAGCATTGGAAGCATTTACCTGAGCTTTAATCATCTCATCAATTTCCCTTGATAAAGCTGATGTTGATTGTTTAGAAGATGCCTTTACAGATCGACCCAACGAGCCAAGACCTTTAACTCTTCCTTTTTTCTTTCCACCAACAGATTGCACCCAGATATCCATTTTTGTTAATTGAGAAGGTTGACCAGCTATATTAGTTTCTCCTTCCGCAGCTAATACACTTTGAGAAGCTAATAATTCTTGTTTCTTTCTTTCAAAAGTATTATGCATCAAAACAAGTTATATGAGACAATATTTAAAACAGGCTGCCAAACTATCAATCTTACTATTTGAATTCTCTTATAAAAATGGATATACAATTAAGAAACTACGGTTACAGCAGGATCATATGACAGTAGCTGCAGATAATTATCATGATTAAGTAGCTGATTGTTCGACAATCCTTAAAAATCAGCTCTGTCTTAATGAAGTGCTAGAAATTCACTTGTAGATAGTAGTAGTGACAGTATATTGAATCTGAACATGATATTTGGATATTTTACTTTCAAAAGCTTTCTACCTAGCTTGGATAGTAGTGACGATTAGTGCCATGCTCTAGTGAAGATGAAGATACTCATCCTTCTCATTAGTGAAGCAAGCATAGATATTTTGTGAAACAATTGAGCAAGGTTAAGGTGCATTTGTTGTGTTTTATACCTAATGATGAGTAGTAAACTGAAGCTTTTCCTTAAACAACTTACTTTCTAGAACTATGTTACAGTTGTCCTGTATACAACTAGGATTTCCTTTACAAATGTATCTTATTTCAATTTTTGTGCTTTTGGTATCTCTTCTAACAACAACTTACATAAAATATTTAATCTGCAAAAGAATAGAGCGAATGAATACTTACATGAGCAACTTCAGCTTTCTCATTTACCCAAGTTTTATCACTTTTCTTGCAATGTGTTCGAAAATAAAATTCTGAAATTGATGGATCCTTTCCAGTAGATTCTTTCTGTAATGAAGAAAGATATTTGTAACAATCACTGGCCAACAAGAGTATGGAGATCCTGACTGGTTATAAGGAGTAAAACCATCAGAACAAAGATCAAGCCTAACATTCCTAGGCTCTATAGCAAAGTCTGGATAAGTTCGATCAAAAAATTTCCATGATTCTCCATCAGAAGGGTGGCATAACACACCTTTTTCCCTGCGATTTTCATAGTGCCATCTCATATGCTCAGCAGATTTCATTGAAGCATACAGTCGTTGAAGTCTAGGAATAAGTGGCAGGTAATGCATTACCTTGTGTGGAATCTTTTTCTTACCCTTCTTTCCCACACATTTTTTGTAGTGAGGTTCTTTACAAAACTTACATTCTATCATATTTTTATCAAACTTGTAATAAAGCATACATCCATTAACACAACAATCAATCTTTTCACTAGTTAGACCAAGCCCCGACACTAGCTTCTTCGCTCGATAGTAATCAAGAGGTATTTTATTATCTGGACAGCTTGTCTCCTTCATTCATTGAGCCATTGCATTAAAACAATTGTGTGACATATTGTATTCAGATTTAATACTCATCATTCGAACAGCCATAGACAACTCTGAATCTTTACACCCACGCCATAAGGGATTCTGAGCTGAATTCAGCATTTTGTAAAATCTGTTAGCACCCAAATTCGGAGACTCTTCTACATTGAGTTCAACTTGATGTTTAAATTCTACACCAGCAGCATCATAAACCATACCTTCATATCTATTTACGTGTTCATCATTGTTTTTTTTGAATGTTACATTGACTGCTTGAGGGCATGTCAAAGTCACATCCTTGATGACTACCTGAAGCACCCGAATAGATATGTTCGTTCATATTAACTGAAGGTGTTTCCTCTCCATGAGACGTCCAATACCAATATCCTGTTGTGAACCCTTTTTGAAAAACATGCACATTAACTTCATCGGGTGACAGGTGCTTCATATTTTTACAACGCTAACAAGGACACCTTATAACTTTTTCAGACAAATACTTCTCTTGACAACAAGCAAATTTAATAAACTCATCCATGCCACTTATAAATTCATCAGTATACTCCGCTCGACCGGGATTAAGTCTATTTACCATCCATTTTCTATGCTCGGGAATTTTCATTTCTGAACCAAAAAATAAATTTATTTTTAAACACATAAATAAGAAAATTTAGACATTGTATGGTTGAACGATGGTTGGGAAAGCTGCTGATCAGCCACATGAACCTCAAAATATACACATAGCAATACAAGAACAAGGACAAAAGAAAGAAACACAATAATTGCCTGAAAACTGTTCTTTCAGCCTCAAAACTCATGGCATAGATCATCCTAATGGTGACTGGAAAAGAATGAATCCTCTGCAACTGAAAGTTCTTTCTACTAAGGATATGTGGTTTTTGTTACTTGCTGAGTTTTTAAGTTTGATCAAATATTTCGTTTTTATATTATCAACTGTTTCCAACTTGCTTGGGATTGAGGTGTAGCTATAACACTAAAATCTACTTAGAAAACTGTAAAACTATTTTTGGAATAACTTAATTAAGCTATTACGACTAAAGATTATTTGTGATATACTTAGCAGCAATTAAACTCATGTTAACATTAGAACTAATGAAGGACCCATGTAATATTATTAGAGAGAAAGGGACATACAACAAGAACTTTATAGCCATTTCTGTGTAGAGGGACAGCCTCTTTAATTAGTTGAATAGGTCTCATATCAACTTACGTTCTATTAAATGTTTAGAAAATGAACTACAGAATTTTACTATAGTATTATTTGGTATTCTTGCCAATTACTATTACTATGAGTTGGTTTTAACCTTTTCGATTTTGTTAGGCGAAGGAGTTTCAAAAGAAGCATTAACATGGGTGATACGGAGCAGAATTGCTTTAGGAGTTGCCAATGGTATAGAATATCTCCATTCATTAAGCCCTAAAGTCATTCATGACAACATCAAGTCATCTAACATCCTCCTCACACACTACTACGATGCATATGTATCCGAATGTGGCATAACACAGTTGATTTCCTCACATAATTTCTACCTGTAAACTTCTACTATGAATTACACATGAAAGTACATGGATTCATACAAGATCTAAAGCACAACAACTCATATCCACATATTAAGACAAAAACTCACATCAACTCAAAAAAAATTGAAGAGGAGAACAAATCAAAGAGTCTAGAACATACACCATTGCAGGATATAAAACTTCAACAAGCTACACAGAAGAAACATAATAAGGACATACAAATCAAAGAGTCTAGAATTCACAGAGCTTGAGATTCACAAAAAAAAAACAAAAAACTCAATGTTCACTCAAATTGATTCAGTAAACGAAAATTTGCACATTAACCTCACATAGCTTGAAATATGCCTTTACTTCAACAAGCTACACAGAAGAAACATAATAAGGACATACAAATCAAAGAGTCTAGAATTCACAGAGCTTGAGATTCAAAAAAAAAAAAAAAACACTCAATGTTCACTCAAATTGATTCAATAAGCAAAAATTTGCCCCCTAACCTCATTAGCAACAATTAACCTCAATTTTTGGGTAGATTGGCAAGAAAATCTTCTCGATTGTAGTCCTTTACTTTGAAAAAATCTGCTTGGAGAGAGGCGTGAGGTCCACTTGGAGAGCTTGGAGCTTGCAGCTTTGAATGATCTTCGAGCTTAATCTACACCGAATTCTTCGATTGATTTCATCTCTACTTCTGCATGTGAGTTTTGGAGTGAAGGAAAATGGGTATGGGTAAGAGCTTAGAGAGGAGGAAAACGTGAAAGAAGCAAATGAAAAAGTAATATAATTTTAATGTGTTTTAATGAAAAAGTAAGATTGATTTCATCTCTACTTTCCTAAAGTTTCAATGTGTTTTTAATTGGTCTTATTATCAAAAAAAAGTAATATAAATTTTAATGATTTTTAATTGTTTTAATTAATTGGTCTTATTATCCAAAAAAATAATAATAAGTAAATGAAAAAGAAATCAACCATCTAATAGATAATAAAATGCATAGATAAATCTCCAATTATTTTCCAAGGTAATAAAATGCCTTGGTAAATCCCTAAAAATAATTTTAAGATAATATGAAATTTTTCTATAAATTAAAAAGGATTTTTTTTTGTCCATGTATCTGGGAATTTACCTAGAGATATTATTCCTGCAGATAAATTTCCTAGATAATTTCGTGGAAACTAATTTAGTGCAAAATGACACTAACTTTAGTTGCGAAATTTGTTGGAAATATACGTTTCGCAGGTAATATATTATAAAATTGAGGAATTTAAGATTTTCCAAGAAAATCCGCAAGTATTACCTGCGATAATATTTCCCAGGTAATATCCCCATGTAATTTACACTTTTCTTGTAGTGTCATTTTCTAAGAGTATAAGGGCAAATATGACCCTCTTCCGTATCTATAGCTAAGCATATTAAAATGTAGACAAAATTTAAATTATACATACAAGTTCTTATAAATAAATAATTGGGTATATAAATAAATCTATAAGTTAAATTAAAGCGCAAGAAAATTATAATCAATAATTGATAGTACGATCTTATTAGATATTTATGGTTTTATAATTTTAGTTTATTTTTAAAAATTATATTTTAAAATACTTAATATTATATATTTGCAAACAAATAACATTTAATAACTTACTATAGAGAAGTTATATCATATTTAATGCTTGTAAGAAAAAAAAAATACAAATTTGATATATAGTGAAAATTTATTTATTTTTCATTTAATGTAATTCTATCAACTAGGGTTGATTAAATTCATATTAATAATATATATAATTGAATTTTACTCTAATAAACAATTATTGACTTATCAATAATATGAGTTTTAATATAAAGTAAAGATATTTATGATAGTTATTTTTCAATTGGATAAATAACTAGCCATATAATTTTAGAGCTTTGTATCTTCCAAAAAAAATCACATCATTGATTTTTAGGACTAAAACTTGTAATTATTTATAATTTAATAATATTGTTCATGACATTTGTGGTAACGTTCCAATACAGTGTTAGATTAACGTTATTGTATAATAATTTATATAATCTAAAAGTAGAGTAAATATTTAACAATAAATTTCATTCTAATGTCATTGATATTTTTTATATTATTATAATTTTTAATTTTGTAAAATATTTTAAAGAAAATATTTTTTGAAGACTCCAAATAAAAAAAATCCTTAGATTCCAGCAAAATACTTCCAATTAGATTGTATTTTAAAAAGTTCAAAGTATGCATTCCTCTAAAAATCTCCAGCCAAATTCACAACAATAAAATTCCAAATAATTCTCCAAGTAAGAAAATTTTCAAGTAAATCCTCTAGAAATAAATTCCCAACAAAATTCGTACAACATGAATCCCCAGATAACAACACGTATAAAACTATTTCCAAATAAATTTTCAAATAGTTATTCCTAGTTAAATTCGCAAATAGGTTTTTCTAGGAAATTTCTTGCAAACATATTTAAAATTTTTTTTTTTTTACTTGTGAATTTACCTATGAAAATGCTACCTGCAAAGTATTTTTCCTAAATAATCCCAGGTAATAATTTTGTAAAAATGGAGCCAAAGTTGCCTACCAATTTTCTGGAGAATTATTTTTCGCATGTGGAGAACTCTAAAATTTAGAAATACTATACTTTTGCATTTATTCGTAGGAATTTTTTGCGAAAATAATTCCCAAATAAATTCGCAAGTAATTTATAGTTTTCTAATAGTAACGCTGCATGACTTGTTGCATTAAAATCTATCCACAATATGTGTTACGATACCAAAGTTAAGCTAACTTTCGAACAAATAACATTGAGAACTATCCTTCAATGATTTTTTATGTTGTCTCTTTCACGTTACCCTAAGGTAATCGCATTCTTTATTTTTTCTATATCTTATTATAATTGAATATGTCTCTTAATTAGAGTCTATTTAGATTGACTTGTTTAGAGTTTTTTAAAGCTAAATTAGTTTTAAAGCACTTTTAAAGTGTTTGAATAAGATTAAAAAGTATTTTTGAGCACTTGTTTTGAGAGCCGATTTAAATTAATTTATTTTAAGTGTTTTTCAAGTCAAAATAATGTATAAATTCTTTTTTCGTATTTGCATAAATTATGAAAATGTTTATAAGCATTTGATTTTAAGCGAAAATAATTAAAAAAAGTCAAATAATGAATTAAATTTTTTAACTTATAAGTTAAAAACTACAAACCAATTCACAGACCCTTAGCCTTTTCTTTCTTATTATATTTCTTTTCAATTTTGATCATAAATTTCTTTTCAATATGTTGGACAGTAATACTTGCTGTAGTAATTTCAATTGAATTAAAGGACAATAAATAAATAAATAAATAAATTTACTTAATACTTGAAATTAAAATAAAAAAACAAATTTGAAAATCTAGACACTCTATTAATATTTTATCTTTGAACAAAATATTAACTTTCTGGTGGTATGTTATATATCTCTCTATATATAAAGCATTACCAATATTCTCCCAAAAAAAACATAAAAATTTCAAGAAAAAAGTTGTCATTATAAACAAATGAAATTATTTTAAAGAACTTAAGACTGCCTTTTGACAGATAACACAGCCACCCAAACCAAATACCATGACTGTGAAAGAGACAAAATGCATTTTTTTTTCATGCTAAAGTAAAAGGGACAAGAGATTCTAATGTTGGCCGATATTACTATTACGATATTAAATTTTATAAAGGATCTTTTATTTCAATACTATTTAATAGTATATTTTAAAAGTATATAGTGTTCACATGAACACATTACTATTTATAATTATATAATATTTTTTATGTCCATGTGAACACATATATTCCTTGAAAGTACACTATTAAATAGTATAGGAATAAAATGTCCTTTTCTAAAATTTAATATTTTTACAGCAATTTCAATTAAAACTTGAATATATTTCAAAACTTTTTCAGAAAGTAAAATAATATTAGGCCTATAGTTTATCAATTAGTTGAACATGACATGTTTGCAAGTTATCATGGTCTCAAGCAAACCATACTAAACAAACATGCAAATTGCAATCATTTAGATATAGGTATACAGGTTTTTGATAAAACCTCATTAAATTAATAGAGGTGAAATTATAAAATATTATTATTTTGTAGGTATTATTTAATTAAAAAATTAATATTTATTAATTAAAAAATATTTTAAGATTCAATAAAGGTCAATTTATATCAAAATCATGATATCTTATTAATTTATATATCATAAGTTTTGAGTTCGCATAAAAATAAATTTATTATACGTAGAGTACAATAGATACATCAATATTTGTATCTTACTAAATTAAGTGTCAAAATTATTGAATTGGCATAAAAAAAATTGTTATGCATAAAGTATAATGTATGTGTATGGTTCATTATAATATATTTTTACTTTAGGAACCAGTTACATATAAGGAACGCTTATTATATCTAGAACTCACAATGTTATGGTGCGGTTTGAAAAGACAATATTAGAATTTCTGAATGCAATGATAAAAATTAGAGATGAGATTCAACTAGATTTAAATTTTAGAGTAAATATCTTAAAAGATCACCCAAGTTTGTGAATTTATTACAAAAAATCACTCAACTTTATTTTGTATCAATAAAGTCACTCAACTTATGGATTTTCTTTTATAAAATCTCTCAACTTAAACTATTTTTCTCGGAAATCCTTATAACCAAAAAGTAAAAGAAATAATTACACAAACCACCCATCAAGTTTAGTTTTGTAATACTAATTTTCATTGATATTTAATATATTATGCTTAACTCTCTTATTTTATTTTCTTTAACAAATATTTTCTTAAGCTAATTATTATTATTATTAACATAATACGATTTAATTAAATTTCCATTTATCATATATTTATTTTATTTAATTGATTCTATAGCATTTTTATATTAAATTTCTCAAAAAAATCATTATAAACCTAAAAAAAGTCAATATTTTTTCTGCTTGAGTTATATCCAATTTGTGTGATTCCATGCTATCATATAGTGAATACCGAATAGCATGTCATAATCTGTCATTTAGGGAAAATTGAAAAAGTAATTATGCCAAAATAGTTGTACATATATTCAGGCAATATGTGATATATACTCATTTATCTAAAGTTAAGTACCGGCCTCCCTCACAAGTCTATTCTTAATACATCTGTTCTATGTCATTCATCAAGTAAAGATAAACATTGAACACGTAGAAGCACTTCGTTTTCTGTTCTCTACATGTACCATATTTATAATTTAGTTAGATGATTTTATTATTATTTTGCTCCCATGCAAGTGGGTATCAATGTTCCAGTAAGGACATATTAAACAAATTTTTGAATGGATTTTCAAATTATCTTATCATAAGTACATATTGTTTGTAGTTTTATTTGGTTGACACTTCAAATCTTAGTTAAGCCATATAGAAAATTGAATCGATTTCTCAACAACAAAAAAAACTCACATCTACCTACCTACATAATATTATTTTTTTTGAGAAATAGAATAAAAGATGTTATAAAATCAATTAAATTAAATAATATATGATAAATGGCTATTTAATTAAATCATAAATCCTTATGTCAAAATAATTAGGTTAAGAAAATATTTATTTTAAAAAATAAATAAGAGAATTAAGCATAATATTATAAACTACATTGGAAAGAAGTATTATAAAAACTAAACTTGAAGGGTGATTTGTGCAATTATATTTTTTATTTTTTGGTTATAATGATTTCTTAGAAAAATAGTTTAAGTTGAGTAATTTTATAAAAGAAAATTCATAAGTTGAGTGACTTTATTGATACAAAACAAAGTTAAATGATTTTTTCAAATGATTTCTCATATTTGAGTGACCTTTTGAGATATTTACTCTAAATTTTAACAAAACACAGTAGAATCATTAATTTATAATACTAATAAAATCATATATTTATAAAGAGATCTTCTGAAAATATACATTTTATTATCTTATCGAAATAAATAATTTATTCTATTATCTCAAATCAAACTGAAAAACAATATTATTTTAGAGAAATTATTAATTTAATTTGTATTAATTTAGTGATGTTTTACCGTATTTGTTTGACAAACTAGTAAATTCCTGTAAAGGGAACTTTTTCTTTTAAAAAAAAAACACAGATCCTAGCACATGTCACGAAGCTTCTGACAGAAATCTTAAGTTACACGAAAAATTATATAAATGGATCATAAAATTTAAAATAATTATAATTATTCATACCTAAATTCAAAATAATTTTTATATACTTATTCTCTCACAAATAATTACAAGTTATATCCCTATTAATTAAAGTTGAAAATTTTGCTCAATTAATACTAAATTAGTATTATATACTGCATTGATATCATTAAGGTTGACGTTAATAAAATATATTTACTGACTTAGGATTAATTGAGCAAAAATTATCAACCTTAATAATACCATATAATATATGATACTAATTTAGTATCAATTAAAGCGAAAATATTTTGTTATATATATGTAATTATTTCGTGGAGAATGAATATAAAGGAATATATATTTGATTATTTACTTTTATGGTTATTTGCTTAGTTTCTCCCAAAGTTATATGTGGACTTTTAACTATATATAATATATCCTTTCTACCAAAAAAAAAATAATAATAAAAAAAAAAAAATATATATATATATATATATATATATATATATATATATATATATATATATATATATGGACTCATATACCAACTGTTCGTATCAAAATACATTAAAATAAAAATTGTATTTTTTTCATAATTAGAGATATATCACGTAAAATCATCAAGAATTTAATAATTAATGTAAAAGTATACATTATTAAAGTGTGTAATTATCTCATTTAAAAATTTAAGCTATTAGAAAGATTACATCTTTTATTAGTTAATGATACTTTTAACACGTCTCCTCAGGTGCAAACCTAAAACAAGTGACTCTTTTTCATGGATCAAGCACATGAATTTTTTAAGGGTAACTTTCACATATAGCAAACACAAAATTCATATTTGTATGTTATAGCAAAGTTTGCATAATTGTGTTTCATAGCAAACATATATATGTATAATTCGCTATACATATACGATTGAAGCGAATTGTATAAAACGAGAAAGAGAGAAATTATATACAATTTGAATTTGTATAAATGAGAAAGAGAGAAAGACAAAAGAGACTTGGGCAGGGAATATACAATTGAATCGAATCGTATAAAACGAGAAAGAGAGAAATTATATACAATTTGAATTTGTATAAAACGAGAAAGAGAGAAAGCCAAAAGAGACTTGGGCAGGGAAATATTTGTATTGTATAATTATAAGTGTATAAGACGGAGATATATGTATTTGCATGTGTATATACAATTTTCTCTCGCTTTATACAATTAGAAACATGATTTATACAATAGAATTGTACAGCGCGAGAGAGGCGAGCGACATGAAACGAGCGAGAGAGGGAGAGTGGCGATCAAGAATATGAGGGAGTGAAGGAGTGACAAACAATTTGCTATGGAACACAAATAAATCAAACGGTAGCTACCATATTTATTTTATATTATTAATTTGTCATTCTATACAATTATTTCTTTTTTTAATTTGGGCGGCATTGAGGTTCTATTCCAGGACTTCTGCCTACTCTGATATCATGTTAGAATGCGTGACTATCTCATCTAAAACAAATTAAAATTATTAAAAAAAATACACTTTTATTAGATAATAATATCCTCAACATATCTCTAAATTTATGAGCAACATATTTTTTCTCGTGATTATCGATTATTGAAACCAAGACATAAATTATTTTGTCTTTTTAATATTGGGATGCTAGCTAAAAAGAAATCTTGTGCCTGATTTGTGGATCATATTGTTGGGTTTTATTTGCCCTGATTTCTTACTATAAATAGGTTTTCCTTTGAGGAAAATGTTTTGAATTGACTAGTCCTTTTTCTTGTAGGAAAAAGTTTATGACTCTATAAATAGAGGCATGTTCCTTCTAACTTAATTAATATTCACAATGTAGTCTTAAGGGCTTTGAGAGTTTTGGTTAGGGGGAGAATTTATGGGTCACAAGCTTGATACGTTATCACTTGTGTGAACCTCTCATGTATTCCGAGTGAATTGGTTGAGGTTGTTTCTCTCTGTATTTTGTACTCTCATATTTATAGTGGATTGTTCATCTCCTTTGTAGACGTAGGTCGATTGACCGAACCACGTTAAATCTTTGTGTCTTTCGGTGTATTTCTCGTTTGTCTTCTTACTCGTGGTCTTTCGAGATTTGCTTTGCTATCTTCCGCGTTTGCACCTGCTTATTTCCGATCCTAACAAGATTTTGTTGGGCTATTGCCCATATTTCAGCCAAAGAACCCATGGCTTAATCCTACTTGGAAAAGGATTGGAATTATTCTCTTTATTTAGTTTCCAATTATATTAGGAAAAGGATTGGAATTGTAATCCTATTTGTAGTTGGTTTGGCTTTGTAAGGAAAAGTACAACTCTATAAATAGAGGATGGTCTTGAGAGAATAATTCAATTGCTCATTGGTATTGTCTTTGAAAGACATTAGGACATAAGAGAGGTTTTTTGATAGAGCTTTCAACAAGAGAAAAGAGAGAAGAAAAAAGGTTTTTTTGCTGAAGTCTTTTTCTCCGACCAGCAACGTTCAGATCGTGTTTCCCGATAAACTAACCGTTGGATAGGGCTGAAATTTGGACTGAGTGTTTATGACATCTTAGTGGTTTATTTGAACGGTGGAGATTGGATACGAGGTCAGAAAGATCCTGTTTTAGGTCTCAAACAAAAACTGTGTTTGGGTGGTGTTTCTTTCTATTTATCTTTTGTTGGTGTAGCTATTGTTTGTTCTCTTTTGGCACTTGTTGTGTAGCCATTAGAATAATATTTGTAACCCTCTTATTGGTATAGTGAAGCAATTCGGATCTTGTCGATCCCGTGGTGGTTACCTTCGGTTTGAAGGTTTTTTTCACGTTAAACTTGGTGTTCTTTATTGTTAGATTTTCGTTTTCATCTTTTCGTCACAACAACTGGTATCAGAGCTAAGGTTATCTATATGGAGGGGAATATGAGCAAGATGGTATGTCTAAACGGAAGAAACTACAACATATGGAAAAGCAAGATGAAAGATCTATTGTTTGTGAAGAAGATGCATCTTCCGATTTTTTCTGCTCATAAACTTGAGAATGTGACCGATGAAAATTGGGAATTTGAGCACCAAAAAGTATGTGGATATATAATACAATGGTTTGAAGATAATGTTCGCAACCATATTGTGAATGAGACACATGCTAGAACATTGTGGGAGAAGTTGGAGACGCTTTACGCTTCAAACACTGAAAATAACAAGTTGTTCTTGTTAATACAATTGATGACCTTAAAATACAAGGAGGACAATCTTATTCTTGATCATATAAATGATTTTCAGGGTATTCTTGATCAGCTATCAGGAATGGGTGTTAATTTTGATGATGAAATACAAGGACTTTGGCTTCTTAATACTCTACCGGATTCTTGGGAAACTCTTCGTGTTTCTTTAACAAATTCTGTCACTGGTGGAAAGGTGACTATGGAATATGCAAAGAGTGGTGTCTTTAATGAAGAAGTTAGAAGAGAATCTCAAGACACATCTTCACATTCAGATATTCTATATACAGAAGATCGAGGGAGACATAAGACAAGAAATTCGAGGAGTAGAGGTAAAAGCAGAAGCAAGTCAAAATTCAAAAATCCAAATATTAAATGTTATCATTGTTGAAAGAAAGGACATATTAAAAGATTTTGCAAATAATTGAAGCAAGATCTTAAAGAAGGGAAGAAGGAAGAAAACAATGAAAATAATGTTGTTGTTGTTGTCCAAGATGACCTTCTCTTCGCTTATGATAAAGACGTCATCGATTTTGTATCTCAAGATACAAGTTGGATAGTAGATTCTGGAGCCACATCACATGTCACACCAAGAAAAGACTTTTTTTCATCTTATACTTCTGTTAACTTTAAGGTGTTAAAGATGGGTAATGATGGTGAGGTTAAGGTGTTTGGTGTTGGCACTGTTTGTTTGAAAACCAATACTGGTTCAACGTTGGTCCTTCAGAATGTCAAGCATGCTCTTGACATTCCGATAAATTTGATCTCTGTAGGACAACTAGATGATGATGGCTATCATAATGACTTGTGCAATGGCCAATGAAAGCTCACCAAAGGCTCATTGATTTAGCTCGAGGAAGAAAGCATTCAAATTTATACGTAACACAAGGATCGATTCTTGGTGACTCTATAAATTTGATGGAGAGAGAGCTTTATCAGAATTGTGGCACAAGAGGCTTAGTCATATGAGCGAGAGGGGGATCACCTATTTGGCTAAGAAGAATTTGCTTGCTGGTATGAAACAAGCAAAGGTGAAAAGATGTGTTCATTGCTTAGCAGGGAAACAGAAAATAGTTTTTTTTCACAGTCATCCTCCTTCAAGAAAGTCTGAGCTATTGGAGCTAGTACACTCAGATTTGTGTGGTCCTTTTAAAGTGAAGTCAAAAGGTGGTGCACTTTACTTTGCTACTTTCATTGATGATCGTTCTCGCAAGATTTGGGTATATCCTTTAAAATTCAAAAATCAAGTGCTTGATGTGTTTAAACAGTTTTAAGCCTTATCTGAGAGACAAACGGGAAAGAAATTAAAATATATTCGCACTGATAATGGTGGTAAGTATATTGGTCCCTTTGATAACTACTGCAAATTGCAAGGAATTATTCATCAAAAAACTCCTCCAAAGACTCCTCAATTAAATGGTCTGGCAGAGAGGATGAACAGAACTTTAGTTGAGAGAGTTAGATGCGTGCTTTCATAGGCTAAACTTCCAAATTAATTTTGGGCTGAAGCACTTAACACTGTTGCTTATGTTATCAATTTGTCTCCTGCTATTGCTCTGGGTGGTGATGTTCCAAACAGAGTTTGGTTTGATAAGGATGTCTCTTATGATCACTTGAAAGTGTTTGGGTGTAAAGCTTGTGTGCATGTTCCAAAAGATGAGAGGTCGAAATTGGATGTTAAAACTAAGCAGTGCATCTTCATTGGTTATGGTCAAGATGAGTTTGGATATCGCTTTTATAATCCAATTGATAAGAAACTCATTAGAAGTCGTGATGTTGCATTTTTTAAAGATCAAGCTATTGAAGATATTGACAAGACTGAAAAACCAGATTCTCAGACTGATGAGAGCTTAGTTAATGTTGATCCAATTCCTATTATTGATATATCTTCTGCACATGAAAGAACCCAAGATAATGATCAGAGTGTGGAACATATAATTGTTCTTACAGATGATGTTGTGGTTGATAATCAACCAACTCATGGTGGGATGACCGCTTCGGATGCTCTAGAAACCTCTTGTAAAAGATCTACTAGAGAGAAGCGAAGTTCAACACGTTATTCTCCTGATGAGTATATTCTATTGACTAACATGGGAGAACCTGAAGGTTATGATGAAGTCATGTTAGATACTCATAGAGATAAGTGGAAAGAACTCATCGTAGACAAGCATGAGTTTTGTAGAAGTGTGGCAGGCAGGAAGCCTGTCAAAAGTTCCTCCACTTGAAGTCCATTTGGCCCCTTGGCTGGAGGGGGAGTTTGTTAGGCTATTGCTCATGTTTCAGCCAAAGGCCCCATGGCCTATTCCTACTTGGAAAAGGATTGGAATTATTCTCTTTATTTGATTTCCAATTATATTAGGAAAAGGATTGGAATTGTAATCCTATTTGTAGTTGGTTTTGGCTTTGTAAGGAAAAGCACAACTCTATAAATAGAGGATGGTCTTGAGAGAATAATTCAATTGCTCATTGGTATTGTCTTTGAAAGACATTAGGACATAAGAGAGGTTTTTTTTATAGAGCTTTCAACAAGAGAAAAGAGAGAAGAAAAAAGATTATTTTACTGCAGTCTTTTTCTCCGACCAACAACGTTCAGATCGTGTTTTCCGATTAACTAACCGTTGGATCGGGATAAAATTTGAACTGAGTGTTTCTGACATCTTGGTGGTTGATTTGAACAATGAAGATCGGATTCGGAGGTCAGCAATATCCTGTTTTAGGTCTCGAACAGAAGCTGGGTTTGGGTGGTGTTTCTTTCTATTTATCTTTTGTTGGTGTAGCTATTGTTTGTTCTCTTTTGGCACTTGTTGTGTAGCCATTAGAATAATATTTGTAACCCTCTTATTGGTATAGTGAAGCAATTCGGATCTTGTCGATCCCGTGGTGGTTACCTTCGATTTGAAGGGTTTTTCCACGTTAAACTTGGTGTTCTTTATTGTTAGATTTTCATTTTCATCTTTTCGTCACAACACATATATATTACTCTATTATTATTTTTTTATATAAGAGGCTGAGAAGTTTAGGGTCAAGCAGGTTGCTGAATTATTTTCTAAGCTCCTCACGTATTATTTGTGTGTGCAGTAATGATAAAACTTTATTTTATTATTTATATTTTATAATATTATTTTAATTTATTTGTCTTATTTTTACTTTTATTATGTTATATATTTAATTTATGAAAAAAATATTTTATGAAATTACAATAATTAATAATTTTATTTTTTAAAAAACATATTAACAAAATTATTTAGGCAAAATGCATAAGTATCCCCTCAATCTATGGTCAAAATCCCATAGACGCACTTATATTATACTCAGGTCTTATTAGCCTTAACCCCCGAACCCTGGGAGCCTAGGAAGTGTGATAAGAAACCACTTGGATTTGTGGGAAAAGTGTTTTGCAGAATACACCCCCCTTACTAACCCCATCAAAGCAGAGCTTCAAGCCCTTCGAAAGGGCCTGTCTATTGCTATAAACTTAATCTTAGCCCGTTAGAAATCAACTCTGATTCCTCTGAACTCATCAAAATGCTTAAAAATGGCAACTTGCTCTATGATGATACAATCACTTAATGCAGTACCACGGGATATTCCGAACAATGTTATTACTATTGCTATTTCTATTTTAATATAAGTAACCTTTTGATAAAAAAAGTCATATTATCCCCCAACTTATTTTATAAATAATTTTTTATTCCTTTTCGTCTTACGTGATGCTATCAATCAGATACCTTGAAAAATAGTCAACCGCGCTGGGTCCCAGAAGATAGTGTTGGGTTGGTTTTTAGTTAAAACCAAACCAATCCAAATATAATCGGGTTTTTTTTTGTTTGACTCGATTTGCGATTTAATTCGGTTTTTGATTTGATTTTGTATACCCCTAAATTTAAGTATAAAACTTACACTCTCAATAGTTTAGGTATAAAATTTAATAAAAGGATATGGTTTATGTGTTTATGTAGTGCCAACGGGTATATATATTTTTTCTAATCAATTTAGTTCTCTCTCAAATTAAAGTTCGAATTATAATTGGCCACATGTCAAAAATGGTTTTGCAAAATCATCGGGAAAAAATAATGACATGAATGAGCCTTTTCTTTAACGGTAATGGCATAAATAAGTCAAACTTTTAACTGATGGTAGAAATGAGTCTTTTCTGAAAATTCGATGGCATATTTGAGCATTTTCCCTTAAATAAATAAGCGAAAAAAATAACATCAATCTTAATCAATACCAACATAAAAGGTTCAAAATTGCAGGCAAATTAACATCGATTGAGAAAAATAGCATTGATGAAAATCGTTTATACTTTATACTCAAAGTTTACTTTAAAAATCTAACTGTCTCAATTATGAACAATATACACTCTTCCTCCTCAGCTTAGTCATGTCTTCCCTTGCATGCCTTAGCCACACTAATATTAAAAATCTTTCCTCAATAGAACTTGATCTTGATCAATATCATTTGGTCTTGACTAGATTCATCATGTAAATCCCTAACTAAGCATGAATCACTCGAACCATCTATTTGAGGGTCTAACAAGCATCACATTAATATTGTAGAGGATAATAAAAGTGATGCCATAGGACTTAACAAATGACAAGAATTAGGGGTGTTGCAAAAATCGAACCAATCGATAAAATTGTTATTGAGGTATTGAATTAACAGTTTTTTTAATGGATTTATAGAAAAATTATTGGGTTATCGGTTCGGTATTGATTTTTAATATTGGGTTATTGGGTAAATCGATAACCCATTCAGACTAGTAATTTACTATTTTTACTTGTACATAAATATTACATATTTATCTCAATATCTTATTAGTAGTTACTATATTTATCCTTTAGCCTTCAATTCACACTTCACAATGACTTTAACTTCACAATTTCACATTATACAACACGTTAAAATCTAAAGTAAGAACCTTATTATTCTTAATTTCTCTTTGTGTTACACTTATATATTTATTTTCATGTTTGTTATTATTGTTTCTACTTTATGCGCATTTGTAAAGTTACATTATTGTGTTTTTGCATCAAATTTATTAGAAAAGTCATATATTTATTTTATAAGTATTTTCTTATTGGTTAAACTGAAAATCGAACCGTTAAGGACCAAACCGATAAAAGATATCTTATTGATGTTATTATTGATTTAACATATTTAAAACCCAAAAACCAATAAACCTAATCAATAATACTTAAAATCAAACCGAACCGACCGATGCACACCCTTAACAAAAATAATATAATAAAAGAATATATATAATAAGGAATCAATATAACCGAAAATAAACAAATAATAGAGTGTCTTTCTTTATTTAATAATAACACTTACCTTTAATTAAATGATTTTTACTAACTCTAATTTATTTATTTTATTATATCACAAATTAAATTTTATGTTCAAGGACCACAAGTAAAAAAAAAGAAAAAAAGAGAAGTTTTTGAATATGATAGTCGGATGGATTCCATAAAAGAAGGATTCTGGTCGGTGTGTGAGGCGGAGAGAGATGTGAAGAACGATTCAACGGCATAATTTTGCGGCTAAAAAATGAGAGCCATAATATAATGGCATTACAAACACTAGTCATGTCATCTATTTCTCTCTTACATCTTTCTTCCCTTTTCTCTTTTATCCATTTCTTCCTATTTTAGGGTTAGGGTTCCTCTTTCTCATGTGATTCTTCTTCATTCTATTGTATGTACAAATGTGTGATTGAAATCAATCAAACTCCGTTCAAATTCTATTTCTCTATTTATACAACAATCAGGTCTTCTGCAGAAGATCTGAGAGAGGGATACCTACCAAAATGAGCGCCTCCAGGTTCATCAAGTGTGTCACCGTTGGTGATGGTGCTGTTGGAAAGACTTGTCTTTTGATTTCCTACACCAGCAATACCTTCCCCACGGTTTGTTTGTTTTTTTCTCCTTTTTTTTTTGCGATATGTTGTTGTTTTCCAATTGACTACAATTGTATCCTCTTTCCCATTCAAGGTGAAAATGAACAAATTGATTTGCGGTGACAATAATTCATGTTAGATGTTATTATGACTTTGTTAAATTAGGTCTTAGACCTAACTCACGTCTCAAAAGCTAGCTCAAAGAGAGGAGGATTGTCCAAGGGAGTCCACCCATCTTATTAATTGGACTTTTGTATTTCTTTAACATTTAACAGCTTTTGCTCGTTGCTAATTTATATTATTGCAGCTTGTTATCACATAAAGACATCAATTGTAGTGTATCTTTCTTTTTTTTCTCTGGGATTCAGTTGACATGATCAAAGCTTTTCTTTGATTTGTATATCCTAACATCAATTTCTTTGTCTCATCTATTACAATGTTTGACAGGATTATGTGCCAACTGTGTTTGACAATTTCAGTGCAAATGTGGTTGTCAATGGGGCTACTGTCAACCTAGGGTTGTGGGATACTGCTGGTAACTACATTAAACACCAATTAGTACTCCTTTTTTTTCTTTGGCAGAAAGCTTCTAATTTCTATTTAGGCCAAATACATAGATAGCCTCTCAAACTTGCATGAGATGTCACTTAGACACGGTAACTTTAGCTATGACCAATTGAACACTTCTACTTTTCCAAATTGAGTCAGTCATCAAGACTAAACAAAATCAAATGTGTAACTTTTACGCTATAAAAGTATGATGAATGACAATAAATATGGACGCATCTCATTTTGAAAAACATACATGTCATCCTAAAAAAAAAACTTAAAAATGGAATATTTCCATTATCCTAAACGTCTTTGTCCTTCCAAAAACAAACCAGATAACCAATTGCAAAGGAAACCTTGTGTGCAAAATTCCTTCCACGCCAAATGCTTAACTTAGAGCTTTCGACTTGTTAAGTTGTTTGTTGAACTCGGCTGTATGACTTCATATTAAAGTCACACATTTTTATCCGGCATAATGCATAGATAGACACTTTAAATGGACCTCTACCACCTGTTGAACAGCCCAACTTTCATTGTGACCCGTCTAGATACTTCAACTTGAAACAACCTTAACTTTGATAATGCACAACTAGACACTTAAAAGGGGAGTGCATTCTCAAAGTTGGGGTGTTTATGGGCACACTTGAACCAAGTTAAGGTGTCTAGATGTGCATTTTATATGTTGGGTGTTTAGTTGTCAGTTGAGGTCAAGTTAAGGTGTCTATCTATGTATTAGGCTATTTCATCCTTTAGCTACTGAAAATTGGGGCATCTTTTCTTCTGGTTTCAATCATTATATTCTATTTTCATAGCTAACATTCAAAATTTAATTTATTGGGAAAATTTACAACCTTTTTCCATCGGATTCATCTATAGCACAAGAAATCACCATTTTTAACTAATCTAGAAAATTCTTGCTGGAAGATGGAGACTTCCTCACAAGTTCTCTTATATCCTTTGTTGCCTCAATCTTTTTCTTTCTTACAATTAACTCTTCAACTTCTCTGCTATTTTGTTTATTATATTCATGCTTTTTCTGTGCTTCTTGCTCCTCTTCTTCATCTCCAAGATTAGATTTTTCTTCTTCTTCTTCTTCTTCCATCAAATGATCCTCTTACCATTTTACTCACACCCTTTTGAGTACTTTTACAGAGGTTGTATTCAGAAATTTACAAACAGTTTACGTGCTCAATGCTGAGGGGAATACACATGATGTGCCATATCAGCATCTTGTATCCACTAGATACATTTCTGTCTACTAAAAATGCTCAATTGGTTATGGCTAAAGATGAGGTGTCTAAATGACATTTCGTGCCAAATTTGAGGGGCTATTTGTGTATTTGGCCTTCTATTTATTTGCAGATGTATTCGTATGCATATATTTGCTACTGCCATTATGGTTGTATTCATATTTATATAATGTCATCATAAATTATACATATTACAGGACAGGAGGATTACAATAGGTTAAGACCTCTGAGTTATCGTGGAGCTGATGTTTTCATTTTGGCATTCTCTCTCATCAGTAAAGCCAGTTATGAAAATGTTTCCAAGAAGGTAGTGGAAAATTTCCTTTTTCTCTTTGTTCTATTTTTGGTCTTTGTTATTGGTTCATGGAAATTTATTTTTGCTTTATTGATTATTTTTCAGTGGATTCCTGAGTTGAAGCATTACGCCCCTGGTGTCCCTATAGTGCTTGTTGGAACAAAACTTGGTAAAGTTCTATTTATACAAAATGATCTTGGATTTTTTCGTATATCTTCATGAGGTGATGATCAAGTGGTCTCTGTGATGTTTCCATTTTACTTCTAATTTTCTCTGCGATTAAAAAAAAAACTTTCAGAAGGATCTGATCATCTCAGTATAAGTGTGGATCAATCTTCATCTTATTTTATAGTGCTGCTTCTATCTCCTAATTGGCTCTGATAATGCTCTGATATTTATGTATGTATACTCAAAATCCATTGTGGTAAAAGAAGTCTTTGCTGCTCTCTGAGTAGAAGGTACTTTGTTCCCTGACACATATACAAGATTTTTTGGAAACTGCTAAAGAGCAAACAGAAGAAATAGTAGACCTTTTGGGCCATGGAAGTAGAAAATGATTGGTGGTGTGGGGTGTGTGCAGCACATGTTCTTGTCCCGTGTCTCTTTGATAAAGTTAAAAGAATGAACTTTCGTCTATACAAGGACACGTTAATATCGTTGGAATTAAGTTCTCTTTGCCAAAGAAAAAATAGAAAACGAAATACAAATGGCTTTCCTTGAAGTGTACGTCTCTTATCTTTTACTTCGAGTTTCTATTCCTATTCAGGTTGAAGGTTGTAACACAACTGTCTGTTTTATTTATTCTTCAAATTGTGGTTTTCCTCTTTTAAGAAATATATATTCTTTGTACTGGTTTTACTCATGTTCTAATGTTTTGTTCTTGAACTTTTGTGTCTCATCTTTTTCCAGTTTTACTTTCCCAGTCTTTTTTTTTCATTCAGAGAGGATTATTCATATATTTAATTGTCCTACTTTCCACTTGCATTGAACTTAGATCTTCGAGATGATAAGCAATTCTTCATAGACCATCCAGGTGCCGTGCCAATTACTACTGCTCAGGTAAGGGTCACTGCGGCTATCCTCTCTTCGAGTTGCTTTAGTGGAGTACACTGTGTACCTTGCTTGTCATTAGTATTTAATTTACTTCTTGTTCCAACATTAAGGGTGAAGAGCTGAGGAAAACAATTGGTGCACCTTCCTACATTGAATGTAGTTCGAAAACACAGGAGGTATATTTTGTCTTGAGCTTGTTGTTTCTTGTGCTCAACCTCTTTTTGATGCGTTTGATTGAAGTATATGATTTGAAATGTTGTTGCTGCAGAATGTAAAAGGAGTATTTGATGCTGCGATTAAAGTTGTGCTCCAGCCACCCAAGGCAAAGAAAAAGAAAGGGAAGTCTCAAAGGGCCTGCTCCATTTTGTGATCAACAGTAGGTCCGGGGTTATTCCTGGTCACAGTTTTCACACGTTGTAATCTGTCCCCTCACATCTGTTTCTGTTTTCCTTTTTGCGGAAGAAGTAAGAGGTCGTTGTATGTCTCACTTGAAGCTACCAGCGTTCTCTTGAAGTGTCAGGTGGCTCGATTTCTTGTATTGCTGTGATCTCTGATTACTGAGTTTCACAACACGCTCTAGGCCACTCTATTTTGTCCTCGCTGTTTTGATTTGTTTATGTATTACTGACTGAAAATCAATTTAGGAAAACAAATTTTCTCAGCAATGTTGTTTAGCATTTCTTACATTTTTATTCTTATTTTTAAAACTTTGGAATGTTTAACACCCTTCTTAGTGTAGCTGTTCAATTTTTTACCCCAAAGATCAATCTAGATTCTTCTGCTTTTTGCATTTCCATTTTCTGTTGATTGCAAATTCTTCTTTTAAAGTAATTTTGTATTCAAAAACATGAATCAAGTTTTAAAAGGTAAAAAAGATAGTCATTCATTAGAGGTGATGTTCTTTTTTCTTTTTCTATAATGAAGTGTTGTTGATTTAAATTAAGTATAACTTACATAAATATCATAGTGTAAAATTTTAATTATCTTCTATCCCTATTATTTTTATAATTACATAAATCCCATATTTTTTAGGCATTTCAGATACATAATTAAGGATCCGTATACATTATTTTTGATATATTATGCATCAATTTGTTGCATTTATTAAGGAAAAAAAGCTGTAAAATCAATTTAAAATCTCATAGTATCCATTTGTTGCACTAATTAAGGGGAAAAAGCTGAAAATTAAATTAATATCCCATAAATTACGTTATTCCATTCAAATTATTGTCAAGAATTCAAAATCCTATAATGTAACAAACCAAAAAAATCAAAAAATTAAATTTCTTCTTCTTGTTCATCGTTCTCTCTGTTTCAAAAAAAAATTATCGAAATTTTGGAAAGCGAGGTGACTTATGAAGGATTGTATGGAATTGTTGTTGGACAAACGATTTCTTTTGTGAATCTTCAAGTTCATCGAATATCCTTTCGATTTTGATTCAAAATTGTTGAAAATTTTGAGATTCAAAATTCTTCTCTTAGTTTATTAAAGATCCGAGAAGATACATCATGAATATCTTTGTTATTTAGCATTTTACTTTTTATGTAACTTGTTTAATTGATAAATATTATATTTACATTGTATACATTAAATAAATAAATGTTGCCCATACGATGTTAGATTTGAGATCGATACATTACTGTGTGGTAATTGCTTTGTAATTGATACATTTAGTATAAATTCGAATTTACGTATCATATCTAAAAAGTTAGTGCATGATACATTACTATTTATGTATCAATATTATTTATACTAGATACATTAAATAAGTAATTGTTTTCCATAAGATGTTAGGTAAATGATCGATACATTAAAGTGTGGTAGTTGCTATGTAATTGATACATTTAGTATAAATTCAAATTTACGTATCATATTTAAAAAAATAGTGCATGATACATTACTATCTATGCATCTCGTTTAAATTGATGAGTATCACCTTGAAAAATATGTATGCTAACATAATGTATCATTTTATAGTTGATAATAATGTATCTGATACAATAAGATTGTTAAAGAAGGATGTACCTAATCTGAAATAATATGTATCTATAAATGTATCACAATAAATAAGAATTAAGTTAACAATTAGATACATGATCAAACACAATTGATGAAAATAATTTGTTTATGAAAAACACCAGAATAATGAGAAAAATATTAAACCGTATGAATTTTTGGTGAAACTAAAACTAATATTATTATGAGACAATTAGAAGATTAGTAGTAATACAAGAATCTAATCAATTTTAATGAGTGTTTAGTTGTTAGAATCCATAACCAACTCAAATTATGAAAAATTTACAAGTATTATATATATTTTTAATCAAACACATGAGGTGTGTTTTATTAATAAAAATAAAGAAATCAAATATAAATATCAAATCCAACAATGATTTGGAAATAATAGAAAAACAAAAAAAACTATTAAACCAAAAAAGAAAAAAGAAGGAAAAAGACGAAATTAAAAAAAAACTATTAAAGGCAAACTTCTACAAATATTATATTAATTATTATTAAATAATAACTAATACCTATTGAAAAAGCAAAATGAATTCAAAATTTATAACTGCTAAGAAGTGGAGAAAATTTAGGGATGAAATAGAGAAATAAAATGAGGAGTGAAAAACGTGGATATAGGCTGAAAATAGGAGTGAAATATTTATGTATCTGGAAGATTTTATGTATTGAAGGAATTAAGGGATTTTTGAAATTTTTAAAAAAGATAGAGATAAATGGATATTAAAGTAAGTTAATGTGTGTATATAAGTAATGAGTGACAAAATCGATTGTCTGTTGTTGATTAGATTCTCCTGTCATACATAACTCAGCTGGATGAGATACAGTTGATGTTTATAATAGAGTTCAATGTGTAGCACTAATCTATCTTTTCAAATAACATGCTTTTTCCACGTCTAGTAGACTTGGTCATGTTTCATGATTAAATTACATAAACTGCTTATGTGATAATTAAAGCTCCTAAACGACTGCTAGTAATAAATTAGGTAGAAATGTAGATATCCCGATACTCGCAAACGATAGATACTACGTGTTTGTAATAACAAAATTCAAAGGCGGTGAGCGATGGAGTATGTGATTTAATTTGATGTAAAATGAAGAATTTTATTAGAGTTTGACATACATGTCGTGAATCAGAATGACACTATGCAACACGTTGATTTAAATAATTGTCTGATGACTATAATTTTTCTTTTAGACAAAAATTACATTTATATGTAATTAAATCAAATTGTAAATATATCATTTAATGATAACAATATGATTCCTTTTAAATAATTAAAAGTCCTTCGATTTTGACATCAAGTGCTTAACAATAAATTAAACATTACCTGTCAAAGGGACGTCGTAGGCTCGTAGCTCTTTGTAAGGGTAAATCAGAATGCCACTATGTTTGGCTATTTGAAATTGAAAATTAAAAGCTAGTGATTTTTATTTATTTTTTCCTAAAACTGTTAAAGATCCCTCAATTAAATAAGTAATTAATTAGGATCCCATATATTTAGCATTTATTATTTATATCGAGATGGAATCAAATAACCTAATTGCTCAACATTCAATTCTTTCGAATTCATTAGATACTTTCCCCCATTCGAGAATCTCCTTTTAAAAGAAAAATAACTTGCACTTCTTTGTTTGCCCCTTCAAATTTACAGAATAATTAAATTCCAATATGATTTTATATCTTTGAATTTGAGTCTGCATTTTTGTTTGATTATATTATTTAACCCAATAGTAGTTTTATCGATCATTTTGAGTTTTAACTCATAAGGACAAATTAGCAAACAAATCGTGATCCAACATTTTTAAATTTAAGTGAATTAAATAAATTACTAAAAGAATGATTTTTTATCAATTTTCCACCCAGAGAGTAAATAAATATAACACGTGGGTGTACAAGATTTGATTCGAACTAACGAAGTTGAAGGGTTGTAATTGCACGTTACATGTGCATCCCATAACAAAATTCTGAGACGGAAAAGAAAGGTATGATTAACTATTTTTCTCACCTTCCTTCTTCGAGCTCATCTCATCTCAGGGAGATTTCTTATTCAAGTTATTTTCATTTCAGTATCAAAGTTTCTATCTTGTAATAGAGTTCAGTTTTTAATTAATATAAACCTTAGAAAATTCCCAGAATTGTTGAATTCAATTTGATTGGTTAAATTATTTTTGAGTTTAATTAGTTAGATCATAACAAGCACCTCTAATCATAACCAAAACGGCGAGATTGACTTAATTATATAGCTTACATTTACATAAGTTAATATTCTACCAGATCCCAACTAAGCAAAACACACATAATGAAAGTATAGTTAAGCAGAAAAAGAATTTTTTACTAAACTAAGCTATTATTTAAAATCAATTCACCAAAATAAGATGTTTTTTAATTTTTTTTACAGAACTAGTATAAACGTATTTCTTGTATTTCTGAGTAACGTTCTAGGGTGTTTTGATTTTAAAAATTCAACGGACAAACACTGACGGAGCTGACGACGTTAAATGAATAAACGTACTCCCGAGTAACGTTTTACAACTAAAATGTTACTCAGGAGTACGTTTATTGAGAATCCAATCACGGGCCACTGAATCCAATCCTGCAAATGCAAAGTCAAATCCTGCAAATAAGGAAAATGAGCTCCCTAATGGAAGTAGGGAAAAATAAGCTCTACTAGCGACTTGATTGTGTCCTCCCCACCCTCCAACACACCTCATCTTCACTCCCACCCCCCATAGCCCTCGTCCCCACCATCTCACACCCCTACCTTCCATAGTATTTGTCTGAATTATATACAAATACTTTTAGGATAGTTTCTGCTTACCTACCGAACACAAGAAAATAAGTTGTCTAATAGACATTTTTCAAGAAAACATTTTCCTTCCTACCTAACACACCCCTAGTTTTTTCCATTTCTCTTGCTTCCCTTTTTCACACTCTACGACTTTAGTTGTCTTAATAAACAGTTGACTTAACTGACTATACTAGCACATTCTGTATCACTTCTATAATATTTCCACTGTAACAGTAGCAATGATGTGGATGTAAAGTACTTACAAGTCTCTTGCGTTTCCTGACTGAGGATTTGCCTGCATGACCTGCGCTAGCTCGACCTCTACTTCGATTCATATCTACACAAAAATATAAGTACAGGAGGATATGAAACAATGTACAGGAAGAAAACATTCAACAGAGAAAAAGAACTGTGAAGATCTCATTTGTGCCCGACTTAATGACCAGCTCTCTAAAGATCTCAATATTAAAATGAAGATTGGTAAAAGAGATACAGCAAGGATTCAAGATTTCTGACTTGGGAAATCAATGCCATCATAGATAAATCGTTAAATCCAACCAAACTTCACTATCATTCATTTATAAATAATATAAGTAATATTAATAATAATCTGCCAACTGAAGATTTCTCTGCCGTTTCCTTTTCTTGACGCTACCTATTTTGTTCTCTCCAACTACAAAAACTTAAGATAATTGATTTTGAAGGATCTGCATGGTCTGTTAGTAAGGAGTATATTCTTGCCTGTGATTCAGTTTCTTTACTAGTAACACCTAACTACTAGCATTAAGTTTGCAGTTGATTGGGGCAATAGACACAAGAAAAAGGTAACTAAAAGAAAAGGGAAAGGCACAAATGAAAGGAAAGATCAAAATGGTCTGAAAAGAAAATTTGAAGACCATCACAGTTGCTTCGTGCACTCCCTGTGACATGTCTTGTATCAAAGGGGACCTAGCTATAATGCGACTGCTGAACGGTACAACAATACTGTCAATATGTAACCAAGTAGAGGGCAAACAATTGTAGTATTTAGTTAAAGTTGAAAAGAGGGTAGGCTAAGAAAATAGAGATGAATAGCATTCATCAGTAGCAGGATAAGGAACTGGAAAGCGGGACAGATAGCTATCCTATTATATTTTAGAGTAATATGAGCTACATGTTTTGTGTATTACTCATCCATTGAGTAGTGACAACTGATATATTTATTTTAACGGTAGCACCTATTTTCATTTGGAATGAAAGATTTATGCTATGCTATTCTAGAGGGAAGAACAAATTGACTTTAAGACCATATTTAAAAGAGAATGTCAAATTAAAGTCTTATGGTGGTGGTGACAAGTAACTACATCAAAGATTTTCAAGACTTTTTATACTCTCAAACCGAATTTTAACTTGCATCTTTGGCTCCAACCTCAAACTGGTATTATTCAATTTGCACCCTCACTTTACAAGAGAGTAACTCAATGGATCATAATAAACATGCAACTAATAGTTGCAGGTAGTAAATTGAGATTGCAATGTCAAAAGATAGAGAATGAAAAAATCTAATAAGTGTACCAAGGAAAATATATACATATTTTCAGAATGTCAAACCTATAACTGCAATATGCTAAGTGTATGTTAAAGTTGTTCTTCTCCTGATAAATAAACTAATTTTCCTAGATCAATAAGCTGTAAGACGATATCTGCGTGAGAGTCATAGCATTGCAAGGATAATCAATGATCTGATTAACGCAGTAAAAAAAATTTAATACATATTTGGGAAAATGGAGTTATTTCCAGCTACAGAATGGTAACAAATAATACACCCATTCACAGCAAAAAGGCAATTTACACCAATCCTTCATAATCTAGAGACCTAAAGACAACCTAAGCTTCTGAAATTTAGTTGTACTAATTAGAGCAAATTAGATAGGCCACCTACTTAAAAGCAGTAAGTAAACAAAGAAGCAGTCTTACATACTTCGCACCTGATGATATAAACTTTAAAATCCACCTCTAGCTCTTCTAATTGTTAAAAATTAATGGAATTAATTAGATGCGAGCTAAGAACTAACAAATCTTAAGATGAATTGAAAAAGGATTAGATCAAATTTAATTAACTTTCAAAAATTTGTATAACATGCTTATAGGTTAAAGAAAGGATAAAGTCACGAGTCCAACTTTTCTTTGTTCTCTCCTGTTTTTTTATGAAAAGGAAAACAAGCTTGCAAACCACATAAGAGAGGTAACCCGCACTAGGCAAGCCCGGTGCGACGAGCTCGACCCAGAAGGCAAACCTCTTGCTTTCGTTGGCAAGGGGTTTCGAGCTCGAGACCTCCCATCCCAAGCCCAAATCACTAGGCCACCCCGAAGGGTCTCTGTTCTCTCCTGTTAGTTCTCAACCTAAAAATTAGTTCACTAGTTTGTCGTTTCAATCATAATTTGTGCATCATCATAGTTCATTCCAATTCTTTACATTCTAGTCCATTAGTTTTTGTGTACTTTGAACCTAAAGTTTCGATTGTGCACCTCATCCAGGGAGCTGGAAGTTAGCAAAGTTACTCTTAACTAATTTCTGACCTCCGCATCATGTAAAACTTGGTTTGGATTTGCATCATTTCAACATTTTTGTTTATCTAGTGATATTGCAGGGGAATAAAATATTGTCATGAATGAGGTAATATAAAGTCAGTTTGCAATCAATACCAACTCTTTTGTACTGCAAAAACTGCTTGTTTTCTTTTACTTCCAGAGGCACATGTAGCTGCTAAAACAATTCACTATTTCCCCTAAAGCTAAGCACACATATTTGCAATTTGTGAAATAAACAGGAAATGTATTCTCAGCGATGAAACTACAACTACTTAAGCAACAACAAAAATATCATTCTTTCATAGTAGAAATATACAGAACAGACAGAATCAGATAACAGTAAATGGTCGAAAATCTTCAGTCTGCATCTGTTGAAATTATATCATCTTTCAAGTTACTGTACATTTTAAGAATTCCATACTTAACCTAAACTGGATCCTTGTAACACACAAGTATCAAAACAAATGCACCATTTTAATAACCAGGAACTAGCAAAAATTCGATGTTAGAGTTTTGAAAGGAAGGTGAATTTCAGCAATCAAAGCAAATTGATAAGTAAAATACTACTCCAGAAAACTTACGGAGAGCGTGCAAGCAAGCAAATGCTGAAGAAGGTATAGAAACAACCAAAAATCATCTGTAAAGAAACTAAATTGAAAGAAAAAAAAAAGAGAGAGAGAAATATACACTACCTGCAATGGAAATTGGAAAACCCTAAACAAAAAAAGAAAAACTTTTGTCTCCATTTGAAGTAGCAAAGATGTGTATTTCTTCATTCCACCACTAACATATAGTATAAAACTCTCATCACTGTTAAGCTTAACTTCCTGTGGGAAATTTGATCCATTGCACAACTCTACAAGTTCAGTGCTCAATTCTTGTTTCACATGTTACTCCATAAAATATGCTTTGCCAGTCTTCACCTATTTGAGCATTATGTCATATCATTTCAAATAATGATATGAATTATATGAACATGTTACATTACAAATAATTATGGACATATTACCTTAAAAATAATTTTTAGTGATAAATTAATAACAAAGAATTATAAAACTATTACTTAAATGTCATAACGTGAAGTGTTGCTAAAAGCTTTAGAGTAATTTATAAAGAGTATTAATTACCCTTAAATATATTTTGTGATAATTGAGTTATTATCGTTAGTAAAATGGAAAAAGGCATAAATCTCTTTTCAAACTTGTATCCAAAAAGTCAATTTTACACTTCAACTATTATGATGACTTATTACACGCTCTTACTATGTACGTATTTTTTTGCTCACAACATAAATATTTCATAAATTGTACAAATTATTAAAATTGTCCCAATTGTTATGTAGCTTTACCAAATAAACAAAATTTTATAACAAAAGTATAAGACATTATCACAACACTAATCTAAAAAAAAAAATAAAAATTTATTGATTGAATTTTAGTTAAATACAAAAAAGGGTGAACATAAATCATAGTGTAACATAAGTCCGTTTATTGGTCAATAGTATTTTTTTTCAACCCCAACTTATATCAAAAAGTCAGTTACACACTTTAATTATAATGACGACCTATTATACACCTATTCTTATTCAAAGTGTAATTAATATCACCCCAAAATTAATGTGGAAATAAAATTAAAAATAAAAATAAATTAGGCGCATTAGATTTGAAATAAAGTCAAAAAAGTATTATTTTTTTTCAATCCCCACACCCTGTTTTCTACTTTCTCATGTTCTTCTTCTCTTATTTCCTTCAAAAAAATTCTTCTTTATTTTCTTCTTAGCACATTTTTACAAATTGTCACTTAATGTCATTTTCTTCTTATTATATTCTTACAATTTTTCACTCAATTTCATCATTATACTTAAAAAAAGTAATTTTTAATTTAAATTTCACAATTATTTTTGAAACTTGAGACTTTGTTGTCCTAATCTTTTCACTTTCTCCTTCAAATTTTTGTACAATGGTGTTTGTCAATGATTGATTTAGTGTTTTGGGTGGCTGTTTGTGGTGGCTGAGTTAGCTATTTGGTGGTTGTTCCTTTGTCGGAGATGGATCGGCTGTTGGGGAAAAGGGGGATGACGTTATGGAGGTAGGTTTGTGGTGGTGATGGGTTGGTTGTTCTTCCCGGAGAAGACAAAGAGAATTGTGATATAAATTCAAATGAATAATTTTTCTAGTTGAAATAAAAGTGAAAAGAATTTAGATTGGAAGAAGATATGATTATTAGAGAATTTTAATAATTAGTTAGAATTTAATTAGTGTAAAATAGAGTTAATAAAAGAAAAATTAATTAATAAATAAAAAAAATTAAAAAAATATAAAATATAATTTCTAACATGGTGCTGACGTGGTGATGATGTGGCAACGAGTGTAACACACCACATACTATGAGAGTGATGCTATGCATCTCAAGGTGATATTAAATTCACTTTTAAATAGTAAAAGTATATAATAAGTCATAATAATAATTCAAGTGTAAAACTGACTTTTCGGTACAAGTTTGAAGAGAATTTATGCCTTTTCCCTATACAATACTATATAAAATTATGAAATGTATTTATATACTCATATACAATAATATACAACATTATACACTACTATACAAAGACTAACTCCATTTTCTTTCTTGAATCCAAATTCAAAGTTCATCACCTCAAAAACTATCTTAAATGAATCAAAATTTTAGATTTAGGATCCGCAATACATTTTTGCAATAATACCAACCCGAAACACAACTTATATTATGGAAATTGAATTTCAAACTTTGAAGTTTTAAATAACAATAATGATTGAACATTGAAAGAAACAATTACAAGAAATTATTAATAATAATAACAGTGGAGTTTCACTATGAAGCAAGTGAAAATAAATGTGTTTGATAAATTGATTGACATAAAGTTAAAAAGTAAATTATTGAGATAACTTTTCTAAAAAATGGAATAGTTTTGGTTATCCCATTTTTAATGTGACTATAGTCTCAGATATCCAAGATACCAAAAATTAGTAAAAATTTATTATTAGAAAAAATGCTATAATGTTTATTAGAAAAGAAGATATAAAATATTTTCTCCGATCACTTTTAATTGTTAAATTGGGCATTTTAATAGTCAATTTGATTAACTTTTAAAGTTAATTAGATTACATTAATTTAATATTTTAAATAAAATATTAAGACAAAAAATAGTATAAATTGCAATTTAAAATGTTAGTTAAAATTCTTATATTTCGACATCTAAAAAAAAGGGCAAAAGACAAAACTCACATACTTTTAAGATAAAATTATTATTTGTCTCTTATAAGTCTATAATTACAAAAATCCCTCAAACTGATATAATAATATAACTATATAAGTGCTGATATACTAATCTGATGCGCGAGATACATTAATCATTAAGTAAGATACATTACATTTTATACATGATGATACATTAATATGATATACATTTTATACATGATACATTAATCTAATGCGCGAAATTCATTAATCATTAAATAAAATACATTATATTTTATACATTATATAATCTGATGTATATTATATACATGATACTTTTCATTTTTCCTAAAAGAAATTGTGACCATTAGAAGTGGAGGGAGGAATAATGATAATTTAGATAAGCATTAAAAAAAATTAACAAAATACATGTAATTATTAGGACAAATCATGCTATTTCGCGAAAGTTCCTCATATCGCTAACCCGGTCGGCCGGTCCAGTCCAAATTCCATCAGGTGGCGCTTACACGCTATTCCTTTCTCTGTCGCCATCTCAACAAACTTAACTTCCCTTTCAATCCACCATTTCTTCTTCTTTCTTCTTCCTCTGTTTTCATCGTTTCTTCAACCGATTCATCTCCCTCTTCTTCTCCGATCTGTAAATTCTCCAGTCATGCATAACGGCGATGTTGGTTCTTCCTACTACCACCAACCTTACTTACACAACCCAAACCCAAATCCAAACCCTAGCTCTACTCCCCCTGATCATCCCTACAATCCCTACGCCTCCGCTCCTCCTGAACCTTCCACTTACTCTTCCTCCGACTACTCCACCACCTTCCCACCTTATTCTCATCATCAACAACAACCCTACACTTTCCCTCACCTTGATGCACCTCAACCGAATTATTATTATCCTCCGTATGATCAAAATCAAACCCCTATGAGTTACGATTATACGACACAAAATTATGGTTCCTCTGCTCATCATGCGATTGAGGATTATGGATCGTATGGTGATTCCGGTATTTATAAATATAATGGTAGGAAAGATGAGTTGTATAAAGAGAGTCGATCTGAGTCGAATGTTGGGGTGATGTTTGATGATTATGGGAGACCTATCAATGTTCAAAATCAAAGGGAGAATCAAGGATATGAGAGTAATCGTAAAATTGTGAAAGCAACACCGAAGATGGAGGAACAACAGGATGTTACAGCTGGTGTGTTGAAGTTCCGTGTCAAACTTTTATCAGAAGGGATTGGTCAGAGTGACATGGATGTGCTTTGTCAGGTTAGAAAGTACCATTATTGGTGTTTGCACAAATAATTGCAGTTTGAAGTTATAATTGGCCTGCTTGAATCAATAAACTAAGCCACAATTACTAACTAGTTTAAGTCGTCTATATGAATCCTCTGCATCTACCTGTATGTTGACTATCATGCCTATGCTTTGGTCTGCTTACCACTGTTTATTTATTTACTACCAGTTCACCAATTATATATTCTAAAGTTTTGTATTAAAATTCTAATTCAGATTGGTCTAGATGGGATTCGCTTACTTGATCCTGCTACGAGCCGAACTCTGAGAATATATTTGCTGGAGAATGTGACAAGATGCGAGGTGAGTTTGTCAGTTTGATTGTATTACTTCTGGTATACGTTATTTCATTTGCAGACAAGATGCCTGTGAAATAAGTTAATTTATTGTTCTTTCTTTGTCAGGTGTTGGATTCATATATATTTGCATTTTGGGCCAAAAACTCGGTTGACATGGAACCTAAACGTATCAGGCTGAAATCAAATAGCTATACGGTGAACAATATGCTGGACACTGTGACAGCCGCAAGTATTCAGGTTAAAAGATCTCATACTCTTAAAAATTTGATCTCATCTTTCTGTATGTTCGTGTTTGATAAATGTCTTCCTTGGGTTCGCTACATATAACTTTAAGCCCCACAGTTGTGGAATGTGTTGAGTTACACAAGTTGCTGTCTTCTTTATCTGACTTATTATCCTTCTTTTATTTGGCATAAAGGTAAGCCTACTAAAGGGATATCTGACCTGTTAGTCTTACTGGTGTTAGCACTTATATGTTGCTCTCAAGGTGTGTAGTTCATGACCGAAAACTAGCATTTAGCACAAAATGAATTGGCATTACTGACTTTTTCGCACACTATCACTCAGACTATTACTCTGGAGGTAAAGACACAATAAGTGGTGAATTTGAATGTTTAGTTTCTTTTTCCCATCATGAAGATTTATATTATTTGGTGTTATCCACCATTTATGCTACAAGAAGTTTTAGTCCATATCAGTGACGTGAGCTTTTAAATCTGAGAGATGTCCAGTTTAGCTACTTATTTGGGGATAAAGAATTCTGGAGGATAGAGACAGCTTGGCTAATTGGTTTGCGAAACAGATGATGAGGTTGTACCGTGTTGAGGTGAAGTGAGGGATGGGTACATGAGTGTGTTAGAGTACCTAAGTAGAGGAGAGGACTAGGAAGGAGGGAATTATGGGGGAATGGCAGGAGAATTGATGGGGTTAAGCTTTTGCCTGTTAGTATTTGGCAGCTTATAGCGATAAAGATACTCTAACAGGATAGCTGATTCAATCAGAGAGCAACATGGGGAATTGGTTATTTGATTGGTTCTGGATTGGAATGTTCCTGATATGAGGGTTTGATATCAAGTTAGGCTTGCAGCTTGCCACATAGGAACTTGAGTGGTGTATTGTAGAAAGAGGAAACAAGAGAAGATGCGCTGTTACTATCCCTTGTTATGGATCTACCTATGATGTTGGTTCGTTAAGAGAAGAGAGAACCTGAAATTTCTCGAGTTTGGAGTACTCAAAAACTTGATTAATTTTCTGCTTATCATTTCACTAAATGCAAATAACACTAAATACAACACCGGTGGATTAACCACCCATCTGAAAACTTCCTACTACAACTGAAATGTGAAAGTGAAGGAATAGTCTCGTACTGCAACAACTCCTACACAGAAATAGGAGAAGTTAATAACTAAAAAGCTATAGTAATCTACTGCAAGCAACTGCTACACAGAAATAAAAAATAATTACTCCCTCCCTCCCATTTTATGTGAGGTAGTTTGACTCGGTACGGAGTTTAAGGAAGAAATGAAGACTTTTTAAACGTGTGGTCCAAAATGAATGATTAGAAATTTGTGTGGCTGTAAATCATTTTATTAAGGGTAATATAGACATTTTATTGTTAAATTGTTACTTATATAGTAATGTGTTAATTCTTTTTGGGACTGACGAAAAGGAAAGTAAGTCATATAAATTGGGACATAGGCAGTAACTTATAAGTGAAGTAATCTACTTTCTGATTTCCTTAAATCTTCCATGTGTAAACCATTGGTAGACTAAAAGGGGTGCCAACATGCGTCAGTTCCAAATTTGGAAAAGAATTATGCTCGGATACATATAGTAAAGAAAATTGAATGTTGGAATGAGATCACAAAGCAACAAGAATAGTTTGGATTACTGCATGGCCATTAATGAAATAACATCATTTTTAGGGATGGAGAGTGCAAGACAATCTTGTTCAAAAGAATAGACTGGCTGAATGAGCCCAACATGAGTTAGCACAATATGTTAGGAGATCTGAAATCAGGACCCGTTAATGGGGCTGCTGGAAATAATACAGGGTATATGTAACTGGGATTTCGATTATTACTTTATGGCAATATTTAAAGCCTAGAACCTAAATTTGATCCTTAGGAATTGTAAGTATTTGAATTCTCTCATCTTTATGGGAAAATTGCATGGCCTATAAACTTGCCCAGTAACATAGAATTGGAAAAGCACAAGAGATCTGGTCCCATCAGCGAAAAGGAGCTTGTGAAGGCTACAAAGTGGTTCTCTAATTCGCTATGGACCGGCAAAATTGGTGTAGTAGGGATGACTAATTTTATTAATCCATAATATTCTGCCTCCCTCCTGTTAGCTAGTGGTGGATGGAGATTGATTAAGTGACCACTGGTCCATCCCTCCATATCTTTGAAATAACTTTGGAAGTTTGGTCAATTTCATTTTCACTTGAAATAGATATTAGTTCCTTGCTTCCTGGTAGTCTGATTTGTTGGGATATATTTTGGATATGTATAACTTTTGGAGTTAATTGATTAGGTATCTCTTAATGGGTTAGGGGTAACAGTAGAGGGATGATACTGATGTCTGATATCATTTACTTTGGTGGGTCAAGAAAATCCTACCCATAGAGGAATCAGATAGGTGGAGGGTTTGCAAACCCCCTCTCCCCAACCAAGCAAAGCAAAGAGCCACAGCCATGCCATCTTAGTTTTTTCTTGGAAGGGTGTAGAAATTGTACCTCTCATGTAGTACCTGGCTCGATTTTATATGTCAAAATAGGTTAAAGTGGAGGTTAATTCTAGCTAGTTTGTTTAGCCGTATTAGGTTTTATCCTGTATTTACACAGCAGTAGATTGAAGACTTAAAGTCATTTGATTGTTCCTCATATGGATGCTTGCTTATCTACTACATTGGAATTTCGATTTGTAGCTGATGCAACTACTATAAGTAACTGTAAGGTTAATGGATAATTCTTCTCCCTGCTCCGTGCATATCAAGTTTAACTGGTGTTCCTACTCTTCAGATATCGTTCACTTAAACTATTGGATACAATTGAAATTGTTTTTTTTTTCAATCTACTGCCGTTGCTCTCAACAAGATATCTCTAGATAAAGTGCTCCTCTGAATACTTGACTAGTCATAACCAATGTACACATGCTTCTATTATGGGATTCAGGTCAAGGAGATGGGTGAGAGTAATAAACCTTCAGATTCAATCAAGGGATCCGAGCAAGTTGCTGAGAAGAAGAAAGGTTTTGCTGATTTCATGAAGTTGATGAGGCCACTAAATGAAGAGAAAGATTTCTGGGTAAGATTTATGATCAACAAATGCATTAATTTAGTGGTCCTGCTTTCCATTTCTTTCTGTTGAATGACTACTGCAAGTAAATCTTAACAAATTTGTGGCTCTGTTTTACCTAATTATTCTCATGTAGGTTCCTGATGAAGCAGTTCGAAAGTGCACTGCTTGTGCGACTGATTTTAGTGCTTTCAATAGAAAGGTACATTTATTTTGACCAGTGGGATAAATGTCACATTTTTCGTACTCCCTGTTTTAATTTTCTCTTCTCATATGTCTTCTTTAAATCTGTATCAGCACCACTGCAGGAATTGTGGGGATATTTTCTGTGACAAGTGCACGCAAGGTAGAGTTGCCCTTACTGCGGATGAAGATGCACAGCCAGTTAGAGTTTGTGACCGATGCATGGTATGCCCTCGTAAAATAATGGGTTAATTGCAGGTTTATGGTTTTCATTTATAAAGATATGTTAAATGTGACTTCTTCTTTTTCATTTAATGGGATATTAAATGTGACTTTCCATGGTCTTATAATACTAAACTCAGACTTTAGTTTGAGTAGAAAAATGCTGTTAACACTTCTCACCTCAGCTTTTCTCTAACTGGTAAAAACAGACCTATTCCGGATGCTTTTCACTCCTTTTTAGCACTTGGGGATTTTAGATTCTTGTTTGCCAAATCCTTTGACCATATTACTGCATCTAATAAATTCTTTTTTTGCATCAGATCTCAATTGTTCTAATTGATATAAATTTTACACTTCTCTTATCTGGAAGCTAGGATGGGAGCTTTTACGGCATTGGTAGTTGCAGCCAAAGAGTCAAATATGCTCCCTTACAGGAAAGAATATAAAAAAATAAAACTAGTGTCCTACTGGACAAACTTCATTTAGGATTTTCCCAATAAAATCGGCCTTAATATATATCATTCAGCTCTATAACTCCTAACCTCGCCCTTAAGTTTGTCAGACTGATATGCTTTGAAGCAACACAAGTGCAATTACTACTCGTACAAATTGAATTGAAGTGGATGTGAAAATGCTTTGGGGAAAGAGGGACATAAGGAAATTGTTAAAATTAGGTCTTAGGCCTAACTCACACCCCAAAAGCTTAGCTCAAAGGAGGAGGATTGTCCAAGCCTTATAAGGTGTCCACCATCTCATTAATCACTGATGTGGGACTTTTGTCATTCTTTAACAACCCACGTCACGCCCGATGCTTAGCATTTGGTGCGTGGGCAATTTTGATTTATGGGGCCCCAACATCGGGTGAGACGAGTCTCGCTCTGATACCATGTGAAATTAGGTCTTAGGCCTAACTCACACCCCAAAAGCTAGCTCAAAGGGAGGAGGATTGCCCAAGCCTTATAAGGAGTCCACCCATCTCATTAACCACCGATATGGAACTTTTGTCATTCTTTAAAGAAGCTAATGAAGCTATGGACTCTTAATATATGATAATTATTGTATTCTAGAGCTTTTTCAGTCTTTCGTGACACTGTCTTTCAATGTATTACATTCTTTTATCTGTTATTTTGTTCAACGATTGACCTTCCATATTTTGCATTCCCTTGTGATCTTATAGGTTGCAATAGTCTTGAAGCAGTACTTCATAAGATATAACAAGATTGAACTTTCCTCATTTTGCAGGCAGAGGTAACTCAGAGACTCAGCAATGCCACGGAAGCAACAACAAAAGTTGCTGCATTACAAAGTCATGAGGACCTTACAAGAAAACTCAAGGTGAATTCTGACTTCCTGGGTTCTTTAAATTGTTCATCAGGGCTGTTCGGAAATGTTCTGTTTAGATAGGTCATTGGAAGTGTATCTTGGAAATCAGTGCTAATTAGCTTATGTCGACAATTATGGAAGTTACATTACTTTGAACATTTGAAGTATATTAACAATTTTTAGATGAGCAGTTGGATGATTAAATTGGAGAGAGAAGATGTAAGCAAACAAAAAATTATAATTTTTGCTACTTGAAATTCGCGATGTGCTTTAGAAAGCTTCTGGTTAGGGTTGACATATTATTTATTGATGGATTATAACTTGTTCTGTTTTATTATGTTCTATTACTTCTATATTCGGCCAGTGTGTACCTACTTTTAAAAATTTCTATTGCATCTTCATCAGCATATACTAATATTTCTACAATTGAATTCATAAACAGGAGGTGATGGAAAAAAACCGCAAGACTTCAACAGGTAGTATCCAGGGCCGCAACAGTTTCTTGTTTAATTGGCTTGAATACATGTTTAGAATGATTGCTATCTGGAATTAGCATGCAAACGTTTCTATGAGTAGTACAAGTTGGAGAATGTTTTCTCTTGGAGCTGATGATGTCTGATCATTTTCAGGTCTTAGTTCTCAAGGATCTAATAAGGGGATGAGAGAGGTAGAGTGTCCAACTTGCACAGTTCATTTGCAGGTTCAGTACCATAGACCATGCTTTTCTTCCTGTCTTCTTATATTCGTCTCTGTTCCTGGAAAACCTTTTCGATTCTGGCAAACTCAAGGATAATGAATTTGCTATGGAATTTGACTTTGCAGGTTGAGGTGCCAGCGTCTGGGTCAGAAACAATAGAGTGCAGCGTTTGCCAGCATCCGTTCCTTGTGAGTGCCCATTGATCTGCAGAGTTTGCTTTGTAATATCCCTGTGTTAAAAGCCAGTGTGATAGTCCTTTACTCATAGTTTTGAAAGAGTATCATAGTCTTTGTTGAGTGATAATTTTATTGTTCTCTCTTTATTTCATAATGTAGATTTATGTTCAAAAGGGGGTGCAGTAGTTGTCCCATCTGTATAATACTAAAAAATTCGATCCGGGAAGTAAATTGATCTATTGATAGATGCCTAGGGGCATGAAACTAAAGTGTTAAAAGAGTTCACTGTACAATGCATTTGTTTTTTAAGATTCTAGCACTTATCGGGTCTCAAGACATCTGAATCGGTCAGATTTGAAATGGAGTCTGAAATCTTTGGTAATGGTTTATATTTTGTATCTCTCTCTCACTCTCTCACTCTTCACGTATCCAGACAAAGTGGTAATGGAATGATTTATATTTTATACACCTATGTTTGATGTCACTTGAAGTGACAATTATGTTGTCAAAAACCTAATTTGATATGCTTCATATAGTTGAGCTGCAGAGCCAGTATTAGGAGTTTGGGATACTAATTTCCTTCTTCTTTATCATGGAGTTGTCAATTTGTTTTGTTAGGATTCACAGTTATTGTGCTTAATTTTCTAATACAAATATATGGTCTAATTGAAAAGCTATTGGATTTGTTCAAATCCACGAACCGTCACGTAACTCCATCCCTGATTTAGCTCTCACTAATGACACTCCCTTCTTGTTCTCTGTTTAGATATGCTTCAATTAGTTGAGCAACATTTTTCTAATTATGGTCTTTACTTTAAAAAAAAAAATATTAAGTTCCTCTCAACCTATACCTGAATGAACACTTGATTAGTGGGATAATCTTTTTTTTTTCTACTGCCATCCTATATATTTTTAGATGGCCAACAAATGCATCCCAAAAATTTTAATTTCTTGATCAACGTAATTTAAGGAGACTTGTGAAAAAGATGGTACTATTTTGTATCAATAAGTTGATCATGCCTTCTAAATTCTATTTTAGACTGCAAATCACTTGGATGTCAAGACAAATTTAACCCTTTAACTTTCTGATAGAGTTCTTTAATTTTATGTGTTGCATTCGTAAAGTTGATGTAAATATCAAGTGTAGCTTTGGTGCAGATCAATTTTATGGGATATCTTACCAGAACAGATATCAAATAACTTTTTTCACTAAGGGTGTGTTTGGTATGAAAGAAAATGTTTTCCATGGAAAATGTTTTCCTAGGAAACAAGTAGATTTTTAACTTATTTTCTCATGTTTGGCTGGTGAGTAGGAAATATTTTTTGGAAAAGATTTTGTGTTTCATTAATGAATGAAAAATATTTTTGATAAATATCTTTTATTTTTAATAAAGTAGAAAATAAATTTTGAAATTGAATTTTTTTTTTTTTTGTGAGGGGGGTCGAGGGTATGTGTGAAAAAATGAAATTTTGAAGTTGAAATTATTTTTTAAAAACAAACTTAATTTTTTTTTTTTGGAGGATGGATGAGGGGATCGAGGGTAGGGGTGAAAATAAAATTTTGAAGTTGAAAATATTTTTTAAAAACAAACTCAATTTTTTTTTGGGAGGTGGGAGGAAGGGAGGAGGGGGTATTCGGGTGAAAAAAAATAAAATTTTAAAGTTGGAAATATCTTTTAAAAACAAACTTTAATATTTTGGGTGACGGGGGGAAGGGGTGGCGGGGGAGGGTCGAGGGTAAGGGTGAAATAGAAATTTGAAATAGAAAATATTTTTTAAATCAGAACTTAATTTTTTAAGGGGATGGGGGATGGCAGAGTCCGGAGCCTTAAAGGTGAAAAATGTTAACAAATATTTCAAAACGGTATATAAAATTTCTTTTTAACCAAAATGGCAAAATCGCTTACGAAGTAGCGATTTTGGCTGCCGAAAAAAGTAAAAGCAGCGATTTGTTAAATTTAATTTATTTTTAAAAAAAAAAAAAAAAATTTAAACAAAATCGCTCCCAAAGGAGCGATTTTCAAAATAAAAACTTTTTTTTATAATTTTTTTAATATAAGCAGCGACTTGTTTTAATTTTTTTTTTATTTATTTTTTACTTCTTTTTTAAAACAAAAAAAGTTCAAATTTGATTATTATTTTTTTAAAAAAAAAAATTAAACAAAATCGCTCCTTTGGGAGCGATTTTCAAAATAAAAACTTATTTTTATAAATTTTTACTTGTTTATTTATTTATTTATTTTCTTCTTTTTTTTAAACAAAAAGTTTAAATAAAAAATTATTATTATTTTTTAAAATCAAATCTCTGCAAAGGTAGCGATTTTTAATTAAATTTTTTATTTATTTTTAAAATCAAATCGGTAAAAAAAAATTAATTTAAAATCGCTGCCTTTGATTTTAAAAAATAAAAAAAGAATTTAATTAAAATCGCTGCCAAGGCAGCGATTTTATTTAAAAAAGAAAAAAAAATGATTTAAACTTTTTTTTAAAAAAAAAAAAAAGCAAAAAAAAAAAAAAAAAAAATTTTAAACAAGTCGCTAGAAAAATTATTAAAAAAGTTTTTATTATGAAAATCGCTCCAATAGGAGCGATTTCGTTTAATTTTTTTTCTTCAAAAAATCAAATTTAACTTTTTCCGGCGGACAAAATCGCTACTTCATGAGCGATTTTGCCATTTTGGTTAAAAAGAAATTTCATATACCGTTTTGGAATATTTGTTAACATTTTTCACCCTTTAGGCTTCAGACTCGGGGCTGACACGGGTATGATAAATTAGAGATAAAATAAATTATTTTTTTATTTTTTTAGGGATGAGGGAGGGAGGGGAGGGGGTGGCTGGTTTAAGGGTAGGGATAAAATAAACTGATTTTTTGAAAGAAAAAAAAATTGTAATTTGAAGTTGGATGACAGTTTTAAAAAATGTTTTCCTTAAGTTTGGAAGGGAATTCATTTTCCTCAAGGAAAATGAGTTGATTTGAAAAATATTTTTCAAAACATATAATTCAACCAAACATGAAAAAAATGAAAAATATTTTTCATCATACCAAACACACTCTAAAATTACGACAAATAAAAAAGAATCACATAATATATTTTTTTTTTCTCCATGAAATTTAGAACTTAAAACCTCAAAAGGTTTCAATCACTTAATTAGGAAGCGTATATTTCTTTTTATAAGCATCTCTCTTGTGTTAGCTGTGGTCCATTAACTAAATCTGTATATTTGATATACGAAAACAAAGTACCATAGAAAAGGACAAACATGCTTTTTCAGTTGTTCCTTTTATAACCATTCTGAGTGAAGACAAAAAAAAAAAAAGGATTACTATATAAAAAAAAAGTGAGATTATAAAAGTTGTATATGAGTACATGTAAAAAGAAAAGATTTTTATGAAATATATATATATACTTACCTCTTATGCTTTGATAACTTTATTATATAAAGGAGCAGTATACTTTATTTGTTAAGGAGGACCCCAGTATTTCCATTATTACAAAACCTACCACTGCTCTTAGATGTTTGCTTTAATACTACTCCTATTTTCAAAGGGATTTTTAAGTATTAAGGTTTTCTATGGATTTTTAAGTTTGATACGCGTATATCAAATAGTATATCTACAATATAACACGTTTAGTAATCGCGTATGTAGGTGTGAAGTATAAGACGCTTAATGGAAAATTTAGTAATATCGATTCTTTATGCACTTAACTAGACAGTGTTAACGATTGAAAGTCTAGGGTATACAAAACCAAGCCGAAAATCAAATCAAATCGTAAATCAAGTCAACCCGAAAAAAAATCGACTAGTGATTTGATTTGACTTGGTTTGGTATTGGAAAATAAAACCCGACTATAGTTAGGTTGGTTTGATTTTAACTTAAAAAACCTAACTCGAGACCAAATCAACTCGACATTATATGTTTTATTTTAAATTTTATTTTATACATAAAAATATTTACTTTGATATAATATTTCTTATACTATTTCATAGTTGTATCTTTTAATATATTATTTCAAGTTTAAAACCTAAAATTCGGAATGGTTCAATAAAAATTATAGTTCATAGATGTTAATAATTATAATAAAACTTAAATCAAAGTCAAATTAATACTAATGCAAAAAGAAAATCGATTCAACACTAAAAATGACAATAATATTGAATATTTGTTCTTTAGTTTTACATTGGTTTAGATAATTAAAATACATAATCTAATTTTAATTTTCCTTAAATATTTAGTAATGTAACTAATACTTATTAAATTTATTTTAGCATGATTTAGTACTTTTAAGTTATGATCATTTTCATTATGACTTTATAATATTTATTTTATATGAAGATTTCATTATTATTTTTAATAGAATATTTTTGTGTCATCAATACTCATCTCATATTTTGTGTTATTTTTTTAAGAAAAACATTAGATAATTGTATTTTGGTTGGAATAAAGAAATATTTGAAGCACAAGTTAATTATATGTTTGTATGCAAACTTTACCAAAAAAATCCAAAAATCTGGAAAAAAAATTGAGGTTTATTATTTGATTTGATTTATAAATTTAAAAATTCGACACAATGATTTGGTTTGGTATTTGAAAAACCCGAACCAACCCGAGGTTAAAAAAATCCGAAAAAGTCTAAATTTTATTAGTTTGGTCTGGTTTATAAATTTAAAATTTTTATACAAATAATTTAGTTTGATATTAAAAAACCCAAATTAACTCTGTCATGTACATCCCTAGTTGAAACAAACAAAATAGTGAGAATCAAAGATGGTTAAAGATTAATTGTTACTTAATTTTTATTTTTTATTTTTTAATTTATAACTTTTCTGATTTACTAATTTAAAAATAGTATATTATAATAAATAATACATTCCAGGCAAATATTGATCATTGACTTTGCAGCCAAGCTGGTTGTTTCAATTCACTAGTGTGGGCATAAAAATTGAAAAATCGAATTGAACCGAACCGAATTATTTCAGTTTTTTGGTATCGGTTCTTCGGTTCTTCGGTTCGGTGTCGATTTTTGATTTTCGAAACTTCGGTTCTTCGGTTCGGAGTTCGGTGCAAGGGTCCCAAAATTACGGTGCACCGAAGAATCGAAGTTTTATTAAATAAATTTTAAAAAATTTAATTATATTGCTTAGTTAATAATACTTATACATTTTTTACTCAAAATATTTACATGACCTATTTAAACGTTTTACTTAAGCTAGCCATTACGACAAAAAAATATTTTACTGATAAAACATTATAATGACAATTTAGTTCCTCTTCTGTTTATGTACATGAGTCCTTATATTGCTCTTTTATTTATTCATTTTGGTATGGGAGAAATCAAAAATATCATCGCATATTTATTTTATTTTTATTTTTATTAATCACATAAAACTATTAACACTTTATTATATTTCTACTTTATTTTTATTTACGCCGAAAAACTGATTTAAAAACACCGGTTTAAACCGAACCGAAGTAGAAAAAATTGAACCGAACCGATATTAGTTTGGTATAAGTATGGTGCATACTTTTCTAAAACCGAATACCGAAGAACCGAACCGAAATTTGATAAAACCGAACGCCCACCCCTACAATTCACAATCTATTACTGCTTTGCTTTATAATATTTGGATTCCTCTTGTTTTTTTTCTTTTATCGTTTTTTATTTTTTATTTCGTGTTTGTTATCCATTGAAATTTTATTATTTTAAATTCATGTTGTGTAGGTCTCATTTGAAGAGAAGTATTTGCTATCAAGAATTTTTTTTATATTCAAGGCTCGAGCTTAAAATTTCTAATTAAGAAAGAAATAATTTTATCTAATGCTCCACGTTCTTTGATTATTTTTTTTTAAAAGTATCAATCTTGTGTTAGTTGTGGTTCCATTAAGCTTGAACATCTCCAATTTGCACCAAATTTTTCACAAAATTCTAAATTTGGTGTAAAATTTGATGTTTTTGAGCTCCAACCCACACTAATTTTTACATCAATTTTGATGTGTGAATAGTTTTACATCACACCAAATCACTTTTTGAATATTTTAATATTATTTTCATTATACAAACTTTTAATTAAACATTATATAAATGATACGTTTTAATTAAATCTCGTATATTTAATTATTTTTTATGTCATATTTTTATAATATTAATTTTAGATATAAAATTTAGTTTTTTTATAGATTAATTTTTCTATATATGACTTTTTAAAAAAATTAAATTTATGTTATTCTACTATAAATTATAATTGGATATAAAAAGAAATAATATGAATTATATATGGTGAATGTTTTAGAAAGAATTTAATTTTTGAAATAAGAAAATATAAATAAAATAAAAAATAATAATATAATAATGAAGAGAGAGAAAAATGCTCCTTTCGATGTAAAATTTGGACAGTAAATTGAAATTGATTAGCCCAAAAATAGTGTTAAGATTAAAGATGCCCATATTTGATATCCATCCATAAAACACTATAGAAAAAGGTCAATATGCCTCCAAAATTGGTGAATAGACATGCTTATTCTTTTATTTCTTTTATACTATAATTGTGTGTGAAGAAGATATTAAAGATAAAAAGTGATATTACAAAAAGTTACATAAAATATATATTCTAACCTTTTAGACTTTGACACCTTTATTATCTACTTTATTAGTGTAGGAGGACCCCAATTTCTCCATTTAATAAAAAAACCTATAAGTATGCTCTTGGAAGATGGGACAATAATATGTAAACATCATTTTAAAGTTTCCTCCACTTAGTTCCACCAAAGAGAGCTCACCACTATTATCTTGTCTTCTGCTCTCTCTGTCCCTTATAATTTGTCTAATTTTAATTTTTTATTAATTATTTTTGATAAATTAAGAAAAAATAATATTTATTATTTATTATATTCTTAATTTATTTAGAAAGTTAATAATTTTAAAAGTATATTAATTAGTAGCGATAAAACGGTAAATTCTTCGGTTAATTTTTATTTTTTTAATAAAATGTCAAATAAAAAATAAACAAGTAAATAAGGATAAATGGCGCATTTCACATCTCTAAGATTTATTAGTTGCGTATAATTGTTTTACATTATTCTATTTATCTCAATTTGTATGACTTACTTTTTATTTAATCGAACTTAAAAGAATAACATATTTTTATATTAAATAACAATTTAATTTTAAAATATTTATTTTACTCTTAATAAAATAATTTATAATTGCATATTATTTATTTTGAACCTCACATTTTAAAAAAAAATTCTTAAATTTTACATCAAGTTAAACTACCTCACGTAAAAATAGTCAGTAAAAAAATACTATTTTCAAAGGTGTTCTCATCACTCGTTTTCACTTTTCAGCCAAGCAAGTTGTTACATAAGTATCTGCAAATCTGACCAAAAAATTGTTAAAGTACTAATTCTTCAGTAGTTAACTATCTCAGCACACTATTTCTTCGGTAGCAAATTTTTTTTAATTAATTTATTGGTAATAAATTATTAATTTGGCGATTTTGATGATGTTTTTTATGTGTGTATCAAATTTTAATGGTTAAACGATATCAAACTGATAATGATTAATAATTAATAAATAAAGAGTATATGTTAGGTTTAGCAAACATAAAAATCATATTATATGTTATACCTATAATTTGTATAATTGTGTTTCATAATAAACTTTATGTTTGCTATGACTATTAATCAGTATATTTGTATATACATATACATAAAAAATATGTATTTGGGTCTTTTTTGTATATTTCGATATACAAATGGATCCTGCATTTGTATTTCGGTATACAAATGAGTTCAACATTTGTATATTAATTTCGAATATTGTATATTTCGATATATAAATGGGTCCTGCATTTGTATATTTCGGTATATAAATGGGTCTTATATTTATATAGGTCGATATATAAACGAATCCTGCATTTGTATATTTACAAATAAAATAACAAAACAAATAAAATATTTATTACGAATTACAAATAAAATAAACTATAAATATAATATTTAATTTAAATTAATAATTTTACTATTTCATTCTATTTATCCACAAATTAATATATTAATAATTCTTAGTTATTTACAAACCAATATTCATTAGTCAAACTAATAAACGTGTGTCGATATGGACAACAGTGGTAATAAATTGTTTTCTTCCATATTGTAATTAACTTGTTTAAAAACTTTGTTCTACCGACAATCAGGAAAACAGTTGCATATATTTCCATTTTTTTTTAAATTCCATTTATTCTAGTTATATTAATTTATTATGATACTAAAAATAACTAGTTTAAAATATAATAAATTATATTTATTTTTTACTTTTATTCCTACTCCATAAATACGAGGAGAGATTAATATTTTTAGAAAACAGTAGTATTGAGTTAAAATTAAAGAGTAAGCAAATTTATACTTAATAATAGAGATAAATTTTAATTTTACAAATTAAGACAAGTAAACATAAATGTATATTTTTAATTAATGAAAGTATAAAAATAGAAGGAGGGAGTATTGTTTTGATTCAATTTATCATTAGAGTGGAATATGAAGAAAAAATAAAGGAAAGAAAGATAGAAAGAAGGTGTTAAAAAGGGCTAGCCATAAAACATCAAAAATCCAATCAAATCAAAAAATTTGGTAATTTAGTATTTTGTAATTCGGTCCGTATGATATTTAGGAGTAAAATTTTGAAATTATAGTACTAAACTTTATAATATAATCAGCTACAATTTCTATCAATGTTATTGAATATCATATAAAATCAAAATTTAATTTATATCGAATTATCAAACTGAAATTTAAAAATATGACTGTAATACTTTAAAATTTATTTAAATATAAATTTATTAAATAATTTTAATTATATTAAATTAATAAATATATTAGTCCTAATAAATATTATGGATTAATATAATTAATTTAATATTTAAATTCAATAAATATGAATTTAATTAAATCCCGCTCCATAAAGCTCATATATCATGTGATTTAAATCTAATTGGTAGAAGGGTGTCTTATTCCAATCGCAACTCCTCTATTCTAAAACTATAAATAGGGGTTTCATAATTCAGAATAGAGGACCAAGAATTTTAACAAGAAGCTAGAGAAAACTCGTGGATCAAAAGCTGCAGATTGAATCTGCAGATTTCTCTACAAGTTCAAGAATTCAAGCATTCGAGTTTCAAGAACGATAAAGATAAAAAACGATCAAGATCAAGACCGTCAGATTCAAGATCAAGCTCGAAACCCTTGGATTCAACTAGAAGTCAAGATAAAGTTCAAGTTCAAAATCAAGATAAATCTCAAGTTTAAGATCAAGCTTTAAATCCCTTGGATTATATTTGAAAAGGCGAATTCAGAAGAATCATAGAGATTGTAACACTCGACGCGAATTTTATTGTCTACAAATTCTGGCTCGCCTAGTGGGACCAAATTTGTCTTTCATCTCTTCACTCTTAAGTCAAATATGATAATCTGAAGCTGCAAAGGTGGAATAATGAGTATTTCAAGTCTCGTCTCTGATTTTCATCAAGTCTACACTCCGACAATCCTTGAAGCAGGGGGCATTTGTAGACATTGAAATTTTGTGGGACTCTACAAGATGCGTTCGATTCGAGTTGGGACTCTACAAATTATGTTCTACTCAAATTAGGATTCTTGGAGGATACTCAACCTAAACCCTAGTTCAAACATTCAAGTTTCAAGAACGATAAAGATCAAGACCGATCAAGATCAAGTCCGTCGGATTCAAGATCAATCTCGAAGTCAAGATAAAGTTCAATTTCAATAACAAGCTTTAAAGCCCTTGGATTATATTTGAAAAGGCGAATTTAGAGGAATCATAAAGATTGTAACACTCGCACTTGAAATAATAAATCAATTGTTGCTATAATTTTCCGTTCTTGATTAATGTTTTCTCGACGCGAATTTTATTGTCTACAAATTATGGCACGCCAGTGGGACCAAATTTGCCTTTCATCTCTTCTCTCTTAAGTCAAATCTGATAATCTGAAGCTGCAAAGGTGGAATAATGAGTATTTCAAGCCTCGTCTCTGAGTTTCATCAAGTCTACACTCCGACAATCCTTGAAGTAGGGTGCATTTGTAGACATTGAAATTTTGTGGGATTATACAATATGCGTTCCATTCGAGTTGAGACTCTACAAATTGTGTTCAACTCAAATTAGGATTATTGAAGGATACTCAACCCTAAACCTAGTTTACGCCAGGGTACTAAATTCTCTTAAAATACATCTCAGAAATTCCATAAAGATATTAAGATCTCGAATACTTCGCAAATTGATGGATTACTCATATAGAGAGGTCAAATCTAAATCATCCTAGTTCGAGAAATACGCCACTAACGGCTCTCGAATCATGAATAAATCTTAGGAGAGTAGAATCAAGGGATCAACAGAATTGTACTTGCAATCTATCTTGATCAATAAAATCATGTTTCTTCATATCTTCTTTGTGATTTCAATTTATTTTCTATCACTTTAAAAATTTGTTGCAAACAACGATATTGATATTTATTTTTTGACTATCAATTACCAAATTATTGAATTCAAAATCTAAAAATTCCAGATCAAATATCAAACGACTAATCCTACGTGTCAATTACTTAGTAGCACAAACTACTCTCGAGAACACGACAAAAGTAAAATGTGAGATGGTTTGTAGTACAAAATTTTCATGGACCATTCTAAAACGTGATTGAATTAGGAATATTGAATATTGGGGTACTATGTTTTTTAATTATTACTATTATTGGATTACTATATTGAGAGTAACTTTTTTTTTTTACTTAAAAAAAGCTTACTTTATTCTCTTGTACTCACTATAAATAAATCATAGAGGAGGAGAAAACCAACATTATCCTTATGGGATTGTTTTTTGTCAACAAAATATCTAACACTAGACCGTTTGATAGCTTATCTAGAGGTAAATTATATTTCACAAAAGTAGTATTGTATTTAGAGTATATAATTAGACAATAAGTTATTTATATATAAATTAAGAAATATTTCTTTTTTTAGTGATAATTATAAATAACTATAAATATATTAGACTTATTTTGATGAAAAAAAATTATATTATGTATTAAAATAAATTATGCATGGATATAAATATATTACGCTATGCATAGAAGTTAACTTTGCATGCATTATAGCCTTATATGTATATTAAGTGTCTTAAAATGTACTTTTAGACTTCATTTGGTAAAAGAAACAGTACGTATCAAAATTGAATTACGAATGCAATATAGATGTATTAATATTATTTAGCTATCGATGGAAAATATTTTCTAAATATGGTATATTTAGGTAAGTTTTTCACATGTGTTTAGTTTACAATTTAGAAATTCACATAACAAGAAAGGAGAACATTTAAATATTATTTTATGCTGAATAAAAAATGAAATAATTAATACATGAATAACTAAAATTTCCATTAGTAATATCTACATAAAATCAAGCATAAATTTTTTAATAACTAATTCATATATTACTAAATCAACTACCAAATTATCCCTTAGTGTTGTTTGATAGTTGGTTTGGAGGTGAGTTAAGTAAATATTAAATTCTACACAAGTAATACCACGTTCGATAACTAGTTATGCGGTAAATTATTCATGCATAAAATTAATAGGGAAAAGAGTCTGAAATATATCTGAACTTTGACCGAAATTATTGTAACGATATCAAATTTTGGAAAGGTTTTTTTACATCTTGGTCTATTTTTCTAGTGTATTTTACAGGTATATATGTGCCCACATGGACATCATAAATTTTTTTTATAATTACAAATAGTAACGTGTCCACGTGGGCACATATATACCTTTAAAAACATTATTAAATAGTGCAGGGGTAAAAGGTCTTTCATAAAGTTTGGTATTGTAACAATAATTTCAGCAAAAAATTAAGTATTTTTTAGACCCTTTCCCAAATTAGTATGATGTTTAGTTTGTAATTTAAAAGGTTTAAATAACATATGTACAAGTTAATTATAGGGGAATCTACAAATTAAATATTTTATGTAAGATAGAAAATGAAATAACTAATATGTGAATAATTAAACTCCGTATAAAATAATATACAAAAATTTTCTCATAATTAATCTACATATAATATATAATAAGTACCTCACATAACTCTGACCAACTACGAAACCACCGTTAAAGAGATGAGAGTGTAAAGTACAAAGGGCTAACCCCATTGTAAATAAATTTAAGGTCTGTTTGGCCATGCGATATGGAATCATGAGATGAAATTGATGTTTTGTTTGGACATGCAATATAGAATTTTGGTATTGTATATTTTCTTATAAACATAAAAATCTCATAAGTTCTAAAACTATTAAAATAGCCCCAAATGTTTATTCAATATTATCAAATAAACAAAAAAATCATAAAATCGTACAATAAATTATTATAAAGTTATTTGTTCTCCACTTTAGTAATTGTTTCATCAATATATTTGAGAAAAAATGAAACACCTTTCACGGGCTCTTCAAGATTTTATTACTCAACAATCGTGAAGTGTGAGTTAAAGTGATTATATGTTGGTGAGAATAATAAATTTTATGTCAGTGAGAATAATAAATTTTTAAAAGTAATAATGTGATTATAAATTTTATTTACATGTGAAATAAATTGTTAGTAGATATAAATGTGAGATTGTTTTAACAAAATATAAACTTGTGGATCAATTTTGGTGTTAAAATAACTCAAATCATGATATGGTATTTTCTTGTGATTCCATATCATTATTTTTAGAGAATATGATATCACATCTCATGATATGGAATCATGAGATCAAATCACCGAAAAATCGCATGTCCAAACGCTGATTTTATCTCATGATATCATATCGTGATATGGTATCACATGGTCACATGCCTACTTAAGACTCACAAACAGTCATCACTATACTACTTGATGGACATTTGCTTTACACAACATTATTGATGAATTTAGATTGATGATACAATTGTTAGAAGTCTTCGTCTCATTTTACGTGGTAATATTTAAGTGAATACGGAGTATAAGAAATAAATGAAAACTTTGAAATGTTTATAAAAAAGTACTCACTTTTCTCTCTTTAAAAATATATTAGAGTACTATCTTTAATATTCAGTGAGATTAATAAGAATAAAAGATGAATTATATCTTTAAATATTTATCATATAGAGAAAAATAATATTCTTTTTTAGACTGACCAAAAAAAAATATTATCACATAAAATAAGACAAAGAGAATAAGAATTACAATTTTTCTTAAAAATTACACTTAGCGTTTAGTGATGTGTCATTATTGGAGCATCCTACCTCTTTTTCTCAATGTAGAAGAAGTGTTAAAAGGTAGAGATGAATGCACACTCCTAGCCCCTAGGAAACTTGGTAGTACTATAATACCCCACTGGTCCATACATAAATTCATTTGATTGGTTTTTGCCCAACAAAAACTTTGTTTGTCGTATTTGAACAAACAAGGTAGAATAAAAAAGGAGACCCACACACAAAGGAACAAAATGAAGAAAAAGGAGAACTCCACCACATGAAGAAAAAACCAATTACTATATTTATAATATATAGTCACACCATGGTCTAAGTTTTTAAAGGCACTCTTCTTCTTGTCTAGTATACCTTGTGTGTGTTTCCTCTCTTATATTGCCATTAAATTATTCCATATGTCCTTAATTATTTGTTCATTTTTAGTTATTTCTAATTATTTATTTATTTTGATAAATAAAAAAGAGAAGAGAAAATAGTCTAAAATATATTTGAATTTTGATCGATAGTACTGTAATGATATCAAACTTTAAAAAGAACATTTTATCCTGCATTATTTAATAATATATTTTAAAGATATATATGTGTCCCCGTGAACATCATAAATATTGCATAATTATGAATAATAATGTTTCCACGTGGACACATATATACCTTTAAAGTACAGTATTAAATAGTGCAAGAGGGTAAAAGATTCTCCATAAAATTTAGTACCGTAAAGGCAATTTCGCTCAAAGTTAAAGTAGTTTTCAGACTATTTTCCCATAGAAAAATATTTTCTTTACCTATTATACCCTCAATTAATCACTTATAAAAATGTAGAATTTCTTGAAACTCTGAAGTTTTCAAATCATTAACTTTATAATTAATAAGGATAAAATGATAAACTCTTTATGTCAATAATTATTTTCTTAATTGATTTGTCAATTCAAAAGTGTACAAGTACTTAGAGACAATATGCATTTAACATGATGCTTTAAAAAAATTAAAAGGAGTTTTAATTTTTTTTAATCATCTTAAAGTAAAGATCTAAAAAAATATATTAAAATGTACTTTAATCTTGTAATCTAAAGCATGTGGAAAAAAAATATTAAAAAATGATCAAAAAGATATTATTTTTAAAAGAGTAATAAACAATAAAACAAATAATTTAACTTTAAAATATTTATTTTTCCTTTAATGAAATTATTTATAGTCGCATTAACATTTACGACTTATTTCAAACCACAAATTCAACAATACCTTTATTTTAAATTAAACTAACTTATATAAATTGAAAAGGAATAAGTACACTGTGCAATGGAACAAAAGAATGAAAGAAGAACAAACCACAGGGCAATCCCTATCAATGGGTAGCATTAATAACAAGGGCAGAAGCAATTGGCCACAATTTAGTATTGTGATTGTCACAACATAATGAAAGTGATAGGCAACACAAAGAAGATTTTTACTGTTCATTGTCCAAACAAAGTCTATCAACACATACATTAAATTAATTAAAAACTTAGCTTGCAAGAACTAACCAATAGGTTTTTATATGAATGAAGACAAAACACTACTACATAAAAATAATTACTTTCTGTCTTCCAAATTTGATCAAAAAAGATTAATATATTAGACATATTTCATTGTTGGAAATTCCTCAAAATGGAGCTGTTGATGTTCTATTGAGTGACTTCTTTTTTGGAAGTTGAGCACCAGCTGAAGAAGCTAAACATAACTGACCACATCAAAAAGGACAGATGAATGAGAAAAAAATCAGTTTTTTTTTACACTCCAAAAAACTTGGCTCAATTAGGAAACCATAAAAAACAGCATGTTTTGGAAAAAGTAACCTGTTGTTGCTGCCTCTTCAGCCTCGCATTTTCTTCCATCAAATTGGCTACTTCCATCTCTAATTCATTCGTGTAAGCCTGCAAGTTATATGAAGGGAAAAAATAACAAAAAAAAATTCATTAGTTTTTACTGTCCCATTAGCACAATGTCTCGATTACTATGTTTCGAACAAGTTCGAGTCAACTATATGTCAATATACCCTTTTCTTAGGCCAAGGATTAAGAATGTGACATGTCATGTTAAAAAAAATTAAATTGTTACAAGGATAATGAAGTGTAGCTTTGGAGTTCCTGTTGTTCATCCTGTATTCCTAAGATACATGGAATAATGCATTTTATTATTTATTATAAGAAGAGAATAAAAACTTTCCTGCTTTCGAGCGCGGGATCGAGCAGCGGACTCACGGTTCTTGATCATCCTCTTGTTTTTCAGGTCACGAGAATTATTGTTATCTGATTCAGGGTGTCTCTTTCTTCCTGGAGCTGGTGAAGCCAATGCGTTATTAGATATATGTTTTTGTTGAGTTTGTCTAATTGGGTTTAAGTTACTAAAGAAATGAAATTCAGGGCCAGAGTTCAATGTCAACATGGTAACAGGGGGAGGAGGAACAGGGGAACCATAAGCTGTGGTTGCTGCTGTGGAAGGATCATTAGCAAATGGTCTTGCTAATAAATCTTGAAAAATTATACCACCAAAATTGGTTGTACTAGTAGTAGTAGCACTTGTATTCTGTGGATCTCTAGAACATGAAAGATTAATGTCTTTCCATACTTCTTCCATGGTTTTACTGTTTATACTTAGTATAGGATTAATTGGATGATTATAGCTACAAGACGTAGATGATGATGATGATGATGATGATGATTTTGAAGAGTTAGTTGCAAGGTTTTTGTTGTTGTGGCGATGTTCTTCACTACTTGATGACCACATAGTGGAACTCTCTTAAGAGTAAAGAGGGGGGGAAGAAATTGATACTGTTTTTTTCTTTTGTATTTACTCTTAACTTGTTTTATGTAGTACTACAACTACTAGTGAATATATATTTTGCTTATAAGATATACTCTTCTTTTTAGTTCATTTTAAAAAAAAATGGTCCATTTCCTTTTTTGGCAATATTTTAATTTTAACTTTCTACGTGATATGTTTAAAATTACAAGATTAAAGGATATTTTAGCACATTTGACATAACTTTAATTTAGAACCACAAGATTAAAAAATCTTCTTTTTTTTCTTAAATTCTGTTTCAAGTCAAACTAGATCATCCTTTTTTAAAGGAGAGAGGAAGTAGATTTTTTTTGGAAATAAAGAGAGTACGAACAGTAGAAATGTTTTAATTTGTGAATTGTCATGTCTCAATAGTACGATGAGCCACGCGGCCCGACTTTATGAGTCTTTAAGAGTGGACACCCCATTTTCAACTGACCTTAGATTTACCAAGTTCAGTCAATAGATACTGTTTTTTTTCCTGTGTGTATGGTAGCACAAGTTTTCTATTTTAGTACGATGCTAGGAAGGTGAGCAATTTGTCCAATTATTGTCAAGAAAGAGACAAAAATTGTTCGTTATGTTTGAGATAAATTAAAATCTTCTTTAAATTTAGAGTGAATTAGGTTAAAATATTTTGAACTATCGATATGTTTTGAGTTTTATATTTAATTTTTTTTTGGTGTTTCTACTTATCTGACCTATATATTATTTTCTTTAGATTGAGAAGACTACTCCGATGGAATAAGTGGTAAAATATTCGAAAAACTTGCAAAGAGACGTGTAAAAGATGAAAAAAGTCTTTAAAATGAGTTCACGTGTTACAATGAATTCACTGTAATTTGTAATTCAAGGAGGGTGTTGTGAGTATTTAATAGTTTAGATATCAAAACTTTCAAAATAATGATAGTTCAATTTTCTTTTAACATTTTCACTCTTTTTGTTCACGTGTACTATCACTTGGAATTCATTGACGGAGATACTAAATAATTTTAATATGGTAGAGGCCCTAACCAACAAAAGTTGGATGAGGCTCCATTAATTTTTAACATATTGATAAGTTGTCCATTTATCTACTTTAAATGTTACCACTAACAATAGAGAGCAAGTATATTTAGGACCGGTTTGAATTGACTTTTGACTTATGATTTATAAGTCAAGTCATAAGTTAGGATTTCTAACTTATGAATTGGCTTATTTTTGTTATTTTGGCTTTATAAGCACTTTTTAACTTTACTCAAACAAAACTGCTTAAAAACTATTTTTGCTTAAAAACACCTAAAATAAGTCAATCCAAACGGACACTTACACAATAAATTGAGTTGAACATATAAAAAATGCAAGAGAAATTAAAACGTGAAGTTACTTCTTCTTCGTTTTAATATTTTGATATTATATTGAATATGTTACGTAGTCATATGTTGATTTGTCAAATTTATTTTGATATGTTATATTTTCTATGTAATATAATTTGTATTACTTTTCTACTTTTTAAAAAAATATAAAATACTACTTAAAATTTTGTGGAATACGTTTAATTTATTTTATTTTTTTGTTAATTTTTTAAATAATGATTTATTTAAGTTAAAGATGGATAGATTTAGAGAGAAAATCAAGATCTGAAAAATTAATCGTTAATTCTTTTCAATATTGCTGTAACTTTTTTCTAACATCAGCAAAAATATTTTTTACAAAAATAAAAAAAATTACAGATTCAGTTTGAACGTCAAAATATGTAATTTTGAATTACCATCCTTTGATTTCATAAAAATGTTAGGAAAGAAAGATTCAAAATTTAATTTTTCTAAGTATAATATGTGGATCCACAATCATTTTTTATTTTATTATTATATATTTAGTGAAATGTATTGTTTCTAATGGGATTGAGATTAATTATAAAATTTATTTTATTTTTGTTATTTTTGTTCAGGTTTATAAAAATTCTTCAAACTAACATAAACTACAATAATAATAACATATCCAATATAATCTCAAAATTAATATAATATTAACAATTAAAAAATAAAAGCAGCAAATGCACATATAATTTCTCTTGCATTTTTGTATATTTGTTCTACTCAATTTATTGTGTATATAAATTAAAGTAGAAAAATGACCCACTTATTCATGTGTCAAAAAGTTAATGGAGCCTCACCCCCCTTTTATTGTTTGGGCCTCTACCATGTTAAAATTTTTCGGAGATACTTCAAAGAGATTCTAAAAACACCCAAAAAATTATGATATAAAACTAGAAGACAAGTATAGTTTAGCATGTTTTAACCAATTCACTCTTAAATTTACATGTGATGAGCGTATTTAGCATTTTGTGTATGTCCAATATATACCATCAGATGATGTAACACAACCATATGAAAATATAGCAATCCAAACTAGGTTTGGATTGACTCCCAAAGAGAATATGGGGAAAACTAACTTTACTATTGAGGTGAACATCAAATTTATAATTGATTTCTATTCCATAAATAGTGAAGATGATTTGTATACTAAACTAAACCAAAGATTGCAGTAAATAAATAAGATTTAAAAAGTATGTATAAAATTTAAAGTCAAAGATAGACTTATTTGAATTTTAAAATTCGATTTAACTCATTAGATTGATTATTAATTGAAAGAGCTAAATGAAGATAGAAAAGTCGTATCAGAGCAATGTATCGCTTTTGTATTGATTAGTATCCAATTTCTTATAATTCTGTTAAAATAAGTATTTAATTTATAGGTTATAAAGGTAATGCAACAATTTTTTAAAAAGCAATTCACACGAACCATAATGCACTATGACCAATGATTATAGTCAATGTGAAAATATCGTTAGTGGTGTCAACTAATATTCATTTGTTATCGGAAAAGTATTTGTCCTTTTTTACCATGTCATCGGAACACGAGTCCTTCCCTATCTTCTGTCTTCGGGTCATAAGTTTCCACTTTTTTTTCCGATGTCGATCACTTTGGAAACTAATATTTTCTTGTGAAAATATTTTTCGGGACAAGTCATTCCAAAATTATTTATACAAAAAAAAAAAAAAAAAAAACTAACTAACTAATTAATTAATTGAAACTTATACTGAAATTTCATGTAATTAAACTGTGCATTATATTATTTTTATGTAAATTATTATTATTTTTCATACATCAAATCAAACTAAGTCGTAAATTCTTGTATGACTCACAACATGACAACACGTCGTAACTACAAGAAAATAAAGTTATTTCCTACTTAAAATTAAAATAGGGACTTTAGGCCTACCAAATATACTACCATATGACATAGTAATAACAATACAAGATTATATAACAAGAGACATAACCAAGGAAGGGGGGGACATATTGATGTACAAATAAATTAATTTAGCTTCCTAGCTATTTCTAGAAGAAAAATTAAATTTGTTTTAATGGTATGTTACTTTTATTTTTATCATTTTCTCAATTATTGGCGCTACATGAATTGAGCTGATCATTACTGTTTAGAAATTGTCCTTAAAAGGCTCATAATGTAGCTAGGACTAGTATATTTTGTCTTCTTACACAATTAGATGTATCCAAAAGCAACAATCACTAGACTTAGAGAGGACTTTGACTTTAATTTTTTTTGTTTTCGGTTTCGAACAAGATTATTTATTATATTCAGGACTCAAATTCAAAATATCTAATTAAAAATAGAGCAATTCAACCATCACACCACAACCCACGTTGATATCCAGCCTCCTCTACTTAAAAGCATATACTTTACCTTATTTCTTGGCTGTTTGTGAAAGCAAGTGATAAATCAATACCCAAAAAGTTTCTTTTATGTGTCTGGTAGGATGGGAAATGGCTTTCTTGAAAATATTATTCTGGTAAATAACTATGCTTCTTCATAATTTTAATGTTTAATACGTAAATATAAAAAAATCATTTCCAAAGTATTTTTGTATGATCTAAAAAGATACTATAATAAGCAAGGCTGAACTCAATAAGATTGGGAGTCAACAGCAAAACTTAAAAGAGAGACTCTAATTATTATTTTTTTCATTATATATATATTTATTTAAAACATATTTTTGTAGCCTTTTTAGAGGAGAAATCATTAATAATTGTTTTATGATCGATTTGTTTGAAAATTTTCTTTCAATTGATAATTTTGTTAATTCATTGAATCTCTCTTGAGACGTTGTTGACCTTAAATAAGATTTAATCAATTTTAGTTTTAAAAACACTTCGATCAACTGAGGCAACGACTACAAGAACTGTTATATTATTCAATAAGCAATATGTGTATTTAAAAATGAATCAAGTTTTTTATTTGATTGAGTATTTCCATTAGATCGATCATTATCTTTTACTTGTATTATTTCTATTAACACGACTTTTAATTCAAAAAATAAATCTAAACCATCAATATTTGAATAACTATTATATGTTAAAGAAAGTTCAAGGTTAAGACAATATAATGCATGCATTAGGTGTGTATTAGTAGTACCTTATTTGGTACACTTTTTCATGCCATGTATAACTAATGATTGTGTATTACTAATACCAAGTAATTCTAGGTATTAGTGCTACATAACATTTCAACACTTGCATTAGATTAAATAATTACAAAACTGCCCTCAAAGCCCTTTTAAAACATTTCATAACATTTTCTCACAACTCTAAAATCTTTTCATTTTCTTTCTTGTCATGGATTTTTTATTTTTATATTTATTTATTTATCAGTGTTTTAAAATTTGTTGGTGTCTTAATAGGGTTTTCTTTTGGAGGATTTAATTTCATTTTATTTAATAAAAGGGTCTGCCCCACTATTCATCCAAAAAAAAAAAAAAAACTACTGTGTTTGTAAGTTCCAAGTTAAGGATTTGATATGAGCTTGTAGAAGTTCTTAATGCTGGATAAGTTCCATTTTAATAGGCCACCTCTTAAGTATCTTTTTTTAGAATCTAATTTAAATACGGTTAAATCAAATATTTTATTATTGTGGCGCGATAAATTTGATAAAAAAATTATTTATCTACTTTTCATAAAAATATTTTGATGCAATAGTATATCTATTTAATATTACTTTTGAAAAAAAAAAGAATAAGAAGAGAGTTAATAATATTTTAGCAAAGAAAATTTGTTTTGATGTTCCAGCAAAGAAGTTTTTACAAAGGAAGTGTAAAAATGAATACAGTGTGAAGAGTATTTTTGTAAACGTAAACTTTTAAATGAAAATTATGCAAAATTTGTTATTTCTAATACATCGAATCAAACACTGTATAAAACATAATGTTTGCATAGCTAAAAAATAATGTTTGCATAGCTAATACAAGCATTGCTAATGCATCCTATTTTACATTGTTCTTATACACTCTACCAAACAATTCCTAAATGTGATCTCAATTTTTTATCACTAATTAAGAAATCAAAAATATTTTCATATGCTTCAGTTGGTTCAAATCTATTTTGAAGTGAATATATATTATATATATATATATATATATATATATATATATATATATGAGACAATTTGCTATCACTAAAATATATAAAATTTATTTTAATCACAAATTTCAAATCTAATCAAGTAGTAGTCATATAAAATTGGGACCTAAGGAATAGGAATTTTTCACCTCTAAATTATGTAGTTTTCTCGTTTATTTTTGTATAGACAGGAAAAGTAACTTGAACTAAATAAAATCTTTAACGTGCTACTTCTTTTATTTCAATTTATTTGTATTTTTTTTAAAAAAATTATTTAAATGTCTCTTCTTCTTCTTCTTCTTCTTTTATCAACTTTTAATTCCAATTTTTACATGATATGCATGTTTGAGATTAGAAAATCTATATTTCTTTAATTTAAAATTAGGAGATTTAATTTCTTTTATTATTTTCTAAAACTCTATGCTAAATCAGAATATGATAAATAAATCAAAACAAAACAAAGTAATAGAAGGAACCAAGTGACAGTCTAGTCACAATAGAGAACAGTGTAATGATTGATTTCTAAGTAACTATTGAAACTTTAATTTTATGTAGTCCAAACGTACTCAATGTGTTAAAAGATCTCCAAGTCAAATTGCAAAGATTCTTCAAAATTTTATGAGTTTTATGCATAAATTATTGGATGTTTCTATTATCTCATGGATCATAATTTTTTTGGATCAAAGAAATTTTTATTAAATATGTGATCAAATATTTGAAATAATTTGTTGAGGTCGTGCGAGAGTGTGAGACAAAAAAATATATCTGAAAAATGAATTCGACTAGTATAATAGGATCGGAGGGTGGAGGGTTACGTAAAAGTTCAATAATTAGATATGAAATTTACGAAAGGATGATAATTTAGAGGTGGGGTGGGTAGGTAGGTAGGAGTATCACCTATTCAATCGATATTTTCTACATGTATCGATCCTTTGAATTTCTTTTAGGGTATTTATAAAAGCATGATGTTTACACAACATGTTAGATTCCTTCTAAAGCTATAATAATTCTTACATTTATAGTAGCTCAAAGGCGTTTCTATGAACACTTGGGATCGTTCCGTAGCTTATTTGAAGATGAGTTAGGTAGGTGTTAAATTTTGCATAAGTAATATTGTGTTTAATAGCTTATAAAAAGGTAAATTATTCATTTATTATATTTGGCTTGCTATTTAAAATTCGCATAACTAATATATGTATAAGTTATGACAGAAATATGCACTAGTTTATGCACGATAAAAGGTAAAATAACTAATACATTAATAACTAATTCTTATACAATTAATACCTACATAAAACAATGCATACATTCTCTCGGCTGACTGAGAAATTTGAACCCTCTTCACCACTCAGTCAAGGGTCACACTTAGGTCCGCCCCTGCTCGTAACTAATCTCTACATTACTAATAGAGGACTAATATATGCTTAACTATTATCAGCATCCAAACAACCACTTAAGAATCAGTTGGTAACTGATTTGGATGTGAGTTATATCAAACTATCGATCGAATGAGTAAATCCAATTACTTTGAGAGAATGGAAGAAGAGTGTTGCTACAGGAATATGATCTTATTCATATTTATCACACGGAATGAATTTTATTACAATTTACAATGCTCAATTCATATATATACAACTAAAATAGCAGTAACTAACTAACAATGCTAATGGACCAATAGAGAGCTGACAGTTGGTTAACTAACTCAGCACAGTAATAACTAACTTATCAACTTCACTAATTAATCAAGTCTTAGCAATACTTTTGGCATACTCCTCAATACCCCCCCTTTAAGCTAGGAGATATGAAGATGTTCTTCATTCCTAGCTTGGAAACTAGATACTCATGTTGTAGTCGACCAAGTACTTTAGTTAACACATCGGCAGGCTGTTCAGTAGTGGCCAATTGTTGAATGAATATATGACCTATTTGAACATTTTCCCTAATAAAATGACAATCAATGTCAATATGTTTGGTCCTCTCATGGAAGACAGGGTTAGATGCAATCTGAATAGCAGCAGTGTTGTCACTGTATATGACAATAGGTAAGACAAGAGGCATGTCTAATTCACGAAAAAGACCAATTATCCATGTAACTTCAGCAACAGTAGAAGCCATGCTTCTGTATTCTGCTTCGGCAGAACTCCTCAAGACCGTAGATTGCTTCTTGGATTTCCAAGAGAGTAAAGAGTCTCCAAATTTAACCATGTACCCAGTGATGGACCTCCTAGTATCAGGGCAAGATCCCCAATCAGCATCACAGAATGCCTGCAAGGAACCAGAAGGCTGAGCAGATAAGAGAATGCCTGAGCCAGGTTGTTGTTTGATATACCTGACAACTCTAATAGCGACATTCATATGGGATCGCTTTGGAGCATTCATGAATTGACTTAAGTTTTAAACATCATTGGACATGTCAGGTCTAGTAATGGTCAGGTAGATCAATCTACCCTGATATTCACCAATATCTGATAATAAATGATCAGATGTAACTCCTACATACCTGTCAAAAACCACAGTAGTGAGTTTTCCATTCATCTCAACAGGTGTGGCAATAGGTTTAGATCCTCATAACTCCAAGTCTGAAATGATCTCCAGTGCATACTTCCTCTGGTGCATGAGAATTCCTTCAGTGTTTCTGGCAAACTCTATCCCTAGGAAATATCTTAGTGGTCCTAGGTCTTTGATCTTGAAGTTGTCCTTCAGAACTTGCTTTGTGTCATTGATCAATGTCATGCTACTACCAGTAACTAGCAAATCATCAACATAAATCAAGACAATCACAATACCTTCATTTGACTTCTTCATCAATAAGGAATAATCCAAATGATTTAGCTGAAATCCAGCAACCAACAGTGCATGAGTCAATTTCACATTCCAGTGCCTTGAAGCTTGTTTAAGTCCATACAATGACTTAAGCAACTTGCACACAGGTTGAAACCCAGCATGTGTATGAGAGAAACCTTGAGGCATTTGCATATACACTTCTTCTACTAAATCACCTTGCAAAAATGCATTATAGACATTCATCTATTGGACATCCCATCCCTTAGTTGCAGCTAGAGTGATCACTGTCCTTACTGTGACCATTTTAACAATTGGAGAGAATGTCTCCTGGTAATCTAAGCCTTCCTGCTGACTATAGCCCTTGGCTACGAGTCTGGCTTTAAACCTTTCAACTTTACCAGTGGCCTTGTACTTAATTTTGTACACCCACTTGCAACCTATAGCCTTTTTACCAACGGGTAAAGATACTATTTCCCAAGTCTTATTGTCTTCCAATGCTTGTATTTCTTCCTCCATGGCTGCTACCCATCTCTTGTCTTTGACAGCTTGATGATAAAATTTGGGCTCAGTGTCTGCTGAAAGATTAACAATACAACATTGATAAAAATGAGACAAGCTACTGTAATCAATACTATTTACCAGAGAGTACAAGCAATTAGACTTTGGTCTAGACTTGGATGTAATTATAAAATCCTTTTGCCAAAGTGGAGGTCTAGAAGTTATAGTGGATTGTCGTCTTTCGGAGCTCACAACTGGTTCCTCAGCAATTGGTTGGGGGTTGGCATATGGTTGGTCCTGCAGATGGTGACCCTCAAGATCAATATCAAAAGAGTGTCCAGTGGTGTCACTAGGATCATCTATATAGTCAAGACCAACAGGTCTGACCGGCAAAGCTGAAGCCTGAGACTCGTCAGGTAATACAATATCTTGTATATCATCAATAAAATGAGTCTGAAAAGGAAAAATGGATTCATTAAAAACAACATCTCTACTGATAAAGAAGACTTTATTTTGTAGATCATAGAGTTTTGTATCCTTTTTGTGTGGTGCCATAACCCATAAGGACTGATCTGATGGCTCTAGGACCAAACTTATCAGTCCTCAACAATTTGGTTGCATGACACAAACATCCAATAATCATCATATAAGACAAATCTGGTGATTTTCTAAATAGCATTTCAAAAGGAGACTTGTTATTCAGTACAGTGGATGGAATTCTGTTAATAATATGGACGGCAGCTAAGACACACTCTCCCCAAAACTTGATTGGAATGTAGCCTTGAAATCGAATAGCTCTTGTTGTCTCCATTATACGTCTGTGTTTTCTTTCCACTACACCATTTTTGTTGAGATGTATGTGGACAAGAACTCTGATGAATGATACCTTGGGATTTAAACAACTCATTTACTTGAGCATTAAAAAACTCTCCACCATTGTCTGATCTAAAAGTTTTAACTTGAACAGTGAATTGAGTCTGAACCATAGCAAGAAACTGTTTCAATATGGTAGAAGTATCAGACTTAAGATGCATGAGATATATCCACGTCCATCTAGAGTAGTCATCAACCAAAGTAAGAAAGAACTTCATTTTATTATGACTTGTAATCTTGTAGGGTCCCCATACATCTAGGTGAACTAAATCGAAACATTATGAGCTCCTAGTACTACTAGTAGGGAATGGTAATCCGACTTGTCTGGCTAATGGACAAAATTACAACATTGCAACTGAAAATTCCTTTTATTAGCAAACATATCTATCTTCCTGATAACACTCATAGGTATATGACCTAGCCTCTTATGCCAAATTTCACCTTGAGCAAAGTCCTTCATTGCAACAAAAATCCTATGTTGTCCAGTGTCTATCAGTTGGGATGACTTTAAAATGTATAGACCACCATCTTCCTCACCAATCTCCTTCACTTTTCCAGTGAAGAGATCCTGAAGAAGAAAAAAATCAGGAAAAAAAATAGCATAAAAATTCAATTGCCTAGTTAGTTTAGCCACTGAAAGAAGGTTAAATTTAAGTTCTGGCACACACAAAACATTCGTAACTACTTCACCTCCTTGCAGTTGGGAGCAGCTTGAGTGTGTGACTTTAGTTGAATCACCATTTGGAAGTTGAACTGTCCTGAACTCTTTACTGTTGATCCATGAGTTAGTAAGCTTTTAGTTCCCACCATATGATCAGTTGCCCCACTGTCAACAATCCAATTAAAACTAGAGGTTGAGGGAGTGAATTGAGAATGCCCTGCAAAAATACCTGTTGTATTGGCATTTCTATTGGTAGGTGTTGTATTTCCTTCATGAATTAATGGCTTGTTCATCATCTGTAGAACTTGTTGGTATTGATTAGGTGTAAAATGTGGAACTAAACCAGCTCCAGAACTTGAATTAGTTCCATATTGTTGTGGCATCTGATGTGAACTACCATCAATAAATTGTTGCATCTGTAATATAGGGGGAGCTAAATCATTACTATCAGTTGAACCACCTGAATTATTGAACTAAGAATTGTTGTCTGTTGTCATAATGTTTGCTTGCCACTTCCCCTTATAATTGATAGGATAGCCTATCAACCGGTAACAAGTGTCTTTTAGATGCCCATGTTTGTGACAATGAGTACAATACTTCAGTTTGTTGCAATCAGATCGATTGTGGCCCTTCATATCACAGTGATCACAGTACAAATATCCACCCCTCTGTGCTTTATTAAATTTCACATTACCCTGACCTCGAGGACCTTGGCTTCCAAAATTGTTTCCTCCAGATCTGCTAGTAAACAATGCCGTAGGATCTATTTGCCCCCCCTAAGTTATAGTGATCTCCACTTAACTCACGTTGGCTTTCATCTTGAATTATTATAGCATAACACTAATTAACACTTGGTGGTGTATTCATCATAAGGATCTGACTTCTAGCATGACTATAATTGTCATTCAGGCCCATCAAAAATTGCAGAAGTTTTTGTCTATACATGCTATCAATATACTCTTTAGATCTTTCACAATTACAAGAGGGAGGGGAAACAACCGTGTCAAACTCATCCAGAGATCCTTCAACTTTGAATAATAAACTGAGACAGGGGTAGTACCTTGAGTATGTGTAGCAATCGATTTGTGTAAGTGGAAGATTCTAGACATATTCACCTTGTCAAAACGTTCCTTCAGATCACTCCACAGTCCACACCAGTGCTGCATTATAACGAAATAGAATTCCACTCATCAATTCCTTGCTCACATTGTTCATAAGCCATGAAAGCACCATCGCATTACACCGATCCCACTGTTTCTTCTTGGGATCGACGGCGTAATCTTCACGCTTGATGCTGAAAATCCCAATTTGTTCTTTGTTAACAAGGTCAATTCCATCGCCCTGCTCCACAAAGTGTAATTCTCCATTCCTACGAGTTGGATTCCAATTTGAACTGCGCCTGGGACATCAGAAGATGATAGATACAGGGGATGAGTATGGTCGATTTTGCCTGCCATTGTCACCTCTTCCGATTTGCAGATTTAGTGATCAAAACTTTTCAGATTTGCAGATTCAGTGATCAAAACAAGCTAGAAATTCTTCAGAAATCGCATTCCCGCTCTGATATCATATCAAATTTTACATAAACAATATCACGTTAGTTAGGAGATAAACTATTCATATATATATATATAAGATTTGTAGGTAAAAAAAAAGCTCATATATTAATACATGTATAAATTATAAGTGAACTAAAAACCTGCCGAATAAAGGCACAATATCCACTTGACAGTATAAATTATAAGTGAACTAAAAACCTGCCGGATAAAGGCACAATATCCACTTGACAGAAAAATGTTGAACAAAGAAAGAAATTAAAGAGTATACATAGATACATATGGAAATGTCCATATTTAATTTTCAAGAAAGAATAGACACCCAATTTGTAAGTTAAAAGTATGCAACAGTACCATTCCCCTGTCATTCCGCGATCGCTTAATAGATGTATAAGAATAATACTTAATAAAATATTAATATATTGAAATTAGTTATATTAATTGTTTTATCCTATTTTATTTGACATTATTTAACTTGACATAATACTTTTTTTAATTTTTTTTTTAAAACTTATGATCTAAACAATCTAAATAATTTTGGGAACAATCATAAGTAAATAGATCTCTAAAATCTATATATAAATAAAATAAGTTTTGAGTTGTGTTTTAAAATTTGTTTTACAAAAAATTCCTACTATCTCATATTTTCGGATACATCACTTAACGTGATTTATCCGAACATTGAATGAAGTATTCAAAACTGAAACACGAGTATCGCGATATGAGCGATGTATCTGAAATTGGGACACGATGTATCGAGATATTTTAAATATATTCAAATTATATTAAATTTAAGAGATTTTTGTAAGTTAGAAAAAAACTGAGATTTAAAAAAATCACCCAAAAAAAGTAAGAGAGTGAGCTTTAGTATTGGTCAAGATGAAATCAAGGCATAAAAATGAAAATGATAGCTACTCTGTTGTGAATAGAAGAAGCACTACTAAAAAAAAAGGTGTAAAATCGAGACTGAAATTGACGGAATTCCTCAAATATTTCTAAAGAAAATTCAATGTCAAATTGATGGATTGTAGATCATTAGTTTGATTTGGGTTGGTGCCTAAACATTAGTGGATAGGATCGGTTAAAATTGAGAGACAATCGAAGAAGTACGATACTACTAATAAATAAAAAAATTAACATAAAACTTTTTTTAAAACAAATAGAAGGATTATGTTGGTTTTTTAGAAATATATATAAAGAAAATGTAATTACTTGGAATAAAATCCAAGCATTTACGATGACATTGAACAATTCTTTATACTACTAAACCACACATACTCTTTAATCGAAAATTTTCATTGTTTTTGTTTTAATTTTTAAATGCAATTTTGCGCTTCAAGAACTTACGGAGTTTTTAGATTTAAGTAAAAATAATAAAATTTTGAGGGACTCTCATTGATTTTCTTTCAAAATAAAATTAAAATTTTTTTAATATAATTTTATGCGGGTAAAAATCGATAAAAATCTATCTCATTGTATTATGATAGTGTTATTAAGCAAAGACAATATAATTTTGATCACATGTACAGAAAGAAATTAATTAAACTGAAACTCAAAAACAGGGTCTACTTAAATATTTAATAAGAAAAATTTAAATCATAAGAGAGAAAGAATATGTAAAACTTATAGCTTGTTAAAAGGTGTTAGGACTTAGAGTGGTAATTATATTGTCACTCGTAGTCACTTCTATTATCTGGAGTCTAAATCAATAATTTTAATATTTTATTATTTTAAAACATATATTATTTGATACAATTCAATATTTTTTAATTAATTTTTATAAAATAAAAACCTTGCTAATTATTCGGCACAATTAAAAGTGTATATAAAAATAATTTATTTTATTCAAAGAAACCGAAAAAGCAGATCGGTACGATTTGATTCGGTCAATTCTTTTTACAAATCATCTAACTGATTAGACACCCGCAACCTTAGGGACTACAATAAGGCGGTGCGGGTTGAGCTTAACCCACAATTTTTTTTAATTCACGCCACCTCGCATAACACTTTTTTTTCATTTTCAACCCGGCCCACCCAATCCGCATAGACCCACTCAGCATAATATTTTTCTAGTTAAGTTGATACTAAAAATAGAATTCATAAAAATAAATTTATTTTTTCATTAAGTTGTATTAATTTAATAAGAATTAATATAGTGACTTAAATTTAAATTTTTAGAAGTCAATTAAGAAACATGTAAGATTTTTTTTTTAATTGCACCATTACATAACTATATTGAATAATTTTTAGTAGCTTTAAAGAAATTATCTTAATAAATAATGTTCTATCACTCTAATAACATGCAACAAAAAAAATAAATTAAATTTAAAATACCTAACCCCCCCCCCCCGCATTAGTTTTAATGAGGGGCAGATTACAGAAATCACATACTTTTAAGGTAAAATTACAATATATCCCTTAAAAATTTATAATTACAAAAATCCCTCAAAACGGATACAATAATATAAAAGCTGATACATTAATCTAATGCGCGAGATACATTAATCATTAAGTAAGATGCATTACATTTCATTCATGATACACTAATTTGATGCGCAAGATACACTAATTTGATGCGCGAGGTACATTTTACACATGATACACTAATTTGATGCGTGAGATACACTAATCTGATGCGCGAAATACACTAATGTGATGCACGAGATACATTAAATTTATGCGTTAAATACATTAATGTGATGCACAAAAATGAGAAATTTTAAAAATTTATAAAACTTATAGGGGATAATGATAATAAGTAAACTAAAAGGTGAGATTTTCGTGATTAATCCTTTAATAAAACTCAATTAAACCCGCCCCGCACAACCTTCAACCCACCCCATCCCACCCCGCCCCATTGTCATCCCTACACAGCAATCTCCATCTTGGTGTTCCTTTCCCCTTCGCTGATCACAGAAAGACATTCATTAACCAACCAAACCCTTTTTACATGTTTTAACTTGTATATCTATCAGATATAAATAACAGATATTACAATAACATATCGCCAAAGCACACAAGTATTCCTATGATTATATAGAAAAGAAACCAATGTATCACAACCAAGCATAAGGATGCTTATTAAGTTTTGGAAGGGCAACAAATGCCTCTTTTTGAAAAGGTATAATATACAATAATAAATATAAGAAAAGAGTCAATGGTGCTATGTTTGAAATATATTGAAAGAAAATAACAAGATAATAATGTGCCCACAAGAGCCTTCACAGCACAGCAACATCATTCATTCTCTCTGCTTCACAGGAAGACAAAAAATCAGAAGCCAGCAATTCCATACCTTTCAGTAAGCTTTACCTCCGCCAAAGATAGATAGAAGGCTTTGGCATGGGGAAGTAAATTCAAAATTCCCCATGCCTGTATTAATAAATAACCACGACAGACGAACAACGTAACATAAAGTAGAAGTTATCCCAACAAAATCAAGTTGCCAGCTCAAAATACATTATGGGTGTGTTTGGTATGGAAGAAAATGTTTTCCATGGAAAATGTTTTCCTAGAAAATGTTTTTCTGGAAAACAAGTAGATTTTGGACTTATTTTCTCATGTTTGGTTGGTGAGTAGAAAATATTTTCCGAAAATAATTTTGTGTTTGATTTATGAATGAAAAATATTTTTGAGAGACATCTTTTATTTTTACTAGAGTAAAAAATAATTTATAAAATTGAAAAAAAATTGAAAAAAAAATTGAAAAAAAATTATTATTTTTGGGGGGGGTGTTGGTGGGGGTGGGGGGTAATGGGTGGGGGAGGGGTTAGGAGTGTGAATTTTTTTAAAAAAAGTTGATAGTATTTTTAAAAAACAAAATTAATTTTTTTGGGAGTTGAGAGGAGGGGGAGGGGGGTAGGAGTTTAAAAATAAATTTTTAAAGTTGAAAATATTTAAATAAAGCAAAATTAATTTTATGGGGAGGGCTGGGGTTGGGGGGGGGGGCTGGCCGGTCGGGGGTGGGAGGGTAGGGTAGGGTCAGTGATCGGGTGAAAAAATAAAATTTTGAAATTGAAAATATTTTTTTAAAATGGATGTTTTTCCCCAAAAAATATAATTTGAAATTGAAGGAGAGTTTTGGAAAATGTTTTCCTTAATTTTTTAAGGGAAGTCATTTTCCTTAATTTTGAGGAAAATGAGTTGATTTGGAAAACATTTTCCAAAACTTTTGTCCCAACCAAACATGAGAAAATTGGAAAACATTTTCCAGAAAATATTTTCCTTCATACCAAACACACTCTATATTTCGTATCTCTTTTATTCCCTGTCTAATTCCTTCATGAGACGCCATTGTCAATAGCCACAGTAAAGACTAAACTCATAGATGGCTTGAAGAAGCATAATAGCCACCAACCCTGGGCCACAGAACAGTTTTAACTTGGATTTCCAACAGGCATTGACTGCCAATGTTTACCACCAACTTGTCCTGCCATCTCATTGCCAAACTGATCAGATGGACTACTTAATTCAGCAGATGATGATCTACTAAGATGTGCATCGGCATTTCCATGTCTTACAGTCTTATCATCAAATGCAACACGTTGGAAATTTTCTACAAGTAAATCAGGAGTTTGTAGAGATTGAGGATTTGACACTGTTGAATTTTGAACTGATGGCGGCAGGAGCCAATGAGAACAGTCATTTCTCCGCCTTTAACTTTTCACCCTGCAACACCAGAAAGAAATATCTTAGAACCTGTAACAGTATAAGACGCAAATACTATACAAATACTCTTAAAAGTCCTCCTAGTTATGAAACACTAAATGCCTAAATAGGCCCATGCAAGAGTGTTGATGCAAATACTACCAAAGTATTTTCATGGTTGGGACATCAAGCAATTTCCTAATTTTGTTTCATAGCAAATCAGCTCAGGACATCAGCAAACAAAGAACATATTTACAAATCATAATTTTGTTTCATAGCAGACCTACATCAAAGAACATGGTGGGCAATGCATAAGGCTATTGAATTCTTAAAAATCATTTACAAGGATAACAGACTCTAGGTGAAAACAAGACTCTGTGCTCACATCTCTAACGTCTTTAACAAGTGTTCCATTCTTTTGCAACACAAGCACTTCGCCAAAAACTCAAATAACACATAGTGAACCCTTCCTCTTTGGCCACAGAAAGTAGAGACTAAAAGCCTAAATAGACCACAATCACATATAGAAAGGATACCTGCACTTCTACAATAGTAGAGAACCTCACAACATTCAGTATCAATAGTATCAATTGTATATTATCTGTCAATTCCAGTACCTGCAAAAATGAAAAAAACAGTTCTTATCTTATAATTGTTTGTCGTATTTAATTGCATAAAATGAAATGCAGAACCATAAAATGATATAATAGTATTTTTTGGTCTTTATTTTTTTTATTACATTTAGCCATTGATCTAAGAGGATATCTACAGACTTCTCCATCCACCTTCAACTCAGCCCCGAATGTATAATCATCCAACGTATGTCACTGTGATGCAGCAAAAGTTTCAAAGAACTATCACAAACAACGTTATTATACAGAGTGCTGTCGATCTCCATTTTCATCAACTTCTCAATACATCTCTTCACTTCTCACATATTTAGACAAACCTTCGTATGATTCTAAGCTGTCAATATCTTTGAGGTAAGATTTCCTATTTAAGTTAATACTCCCTGGACAACAATCGGTTTTGGCGGTTGGAACCATCGGTTTCCGATGTAGTATTCCGGTGAGAGTTATGAACCGGACCAGTAGTAGATGTAGCCATAAAAACTAGGGTTTGTTTGTACCGAATCAAAAACTTCCAAAAATTGAAGATGGGTTGTAATTAGTGTTTCTATACCTGAAAATCCATTAGGTGATTGACTATTCCTAAACAACAAATAAACAAAATATTGAATCTATCAAAATTTACTTAGCTATTTTTTAAATTATTTATTTAAATATTTGCAAAATAGGGATAAAATAAGTTATTTTTGTTATAAAATCAAGCTCATAATATAATAGAAAGAGAAGTAAGATGGAAGAGAGAAGATTTTTTTTCTATTCAAGTATATCTTTCAAATGATGAGTGATATTTCTATTTATAGTGTTGAGATATTACTCCCAAAAGTCATCCAACTAGTAGATACATGTTTATCCCTTAATGTTCTTATCACCTTAGCTTGGAAGCATCCATACATGAATTGAATTAATTCTTCGATAGACACAATGGACAATCCACACAATATAATGGATTTATAACACTCTCCCTTGAATTTCCATAGATTATGTGCCTCGTTAAAATCTTACAAGAAAAAATCTAGCGGGAAAAAATTCTAGTGAAGAAAAACGAGTACACATATCTTTTGATAAACATTATTTGTTGCCTCATTAAAAACCTTGCCAGGAAAATCCAGTGGGACAAAACTTCGGTCAAGGAAAAAAGAGTGCAACGCGTATTATACTCTCCCTGATTAAAACATCACTTAAAGTCTTGCGATGTTGTCATCCAATCTTATACACCAGCTTCTCAAATGTTGATATTCATTGTGTCTTTGTGATCAAATCGCATTCACAAGTTTTGCTTATTAAACTTGTTCACATCAACAATCTTCTTGTGGACATATTCATTTGCAGATGAATATCTTCGTACATTGTGGTTGATATATTCTCTTTCAAAGAAAAATTACATATTTTCGCAATATTGTGTGTCATTGATCTCAACCATACGCACTATCGACTTGCTTCGTGAAGGACTTTTATTTCTACATGATTCGAAGAAGTGATTACCAATATTTTCTTTATTGATTGTCAAGACATTATTGTGCCTTTACATGTAAACAAATAGTGTTTTGATACTGAGCTTTATGCGGATCAGATAAATATTCTGCATCTGCGTAACCAATCAGTTCTGACTTGGATTGTTCGAAATAAAATAAACTCATATTTATGGTCCTTCGAAGATATTCACGTAGGTGCTTAACACCATTTCAATGACCTTTTGTTGGGGGAAGAACCGAATCTTGTACATAAAATAACTGCAAAACAGATATCTAGTCAAGTATTGTTAGAAAGATGTATTAATATCCTGATTGCACTAAGATACAGAGTTTCATCACCAAGAAGCTCTTCATCCTTCTTTTGAGATCAAAATGACTCATCATTTATGTCAAGCGATCTCATAATCATTGGGATACTCAATGAATGTGATTTATCCATATAAAATCGCATCAAAATTTTTCTGCATATGTTGATTGATAAAAAATATTTCATTCGTCAAATTATCAATTTGCAGGTCAAGACAAAATTTTGTCTTACTAAGACCTTTTCACATTTCAAACACTCAGCAACTTTTGAAAGCTCTTTAAAAGTGCTAATGATGTTCAAGTCATCAACATACACAACTATTATAACAAATTCAAACCCCGACTTTTTCATAAAAATACAAGAACAATTAGGGTCATTCTTTTTGTACCGTTTTCTTCCTTGGTTATTTCACTCCATTTAAGAATTTTTGAAGTTTTATTGAAAAAGTCTTTTTAAACTTCTATATGCTTCAGACACCTTGATTGTTTCAAGAATTTTCATATAACCTTCAATATGCATTCAAGTTTTCATATATTGTCAGATCAAAAAAAAATTATTTTATCCAATATAGGAGAAAATATCTCCAATATGTCAGGATTTTTGCGATAACCTTTATGCCCAAGGCACAAGCCGTACTTGATATCATACGGTTATACCATCGCATAATAATTTATTGTACCCCACTGACATTATATCTTAATTTATGGACTATCAATCCAAAACATCACTTCTCTAAGTGAAACAAAATATACTTGAATTATGCATTTTACTTGGCCAATCATTTTTCTGTCACACTCTATGACAGATTTGAATTCACGATCCTCGGCACAATTTATATTATTAAGCGCTACCTCATATCAATAACAAAGCTACCGTCGATAGTTATTTGATATCGATTCCAACATGACATAACATATATCCAATTCATAATATTTTTTATTATTTCTTGACTCATTCACTTTCAGAATGATCGAACATTCATCATATTTATCACAAGTCATAATCTCTTCATGAGTTGACCATAACCATTTAAACATGTACATATTTACATGACTCACCTCAACATCACCTTGAAAGATAAAGAACACCATCGCTTTACATTCTTTCTTTTGACGGAGGATTTATAAACTTATCAAATCAGGTTGTACGATAACCGTGTGTCCAATGACCTTTCATGCCATTTTGATGATAAAATTATTTTTCACAGTTTGAAGGACTTTTGAAGAACTAATATTATTCTTCCCTTTTATAATTATCATAATGATGACTATTATAATTTGTCCCTTCACGCCCTATTGCTATATTTAATCATTTGTCGTCTTTCAGATTTATTATTCATTGCTCTCACATTCGTACTATAGAATTTACTGCTACTACATTCACTTTAGGGAATGGGGCAAATTCAATGAGATGAATTTCAAGAGTTTCCATCAAAAATATATTATTTTGCCTTAGTCATCATTTTATCATCACTATGGTGCATTGACTCAAACTCAATGTCTTACCCATATAAGGTGTGTTACACCATAATTTTATGGACTTGAATCCAATACATTATCATCATGGTGCATCAAAACTCAAATTGATATCTTATCCTCTTGATGCGATAGAATTTGAATCTATCATCTTATCCTCACTTCATTATGTGCATATGTACTTAACCTGATATCTAACCCTTTTGGTGCGATGAGACTTGAATCCATCATCTTACCCTTCAATCAATGTCATATAAGTCAAAATCAATAAAACTCAACCATGAGCCTCTAAAAAAAATCAAGAATTATAAAAACAAATTTAGTCAAAATAAGACTATGAGAGTTCTTTTTTATCACCTTTAGTAATTATAATTATTAATAAGTTTCTCATAATCAATACTTAGAAAATCAACATGAAGATTTACTTCTTTATTCTTCAATTCTTTTATGAAAAGTAGAATTCTTAGTATAATTATAAACCAATGTATAAAATTGTTAAAGTAAAACAAATCAATAATGTTCTACCTTTTCATATAACAATATATACTAAAATAAATTATTAGTATAAGAGGAATTTTTGAAAATATAAATGTGTAACAAGAAAAAATAAATAGAACTTGTTCTTGCTCACAAAAGTTTCAACTTTAACTCCTTTGCGAAGTACTATAATTTTTAGAGCATATTCGCGCTGATAACGTGTTATAAAATCAAGCTCATATATAATAGAAAGAGAAGATGACAAGAGAAGTAACACGCAAGAGAGAATACTTTTCTTCTATTTAAGTGTATCCTTCAAATGATGAGTGATATCTCTATTTATAGTATTGAAATATCACTCTCAAAAGTCATCCAACGAGTAGATACATGTTTATCCCTGAATGTTCTTATCACCTTGGAAGCACCCATACATGATTTGAATTAATTCTTGGATAGACTTAATGGACAGTCCACACAATACAATGGATTTATATCAATTTCATATATATGGTGGGATAACTTATTTGACATAAAAATAATAATTAATGATTGTGATGTTCTGGTTAATTTTCTTGCACCTCAACTAATTTCATGGAATACAAGTACGAGATAATTCTATCTACCAAAGCTAGAATACATGGAAAGAATCACCTAATTTCTTTTTTTTATTGTCTCTGTTGAGCTTTGAAACTAAGACATCAGGATTTTCAGACACTTCATTGGTCATTAGATCATACTCTTCGGTGCTCGGGACAATTAATCACATGATAGATAACATATTCTCAAACAACCCCTTTCGATCTCGTATAGTAATCAGATAAGAAACACGCTATTTATGTATTGATTTTCGTATAATTTGTACAATGTTTGATAGTTAGAAAAGAAATAAGTTGTTAAGCGTGAAATAAGTTAAATGTCAAAAACACTCATACATTATTCCTCTTTTTTTAGCTTCATATCTAAACTAACTAGAGTGCGAAAAAACACCTAATCTATCAATCATTAGTTTGAGAAAAAAACACCTCAATATTAATTGGACCAAATGTGTGCTCAAGCGCGTTGGCTCAAAATTTTGTTCACATGACCTTTTTTGTTTGTTAACACTTTTTTTATTAAGTTTCAAAAACAGATTCAATTCAAATTAATTAATTATATTTAGTTTCATACATAAATTATTGATAGCGTGAGAAACACACCTCAATACTGAGTGGACCTAAAATGTTCACCCACGTGGCTTCCTTTTTTTTTCTTTTTTTGCTAACACATTCTTTTTCATAATTTTTCAATTTATTTTTAGAAAGTGAAGTTGTGTTTCTATTTATTTTTTAGTCGGAATTGTCACATGATATTATCACTATTTTTCCTTGCCCATTTGTATGAAATGTAACTGCAATTTCTTTTTCCATTTTTTTATGAATAACATCAATGTAGGTATAATTTGATAGAGCACCTTGTTAATAGAGATTCTCTTCTCTCTTAGGGCCCGTTTAGTCATGCGATATTAAAATTATGATACAAAATCATGATATGGTATCATAATATGAATCATCAGATGAAATTGTAGTTTTGCTTAGACATGCTATATATAATTTTTGTATTGTATCTTTTCTCATAAACATAAGAATCTTATAAGTTGTAAAACTGTTAAAATAGCCCAAATAAACAAAAATTTATAAAATTTCATTATAAATTATTACAAAGTTATTTATTCCCACTTAAGTAACGGTCTCATCAAACTTTAATTCAATAAAAAAATTAAGCATAAATTGTACTGAACTAGTCTTTGCTCTTTACTATAATTGTCCCACATAATACAGACAATCTCCTCACATTGAACTTGCATTTCTCGATCATGTGACCAAGAAGACGAACCAACATTGTTACTTTGAGTCATTTATTGGTCAATATGATTCGCAACTATATTTTCATGCTCATAGACCATAAATATTTTATCACTCCTTTAGTATTCTCGCAAATAATTATGTAACACTGCACAAACTATCACAATTTTCACTCGCATGTCAATATCATAATGGTTCATGCCTTGTGTTAGTATTCTATTCTGAATTTGTTTTTCCAAGTTTCAAAAGTCTGTGAAATTTTTGGAGAATATAAAATTATATCTCATGATAAGGAATCATGAGATGTAATCAGCGTGCTGATTTCATTTCACAATTCATATCGTGATATGGTATCACATGACCAACGGCTACATGTGTTTCTCTTTTTCCACAAATTCTCTCACTATAATTTAAGTGACAACCTTAAATATATATTTAATCTGATGAAGTACATTAATCTCCCACCATGAATTAATAACCTGAGACAGCTGCATTCTCTCCATAATAATAATTCCCACTAGCCCACAGAAATGCTTCCATACCATTTGAGCTATTGGGGAGTGTAAGAAATACATGGGAAGTGCCGTTCAATCAATAGATATTCTTTTTACATGTTTACCTTGTATAGCAGTAAGATAATCACGAATGATTCAATAAATCAACAGCACACACGTATATATAGGTTCCTCACACACACACACGTGTGTGACCAAGTATATCACAACCAAACATGAAGATCCTTCTTAGGGTTTACATGGGAAATAAAAGGTATAAATATAAAAGAGAGTCATCAATGGCGTTATGTTTGAAACAAACAGAAAGAAATTACAAGATAATCATGTGCCCACAAGTCTTCACAGCAAATCCAGCAAGACCATCTCTCTCCTGATCAGGATGACGAAAAATCAGAAGCCAGCATAGCTGACCTAGCCCCAAAGATTTTGGTTTTACAAAACAATGCTGAGGGGCTGCATGGGGAATTAAGTAGAATCAAAATCCCCCCTACCTGTATAATAAATAACCATGACAGAGGAACAACATAACATAAAAGGAAAACAAAATACTAAATCCCAAACAAAACAAGATACATCCCAACAAAATCAAGCTACTAAAAAGTCATTATAATTCTGTTCAAAATTCTGTTTCTCCTCTTTTATTCCCTGTCTATTTCCTTCATTGCCATCACCAAATGTAAAGACTAAACTCATTGATTGCTTGAAAAAGCGCACAATAGCTTCCAACCCCTGGTCGACATAAAAGTTAAACTCTTTAACTTGGATTTACAACTGGAACTGGGCATTGGCTGCGAATGTTGAGCACCAGCTAGTCCAGCCATCTCATTGCCACACTACTTGGATGGAGTACTTAATTCAGCAGATGATGATCTACTAAGATGTGCTTCGACATTTCCATGTGTAACAGTCTTATCATCAAATGCAACACGTTGGAGATTTTCTACAAGTAAATCAGAAGCAGACTTTGGTAGAGATTGAGGACTTGACACTGTTGAATTCTGAACTGATGGTGGCATGAGCCAATTAAACCAGTCATTTCTCCGCCTTAACTTTTCACCCTGCAACACAATGAAGAAATATTTTAGAACCTGTAACACAATTTTGAGGCAAATACTACCCGAGTATCCTAATTTAAGCATATCCACTATACTTTTTGATGACCATGGTGTCTGGGCCAGACACCATGGTCATCAACTAATTCCACGGGATACTTGTCACCTCCCACAAGCAACAAGTATCAAGTAACTCTGTCCACCATGGCTTAGGGCAGATGAGAAGAATCACCTAGTGTTTTTCGTCTCCGCTGGGATTTGACCTTAAAACCTCATGTCTCTCCTAGTTATGAAGCACTAAATGCCAAAATAGGCACATGCAAGAATGTAGATGCAAATACTACCAAAAGTAATTTCATGGTTAGGACATCAAGCAATTTCCTCATTCTGAAGCACTAAATATCTCACTCAGCTCCGGACATCAGCAAACAAACACTATACAGTTCAAACAGCAGCAGCTGTGAACATAACAAGGATAATACAACCCATAATATTGTTTCTAGCAGACCTACTTCAAAGAACATGGTGGACAATGCATAAGGTTATTGACTTCTTAAAAATCATTTACAAGGGTAACAGACTCTAGGTGTACACAAGATTCCATGCTCACATCTCTAACGTCTATACAAGTGCTCCATTCTTTTATAACACAAGCACTTCGCCAAAAACTCAAATAACACATAGTGAACCCTTATTTTATTTTATTTTTTAAATTAGTGACCCCTTTCTTTTTGGACAGAGAAAGTAGAGACTAAAAGTCTAAAAAGACCACAACCAACATATAGAAAGGATACCTGCACTTCTACAACAGTAGAGGACCTCGCAGCATTCAGTATTAGTTGTATATTATCTGTCAACTCCATTACCTGCAAAAATGACAATGTGGTTCTTATCTTAAAACTGCAATGTATTTTATTGCATGTAAATGAGATATAGAACCCACAATCGAGATAAGAGTATGTTTTGGTCTACATTGTTTTATTAAGTACAACTAATCTCATTTAGACATGCATTGTTCACAAAATTTCGGGCCTTCTTTTTCATCTCTAATGACTTGACAAATTCCGCTTCTTATAGGACCAAAATTTCTTTCACAAAACACCTATCCCCTTCTGTTAGAACAGGAATTCATAAGAAAAAAGATTTGACTGTATAGTGTACAACCATAGTGTACACAGAAATGAAATGCCAGAACAACCCGAGTTTTTCAACGGCAAACAAAGTTACCACAAAAAGAATGCTAAAGGCATGCATGTAAGTGAGGTTGTACTGAATTATACTGAAGAACGGTTGATCTAAAAGGATATCCAGACTCTGATCCACCTTCCACTCAACCCTGAAAGATTAATCATCTGGCACCACTGCCTTTGCAGCAAAAATGACGAAAAGAACCATCATTATAACATTATTATACAGACAGAACACCAGATTGAACAAAAATCATACAGTCCAGTGCAAACTCCTATACAGATAAGAATTCTTTATATCATCTTAGAATATCAGGTAATCAGCGCCACTAGTATGTCAGCATACTTGAGTTAGAGTTAACTTCATCCCTCGTCGTCGAAATATAAGATGTGAACTATATCACATTATAAATAAGTGTCTTGTATTCCATTTTCATCAAATTCTCAATAAATCTCTTCAGTTCTCACATATTTAGACCAGTGCTGTCAAATGCGCGCTTTAAGCGCGTTTAAGCCCAGAAGCGAGGCTCAAAACATGTTGAGCTTCGCCTCGCTTTATGTGCACTTCAGTGTCGTCATCAAGGTTCCAAGGCAACTTTTCCTTGCCAATGAGCCTCTTCTGAAGAAGTGACACTAAACAATTGACATTTCACTTTATCATAAAAATAAAATTAATTTCTTTGGTCATATATATATCTTTTTGGATGAAACAAGTAGTTGTATTGAAAAGCCATCAAGGAGGTGCTTGAAAGATTACAAATCAAATGGTTATAACTCCAAACAGTGCAAAAAAACAAATAAGAGCTTGGAGTTGAGAACCAAAAGCAAAAGGCTCAAGGCTGCTAAGCCGCTGAGAGGGAACTCATAAAATCTAGAAGGGGGATGAATGATGATATCATTTTCCGGGGAAAGGTTGCTCCACTCCAGCTATAAATTCTTTGGTCACATATTTGCCATTCATGTTTATGATTATTAGTCTTGGACTAAACATATATATTTGTATTTTTTTTCTTCCTATGCGCCTTTTTCATTAAAGCACATGCTTAATTTGCGCTTAAATCACCAACAGACGTCAGAGTTTTTTGCACTTTTCGTCATTGATAACACTGATTTAGACAACCCTTCATATGATTATCAGTTGCAATATCTTTGAGGTAAGACCGTAAGATTACCTTTTGTAAGTTATACTCCTTGAACAACAGAAGTTCAACAAAAGGCAGCAAGAACCCTACAACCTACTGTGGCCAGATAACCTTTAGCAGAGAACATTCACTTATTGCATTCATAACCATCACATCAAACAGGCAATCATAATAAAAGCATTATGTTTAAGTGGCTGTGGAGATTTAGCAGGATGAAAGAGTAGTCTGGATTAAAATAATTGAAGCAGTCTATGGCAGCAGACAAGGTTGGTATCCCTCCTTCAAATGTTCTATACACTAGGGAAAGAGATCTCCACATTTTTTTTTATTTTTTTTTTATGACAAGGGAAACCCGCAGCCGCTAGCTCCTATGCAATAGCTCGCAAACCACATAGGCGAGGTAACCCGCACTAGACAAGCCTGGAGCGACGAGCTCGACCCAGAAGACAAACCCCTTGCTTTCGCTGGCAAGGGGTTTCGAACTTGAGACCTCCAACATGGAAGTCCCAAGCTCAAACCATTGGGCCACCCCGAAGGGTAAAGAGATCTCCACATTATTGGGAGAGTTGCAACAATTTACTAGATTGGAGGTGGGAAATGATGCGAAAATAGATTTTGGACTGACTTATGGACTGGTGATGAGTTATTGAAACAAAAAGTTCCTCTTTTTTTCAGTTGTTGCAGTAACATAAAAGATGGAGTTCTGACTGATTTTTATTCCAACACTGGGTGGCAGATGAATTTTGGAAGGAATCTGAAAGATTGGTAAATTAAGGATTTTTGTCAACTACAACTCAATTATACCCACATTGATCAGAGTAAGGGGGATTTACTAGTATGCATATCTAGTAAGAAAAAATCATTATAGGAATGAAGTGTTATTGCCTTCCAATGAAGTATACAGGATATCAGGATACTAGCTGGCCATGGAAAGGGATCTGGATTCTGGGGAACTAAAGCTCCTACTAATTGGTTTGATTGCAACATGGGGAGCTGCCTTAGTCAGGATAATCTTCAGAAGAAGGTTTTGCACTAAGTAATATATGTTACTTATGTGAAGAAGAGTTGGAGACTGTGAATCACATTCCTATGCATTGCAGAATAGCTAGACAATGTTGGGAATTTCTTTTTCAGTATTTGTGGGATCTCTTGGATCATGCCTCAGAGTATGAAGGAATTATTGGAGAGTTGGCAGCACCAGAGAACGCATAAAACTTTGACGGAAATTTGGAGAATTATACCTTAGTGCATATTCTGGACTATTTGGCTAGAAAGAGAAAGAAGTAACACTTGTTTTGACGGGCAAAAGACCATATTTCTAGAGTTCAAAACAAGTGTTTATATAATTTGTTTTCTTAGAGTAAAAGTAGTTGCATTTGACAATATAGATCAATATATGGACTTTCTGGAGTTACTAGGGAGATGCTGTAATTGACTGTATGGATACTCTCAAGTCTTCTGTAACTCTCGGTACCATCTTGGTACTTGGTCAACAAACCTTTACCTTATTAAAAAAAAACATTATAAGTAGAACATTGGTGAATCCAGCAATTTGATATGCAAACAGTCATTTCTTGTGCTGACATGACTTTCTACTCATGATGCATAAACATTCCAGTCTAGTGACTTCGAACTCCAAATAAATACAATGGACATTAATACTTGGAAAAAACATCTCAACAAATCCCCATATGACATAAATTATACCATAGAATGATCAAATCCATCCACTTGCTTACAACTACCTGGTCATATCATAGACATGTCGAAGAAAAGAGGGACAATACAAGATCTTGCAACTCTACAAGTGTTACAACCCGACTAGTTCGGATAATGCAGGAAATCTTTTCCTCCCTAAGGAAAGAGATAGAAGTTTTCATTAATTTGACCTTTTTACTCCTGTAACTAACAGAGGAGAAGCAACAACGATAAGAGAGATAGAGAATTAGACACAGAGAGCCCCTCCGGTTGAAATGACTACAAACTACCCAGGCTCTCCCCCACTGTTTTTTTTAAATAAGAGTATGGATCTCCAGCTGATTCTGTGCTCAAGTATGCCCTATTTTTCACTAATTCTATTATGCTGTTACCAAATCTTGAGGATAATCCCAAGGAAATCAAAAACAAATAGTAGGCTCACACTTTGCTCCAGATAAAAAAGTACAAACAGAGAAGAGAACTCCAAAGGATCAAGTAGAAAAACATCAGTTCCAGATGTCTGTCCCCCTTGTCTCTCCCTGTTTGAGGATAAGATACCATTGACGTTTTCTAACCCATAAAAAAAAGAGCAAAGACAATTAAGCAGGCTCAGCAACATTATTAAGATTTAAGAGTTACCAGCAATAACTTGAACTAATATGTCGGGATGCTTTTTCAAAAGAATGAGCTACTAATACTCCTGAAAATATTAATCACAAACTAAGGGTCAAAAAAGAGAACATTCCAACCAACTCACTTTCTTGAAGCCTGCTATTAGTGTAACCGGAACCCATCCATGTTCATCCATGTTGGTTCGCAAGAATATGTCCTTAATCAAATTCTCATTACTGCAACAAAATATAGTGACATTAAGACTTTAGAATACCAATACAGTTAAGGCAGTTACTAAATAAGAGCAATTACATGCAAATAGAACAAAGACATATCTACCTGAAATAATAATCCATCTGGTTCACTATTCTAGTTTGCAACTGGGTATCTGGTACATGAACGAAGACAGGTGGCACAGGAGAAAGCATAGGCATTCTGAGTGGATCAGGGAATGGACCTGGATAATAAAATACAGGTGGAACTTCTGCATATTGGTTAAAGTATCAGTAGAGACACAAAATAGGGTTTAGTAACTCAAAAAGGAAGATCTCGAGAAGTAAGACATCTCACCCGAGTAAACCATGGGAGGTTGATAGGGCTGCACAGGCATGGGCCCAGGTATATAAGGTGGAGACGTATGAGGTGGGGCCCCCATGAATGGCCTAGCTGGACCTCTCTGCGGCTGCATGTGTGCATCCCTATTCCCCCAACCTCTGTGGGGTTGCCGTTCCTGATCACGCCTACCCCCATAACCATTATGATACATGCCATCTCCACGGGGGTGTGGACCAAAATTGCCTCTCCTATTTGCATTTCGTTGATGTTGGTGGTCATTTCCACCATGTGACTGAGCTCCAAATCCCCCCCACTGTCCACCATCTCTACGATTGTTATCCCTTGAAGAAAACTCAGCACCATAATTACCTGACTTTCCAGAATTATTAAGGACTGTTTCCACCTCAAAACCATGTGTCTGTTGCTGAGAAAAGACACCATTTGCTGATGCATTATGGTTTGAGTTACCACCACCCCGCTTCATAGACCTTTGGCGGCTGGGTACAACATGGTTCAGCATTGTATTAGGGTTTGCATTGTTAGTATTAGCTTGCCTATGAGAAGCTGATGCCATCCCAGTGACCTGTAAGATCCACACATTTACATATAAATGAGCTTCTGGAACTATTAATTCATACTTTGGTTGCTCTAGCGTGTGCAGAGAGCAAAAACAACAGCAAATAGTGCGCTTGAATCATAAGGTAGTTAACATCGGGTATATTAATTCTCAATTCCAAAAATCATAGCATTGAGGAATGGAGGAATAACCTGTGTTTCAGAAACTGATCCATCGGACAGAGTACTGGGTGAATCAGAAGACGATTTAAATGAAGCCTTGGTGGAGTCAGAGAGAGCAGGCCAAGAGAGAGCACCCATAACAGGACTAACATCAGCTGCACCATTTGAGGGTTTATTCCAAACCGTCTTTTTAGCCCCATTACTGTTAGTGTCACTCTCAAACGCACAACCGTCCACTTGTTCAGAAAGCGAACAATCAGAGAAGTGAACTACTTGTACATTAGATTCTGATTGAGCAGTCTGAGCCCAGGGCGAGTAAACACTACCCGCGGCTGCTTCTGATCGGCTAGACTGCTGTGGAGCAGTGTCAGCGGCAGTATTCCAGTGAGAATGATGGTTAACAGTAGATGTAGCCATTAAAACTAGGGTTTGTTATCGGAATCAAAAAATTTCAAAAGTGATAACCCTAATTAATCTCGAATCAGTGTATCTATACTTGAAAATCCACTGATTAACAATAAACAATACCTATATCGAATCGATCAAAATTTTCTACTGATTAAGCATTAGAATGACATGAAAGAAAACGATAAACGGAAAGTAAAAGGTTAGAAGAGAGTATAAACAAAGCAACTGACGATGGTTTGGCCGATCAGTGGAGAGAGAGAAGCCGTCTCTGTGTCTCTCTCTGTTTTCTTCTTTGCTAAGCCAAATAGTGAAAAACCCAACTCACATTTGTTGTTGTTGATTCAGAATATAAATTTACCTACTACCCTAGTCTTTTGGCAAGGACGGGCTTGTTTGGCAAATACCTATTTTGAAAAAGTATTTGGTTAATTATATTTTTAAATCAAAGTAGAAGTAATTTATTTATTTTTTTATATATATATATATATAATAGTCATGGATACGTTCATTGCATGTGTAAGTCATGCTAAGTTATCTCATTCTCTCTACATTTGTAAAGAAGTCTTGCCACGAGTGTGTGCATTATTATTGACGTAGTAGAATTGTACATTGAGATGTGGTAAATCATGAACGATAATATCAACTTAGAGCCTGTTTGGATTGGATTAAAAAATTGATCAAACCTACGTTTAAGTCATTTTTAGCTTTTGAAAGTCTTTGGCAAGGTTAAAAATAAGTTAAAAATGACTGTAAACAAAAGTTAAAAATCATAAGTAGTTCTCTCCTATTTTTATTTTTTTTTAACTTAAAAATTATTTTTTTAAGTCAATTCAAACCGATAGAAAACACACACTCTCAATGAAACTCAAAAGAAAATTGGAATAATTATAGGTATATTTTTCTTTTCACTTTACACTCATTAAATTAATTGTGACTAACAAAAGTTTGGACCAAATGTTATTCAAAACACTGCCTTTGTAATTAAGTGTATTAATTAATTATAATAACTTTCTCTAGTTCAACTAAAGAGAATGTAAGAATTGTTTGTTGTTATAATATATTATAGGAAAACCTTAATTTGGAGTAATTGTATATGTGGTACAAAATTTGTTAACTAATTGCCTCATTAGAACTCTTATGTTGATGATTTAGTCAACCCATTTTTATTAGCCGTATTAATTGGATTCATAAAGAACACAGACTCATAATATTTATATGGTTACCCTTCTTTAGGAGAGCAATTATTAGATTCAAATTTTAAATATGTAATTTAATACTTAAATAATTTAATTACTTGTTAATTATCATCTAAGATCAAGTGCCTTTTTAGGACAAACTCAATTCAATTCAATTCATATCATTAAATTTCTTAACATTTTCTAAATTATGAAAATCTTTCAAAATTTATTAACTTTCTAATACAATATGAATTTCAAATATTATAGTGGTACGAACAATATGAAAACAATCAATTTAAAGGGTTTATCCTCTTGTGAGAAGCAAACTAAAATAAGTTGAAGCTTCTTTATTTTTAAATTATTTTAAATTTCCTTTCTCAAATGGCTTCGCAAAACTAGATTTTACGAAGTGAGCTTTTAGTCGATGTCCTTTTTAGTTTTTAACATTTTTTTTAAAAAAAAAAATAAGTTTTAAGATGTTTATATGGTGTTTTCGATTCCTAGTGAGATGACCAAAAAAGTAACCGACGAGTTTGATCTCAAAAGAAAAATACTTGACTCAAAATATGAAGTGGAGAATCTATTGACGGAAAGATCAAACAAATGAAACTTCTCATTAAGTATTGTGAGGAGGGTTACCAATTGAATGAAGAGGTTAATTTTAATCATGTCATCAAATATTTATTTATGAAATGCTCTAATTAATTGATTACTAATCTTATGTGATCGTTTCTTTTACAACATGATAATTGGTTAAATTTTCTCAAACTTTTGAAGAAAATAGCTTGTGAAAACTAGTGTTGGTTGTGGAACTTTTTAATGAGATTATATATTACATATTTATTGCTTTAGCAACAAGAGAAAAATGTTGTATATTATTAAAAATAAATTTTAACTTTCTCTTTAAAAATTCTTAATGTTATGAGATGCTCTTGATGAAATATATTAGGATTTTCTTATAATTCAGTTTGTATTAAGATATATAAAGTCAAATAAATAAAAAAACATTATAGCAGAAAAATACAAATGAAAATAATCATTGAAAGAGACTAATGTTTAATAACATTGTTTTCCTGTGGATTTATATATATCTCAAAAGAATCATTCAAAAAGACTGATGTATTTTGACAAAATATTAACAACTATTATTTCTAAACTCATAATTTGAAGGGAAAAAATCATTCACTGCTAAAGCTTAAACTCATCAAGTTGATATTCTTAATCTATCGATATTATCAATACCACACATAAAAAGAAAGAAAATCATAAATCCATTGTTCAAATGTTTGTACTCAATCAATTCGATCTTTCCCATATTGAATACAACAAATTCTTGTCCTCATTTCGATTATTATAAAAATAATTGTTGACATCCTATGAAATATAATTTAAAATTTATCGATACAAGACTTCAATCTTAGGTAGGTTCAAAATATGTTCCTTATATATATTCATGAGCAACTTTAGGCTTTTAATTTTGATAAAATTGAGCACTTTTCTTCACCGTCAAATATTTAATGAATTCTAGCTATTAGATTATAAAACTTTAATTAAAAGAAAAATTGTAAAGACTAAAAAGTCTTATCAAATATCGTAAATCACTGTATAAAAAACTACATGGATCATACATATTAAGCACCTCATATTTATTTTACTAAAATAAGTACTTTAATGTATGAACTAAAAAAGTAAAGAAAATTGCCTTTAAGCCAAAGTTTTGATGATTTTCTCTTATGCCCCCCACCCCCCACCCCCACCCCCACCCCACACACCCTCCTTCTCTGCATTGCTTACTTCCTGTTGATTCTTTCATTATTTTTCTTTTATGGGTTTTTTTGGCTCAAAATAATAATTTTGTACGAGCCAGAAAATGTTTAGATTACGTATATTTTAGATCATTAAAATTCAAAAATATGATGATTTTATAGAATTTCATATTATAGTTTGACTTTCTTCATTACGTGTTTCTTTTTCTCTGAGTCACGAACTCATAATAGAAGTCTTTGATCTAATTACGATTAAGCGGCAAAAAAAAGCTAATTTATTGACTTTATTTAACTACTTTAGATACTTAAAAAGTACTAGCTAGTTTGTTGATTGCACAAATTTATTTCTCTCTTTTTGATAATTTTGATTTCATCGGTTAGTGTGTCCAATATATCTCTGATTGTGCCTCTTAGGATTTGAGATATATGTGATCTTCATGTTCTTACAACATTTTTTTGTTTTTTAATTTATAAAAATTCTCCAAATTATTTAAGCTTTGATTTCGAACTAATCATGGATGTGATTATATTTTTATTATGGTATATTTGATTTTCTTATGTTTAGTTCTACATGACAATATTTTCATTTAATTTCCTCCGTCTTTCAAAAGCTACTAATCGACTTAACAAATTCACATATTTCACTTCATTAATTTTAAGATAATGAAACATAATGTTTGATACAATTAATAAATCTTGAAGAAGAATAATTTCTTGCCTAGTTATAGATTTTAAACCATGCACCATGCTCAAACACTAGTTCATTTTTTTTACTTTCTTCTTCTTTTTTTTTTTTGAAAAAAAAATTAGTTGCATTATCTCTTTATCACGATCAAATTTCTAACAAAGTCGTAATCAACGTTCGATGTCTTGTCTTGATCAAGCACATCTTCTAGCAAGACTATCCTATGTTATATTTTAGGTGTTTTGATGATCCTCACAAATAAAGGGACTTGGTCCCTGTCTGAGTTCGCTCGTCCAGATCTATAATGGGATACAGCTGTAAAGTTGTCGCGTACTACACCAATCAAAATGGACGAGGGTGTTTGTCTAACGGATAATAACTCTTTATGTTTGATATTTTTAGCATGACAAACATCATATTAAATACATTCATTCAAAGAAGAAAGTCAGCCAACAAGCCTTTCAAGAAGTCATAAAGAAGTTTGCAAGGGACCTGGTCTCTGCAAGACTGCGTATGTGAAAGGACGACAAGACAGCTGTCAGAAAGCTGCCACTTCTGATGTGGTAGGTGCACGTCCTTCCAGAAAGGCAGGCTCTCAGCCAATGGGCGGTCCCAAGGAGTTTGTGTGTATTTCATATAGTCTTCTCACCAAAACACAAACTCAATATTTGGCAAACTAAATTTGGATTTTCTTCTCTCTAAAAATTCATGAACTTACAAAGCGAAAGCCATCTTCAAGGAAGAACTCTGCTCAACTCAACATAGGGACTTGATAGAGTGAAGGAGAGTTCATTGGCCATATGAATAATGCTTACTCTTTATGGCCACATGAATGAATAAGTGTACACTCACGTGAGGAGTTATGCAGGTTGTATGTCTTCATCAAAAGGATGGAAATTGATAAGTGTTTATGCTCTTAGATGTTTTGATGATCTTCTCACAAGTGCAGGGACCTGGTCCTCTGCAGAGTATGAAACTCGTCCAGGCTTCAAAGTGCTGGACAACTGTAAAAGCTGTCTGCGTCAGGAAAGTTGGTGAAGCAGCAGAGTACTTCACCAATAAGGGACGACCAGGTTGTTTGTTTGATGGGAAATGACTTTTTTTAGTATATATCAAACAAACAACAACAAAATTCATTCATTCGTTCACAGAGAGAAATTTCAAGCTTCAAGGAACAACAAAGGAACTGATCGAAGTGCATTTATTGCTTTCTGTATTTGTTGTATTCTACTTGTTTGTAATCGTTCTTAAATTGTAGGATTCATTTCAACTGTGATAGAAACGTTTCAACCTTGGGTGAATCATTGTAAGGGCTTGAGTTACGGGTAACTTAGGCTTTTACTCTTGAGAGCAATGTTGTATCTGCTCATGCTCAGCTAAGTGATAGGGAGTATTACTTAGTGGGGAGATTAGCAGGCTAATCTCTTGTTGTAACCGACTTTTACTTTTGCTTGAGAGAAGATTAGTGAAAGTGGTTGTTGAAAAGTCCTGTTGAGAACAGGTTGTGGTTTTTCCTCCCTTGAGCAAGGAGGTTTCCACGTAAAGTTATTTGTTAATCTTTACGTTTCTGCATTTGTTCTTTACTTTATGACTTTACTGTATCGAGGACCTAGTCCCATAGAAATATGTGAACGCATACATTCCAACATCCTAGACTTCAAAAGTCGAAGGTCAAACAAATACATGGCCTTTTTAACTTGTCCCGAAATTTTATTTTGACACTTTAACTCAACTTTGTTTTCATTTTAATCCTCCAACTTCATTTCCAATTTAACATTTAAACACAAAATACTGCATATATTAATGAAATTATTCACTTTTAAAATGTGTGAGGCATCCTTTTTAGCGTCAGAATCAATATTTTATTGTTAATAACCTTCTCCTCTATTTATTTTCTCTTCAACCCCATTTTTCCTTCATCTACTTTATCTATCCATTTATATTCTTTTGGTATAATTCATAATTGTATGTCTTTCAACTTGATTTCAGTTAGCATATATACCATCCTATATTGGATGAGCATAATTAGACCCTTAAACTTATATAAAATTGAACAAATAGACATATTCGTCGATTTAATGTGATGTCTTACGTGTATTATCTCACGTAGAACATGTGTGTCTACTTGTTTAATTTATACAAGTTTAAGTGTCTATTTGTACGCTCTCAAGGTTTAAGTGTATATATTATGCCTTTATATTATTAACTTTTATTAGTAATCTATCTGAGTTGGAGGGTTAAAATAGAACAAAACTGAGTTGAATTGAAGTGCCAAAATAAAATTTTGAGATTGAGCTAAAGGGGTTGTGTATGATGTTATGACCCTTTTCAAGTCATAGCATCATACATAGGTGATTCCAGTTCCATTTGTTCAAGTTCAACTAAATTAACCAGTGCTAGGACAAATAAGCAAATGATTGAGGTGATGATTAAAAAATTAAAAGTAATTTTTCTTATAAGAGCAAAAAGAAAAACAACTCAACTCACCTAATCATATACAAGTATGCATCGATGTACTCAACTGTGTGTAAGCTATTTAACTTTTGCTAGCAGATTTTATAGTCTGTTTTATGGATATTTTAAACCGATGAATCTAGCTATGCATATTATTTCTAAGCAACTCAACATTTTCTATAGAAAGTAATCAACTCTGAGGTTCATAAATCACTATTGGTCTTGGTGTTGAATCTATTTTAAGATGCTATAAAATAACAAAAGGAAAAAGAATAAATTAAATCTTATGCAATAATTTTACATGAAGGATCTCAATATATATTTATTGACTGCCTTGTTATGAATCACTATTAAATCAGCTTTTATTTTGAAAACTTGAAGTATTTGTTAATTAAACTTTTTGAATAAAATTGGTGAAGTTCGAGTACTAGTAATTGTATATATAATTATCAATCTTTTTATTTTCATGTTCGGTATCCAAAATTTATATTGTAATCTAACTAATTTGTATATTTTTTTTATCAAGCAAAGATCATCTTTAGTCTAACATTGAGTGAATACTTCTATGTTAAATCATGATATGATAACATGTTTAGTTGATTGCTAATTATAAGACATATAATTTTTGTGAACATATATCTCAATAAAATGAAATGAAATGTTTTCAATAAATAAATAAAAATAAAATAAAATAAAATGATGAGTCCCACCTCCCACACTTTTTGACTTGAATTACACTAGTTAGTCGGGGCTCGAGGCTGGGATATGGGGGCTCAAGGCTGGGATATGGGGGCTTCGAGGCACGACATCTCGAGGCTTCTGGGTTGGGGACCTCGGGGTGCGATACCGTGAGGCTGGGGGGTCCTCAGGGTGAGACTCCTCAAGATTGGGGGTAAGAGGGCCTCGGGGCGGGATGCCTCTATCCAGGGGGTGGAGGGCCTCGAGGCGCGACACCTTGAGGTCGGGAGTGGGGGGCTTGGGGCGCAACGCCTCGAGGCTCTGAGGGGACCTTGAGGTGCGATGCCTCGAGGCTTGGAGAGGGCCTCATGGAGCGACGCCTCGAGACCGGGGCAGGAAGGTCCTGGGGGCGCGAAGTCTGGACATTGGGGCAGTGGGGGCCTCCGACACGATGCCTCGAGTCAGGGCGAGGGGTGCGACGCCTCGAGGATGGGGCAGAGAGGACTAGGGGACGCGATGCCTGGAGGTTGAGACGGGGGACCTGGGGCGCGACGCCTGGAGGCTGGGGCAGTGCGATGTCTTGAGATAGGGGTAGGGGGCCTCAGGGCGGAGGTTCTTAGGGCGCGATGCCTCGAGGCAGGGGTAGGGTGATAAGGCCTCGGGGCGCGATACCTTAAGGGTGAAGCCTCACAGCGCGAGGCCTCAAGGGTGGGGTGAAGAGGCCTTGAGGTACTAAGCCTCGAGGACCCTCGAAGGCGGGGCCGACCTCGAGGGCCCTTGGAGGCAGGAGGTCGGCCTTGAGTATTTGTGAAGGGGCCGAATTTGGGGCGCGATACCTTCCTCTCGGTGCGAGGCCTCGAGGGTGGGGTGGAGAACCTCGGGGTACTAGGCCTCGAGGTCCCTCGAAGGCGGGGCCGACCTCGAAATCCCTTGGAGGTGGGAGGTCGGCCTCGAGTCTTTATGAAGGGGCCGACTTCGGGGCTGAGGCGGGGGTGGACTAGGGGCATGGGTTGCCTCAAGGTCGTGGGGAGTCCTCAAGGTCACGTGGGCAGCCTTGGGGCACGGGTGGCAGCCAAAATTGTAAAAAAATCATATCTGAGAAACATACATGTATTTTCAAAGATCATATACACATTATGCATCAAAATATAAAATTGGGATACATCAAAATTGAACATGAGATACATCTAAAAAATCATATACAAAAGCTCATTTACAAGATCTATCGCTTATGTAACAGATGAATAATATACACATACCTCACAATCACATTTAGCCGTCTACGATTAAAGAAAAAAACACAATTGAATGATTAAAGCATTGCTTACAATTCTGCTCGAATCATCTTATTGCTCGAATTGTGCAGTTACGACAGTATTCATTCTAGCAACAATGGAGGACGACTAATGATGGTAAAGAATGTGGTTGGAGAGAAGGGAGAAAGACCAATAATGGTGGTGGAGGACGTGGGTGGAGATCAGAAGGGAGCAAGACTGAGGATGGAAGATGAGAATTAAGGAGTTTAAATTTTAAGATAATTTAAGGGATTTGTGTATCTGATTTAACTTTTAAAAATATATAGTATAAAATTAAAAAGTGATATATTTTAAAATTGGTAAAAGATTATACATATGGTAGTTAAGTATGTAGTTTTAAGGGGGAATACAATTATTTGAAAGATCAAGGTGAAATAACTTATAAATAAATCATCTACAATTTTTCAAGGATAAATTTTTGAAATATGTAAAAGACTTCCATGCTAGAATGTCCCTGATTTAAAGAAGTACATCCCATCGTCACGCTGACATTGATCTCCAAATGGCAAATATGACTACGTATGATGTTATTATAGACCTACATGAGCACATAATAGTGGTTAAAGTAATGGCTTGGCTTCATACGAGATTGAATTAGTTCTGATCGAGTAAATTGACAAATCTTATGACACTTGGTTATTTACTTGCAAAGTTGATTGTGTATAAAGAACAACTCCATCCATTAAATAATCAAAGATGAATTACATCTGTAGAAAGAACATCTCCATCTATTAAGTCGTCAAAGATGAATAACGTAGTATTGTTGGCGCTATTATTAAGATCAGATGATATACTTTTGTACATTAGAACCAAATGAGTGATAAAGATACATATTTTAGTTGGTACCTCAAGTATCATTATCATTAAGTTTTTTAATACAAGTATGGCAAGCTTTGTTAGTAGCATTTGACTTGTTCCACATTTGACATACTAAACATAGAGGTGACCCCATTGCATTCAAATCCATATAGTTGTGTTTGTAATAAGAATAAGTAAATCACAACCAAGCATAAAGAAGTATTGCAAGGGCAACAAATGCCACTTTTTGAAAAGGTATAAATATGTATACATAAATATAAGAGAGTCATGGTGTTATCTTTGAAACAAACAGAAAGACAATAACAAGACAACCAAGTGCCCAGGGCCAGCACAAAAGTCTTAACAAGACCATTCTGACAAAAGATCAGAAGCTAGCGATTTCATACCTTTCAGTAAGCCTCTCCTTCAAAGATAAATGCCCCAAGAATTTTGGCTTAAGAAGATAAAGTTGGGGGGCTGCATGGGGAAGTAGAACTAAAATTACCCAGGCCTATATAATAAATAACCATGACAGAAGAACATAAGATAAAGAAAAGAAAATACTTGTGTCCCCAACAAAACAAAATATACATCCCAATAAAATCAAGCTTCAAGCTACAAACATGCTTAAAGAAATTATAATTCTATTATCAATTTTGTTTGTTCTCTTTTTATTCCCTGTCTATTTCCTTCATGAGATGTCATATAGCCACTGCCAACACTATAGACTAAATTCATTGATTGCTTGAAGAAGCACAACAACTACCTCTTCACTCTAGAAGAGTTAACTCTTTAACTTGGATTTCCAAGTGGCGTTGGTTGTGAATGTTGAGCATCAGCTTGTTCAACCATCTCATTGTCGAACTGCGGAAATGGACTACTTAATTTAGTAGATGATGATCTACTAAGATGTGCCTCAGCGTTTTCATGTCCTGTAATCTTATAATCAAATACAACACGTTGGAGATTTTTTGCAAGAAAATCAGGACTAGACATTTGAAGAGATTGAGGACTTCACATGGTTCAATTATGTACTGATGGTGGTATCAGCCAATGAGACCAGTCATTTCTTCGCCTTAATTTTTCACCCTGTAACACCAGGAAGAAAAATTGTAAGACTCATAAACAGTTTAGAGACAAAATACTATCTTGTATTTCTAATTTTAGTATAAACACTACACTTGAAGCCCATTTGGATTGGCTTGAAAAAGCAACTTTTAAGAAATAACTTTTTGAAGTTAAAACTTCAATAATTTTTTAATTAAGTCAAAAATAAAAAGTAGGGAGAATCCTACTTTTGACATTTAACTTAATTGAAGTTATTTAAATTTGTCAAACACTCCCAAAAGCTAAAAATTGACCAACTTTTGAGTCAATCCAAACATGCTCTGATACTCCCTCCATCCCATTTTCTGTGACACCCTTTCCTTTTCAGTCCGTCCCAAAAAGAATGTCACCTTACTATAATTGAAAATAATTTAACTTTAAAATTTCTCTTTTATCCTTAATGAAATGATTGACCAACTTTTAAAAGTTCTCTTTTTTTCATGATTACGTGCCAAGTCAAAGGAAACCACATAAAAATGGGACATAGGGAGCATGTTCCTAGTTATGAAAGCACTGGACACCAAAATAGGTCCATAAAAGAGTGTAAATACAAATGCTACCCAAGTATTTTCATGGTTAGGATAAGGACATCAAGCAATTTTCTAATTCTCTAAAGCACTAAACAATCTTAATCAGCTTAAGAGGTCATCAGCAAACCAACTCATTCAATAAATCAACCAGCACAACTGTGAACCTAAAACACATTAACAAAGATGAATTGCAAATCATTATTTTGTTTCTAGCATGATCAACTTCAAAGAACATGATAGGAAATGCACAAGACTATTGAATTCTTAAAACTATTTACAAGGGAAACAGGCTCTAGGTGTACACAAGATTCCATAATCACATTATCTGATGTCTTTAGCAAGTGCTCCATTCTTTTACAACACAAGCACTTCACCGAAAAATTCAAACAACACACAGTGAACTTTTTTTTGGCCAAAACAAATAGAGACTAAAACCCTAAAAAGACCAAAAACCATATATAGAAATAGAAGGGATACCTTCACTTCTACAACAGTAGAGGACCTCACGACATTCAGTATCAATTGTATATTATCCGTCAACTCCATTACCTGCAAAAATAAAAAATTCTATTCTTATCTTAAAATAAACAATTTGAGATATCTTGTTGCCTGTAAATGAACAGTGGAACCACAAATCGAGGTGAAATATATTTTGAATTCTATATTAAATTCAACTAATTTAATTTAGACTCCGCATTAATCACAAAATTTCTTATGTTACCTTCTCAAAAAAAAAATCATGAAATTTCTTATCTCCCGTACTTAATAATTTCCACAAGCACAAATTCTACTTCTTATATGACCAAAATTTCTTTCATGAAATACATATACCTCAATTCGTATAGAAATTCATAAAAATAGATTTGATTGTAGTGTGTAATTGTTATGCACACATAATTGGCAGGCAAAAAGTAAGCCAGATTTTTCACAGCAATCAAAGTTATCACAAGGAAAAGGCTGAAGGCATTCATCAAGTGATGTTGCACTATGATATACTGAAGAATAGTTGATCTAAAAAATATTCACACATTTCTTCGCGGGCCTTCACCTCAATCTCAAAAGATTAATTATCTAACATATGTCACGACAATGGCAGCAAAAAGGGCATAGAAAACTATCACAGAAAAGGTTATTATGCAGACAAAACACCGGTAAGAACCAAAATCATACAGTCAAGTACAAACTTCCTAAAATGTGGTACAGATCGTCATCCTTTATATTATCTTAGAAAATCAAGTGTTCAGCGAACTAGCATGTCAGAATATTTGAGTTAGTGTTGAGTTTATCCCTCATTGTGTAGATATAGGATGTGAATTACATCTCCCCCTATGAATAAGTTTGTCCTGTATTTTCCATTTTCATCAAATCCTCAATAAATATCTTAACTTCTCCTATTTTCTCACATATTAGGACAACCCTTCATTGTTCATACGATTTTCAGCTGTCAATATTTTCAAGGAATCACCTTTTTAAGTTATACTCCTTGGACAACAAAGTTTAACAAAAGCAGTCCTACCCTACAACCTACTGTGTCCAGATCACCTTGTAACAGAGAGCATTCACATATTGCATTCATAACCATCCATCAAACATATACTGACTCAACATCACCCAATTGTACTATATACGTAGAACATTGGTATATCCAACAAATATTATATGCAAACAGTCATTTATTTGACATGAATTTCTGCTGATGATAAATAAGTTGTTCAGTTTAGTGACCTCAAAAACTCCAAATTAATACACTGAACATTCATACTTTGAAAAAGAATCTGGATAAAGCCCCACATAACATAGTTATACCGTAAAATGATCAAAATCATTCAATTGCTTACAACTACCTGTCATATCATGGACCTGCCGAAAAAAAAGGGAAACATCATGCAACTCTGCAAGTGTTCCACCACAATTACTTCGGACAATGCAGGAATTTTCCTCCCAAAGAAAGGAGTTTATAGTCCTCACTAATTCTACTCTTTTTTCCTCTTGTAATACTATTTGAGAGAAAGGTTAACAGTGATAAGAGAGATAGAGACAGAGGTCTGGCTCTTTTCCACTGATTTCATGTTTAACTATGTCCTATTTTAACTAAAATTCTATTATGCAGATACCAAATCTTGAGTACAACCTAAGAATCTCGTAAACAAGTTGTTACAGAAGACTAAAAAGGCTCATCATTTATACCAAAAAAATGTACAAATAGAAAAGGGAAGTCTAAAGGATAAGATACAAAAACATCATCACAAGTCGGCAATCCCCCTCTTTCTATCCCTGTTAGAGTAAAAGATATCATTGCGATTTTTTAACCAATAAAAAAGGAGCCAAGGCCATTAAACAGGATCAACAACATTATTAACAATTACCAACAATAACATGAATTAATACGTGAAGATGCATTTTCAAAAAACTGAGCTACTAATACACATGAAAATACAAGTCAAGAACTAAGAGACAAGAAAATACTCCAAACAACTCACTTTCTTGAATCCTGCTATTAGCGTAACTGGAACCCATCCCTGTTCATCCATCTTCTCTCGCAAGAACGCGTCCTTAATTAAATTCTCAATACTGCAACAAAATTTAGGGACAAGAAGAGATCAGAATACGAAAACAATTAAGGAGTTAGCAAATAAGAGCAATTACAAGCAAATAGAACAAAGAAGCATTTACCTGAAATAATAATCTATCTGGTTCACTATTCTAGTGTGCAACTGGGTATCTACATGAATGTCGACAGGTGGTACAGGAGAAAACATAGGCATTCTTAGTGAATCAGGGAACACACCTGGAAAATAAAATAATGGTGAAACTTATGCATATTGGTTAAAGTATTAGTTGAGAGACAAAATGGGGTTTACTACCTCGGAGAAAATATTTCAAGAGTAAAACATCTCACCAGAGTAAACCATGGGAGGTCGATAGGACTGTACATGCATGGGGATAGGTATAAAAGGTGGACACGTATGAGGTGGGCCCCCCATAAATGGCTTAACTGAACCTCTATGTGGTTGCATGTGTGCATCCATATTCCCCCATCTTCTTTTGGGTTTCCAGTCCTGATTTCGACGATCCTGATCACGCCTACCCCCATAACCATTATGATACATGTCATCTTCAAGGGTGTGTGGAACAACATTGCCTCTCCTATTTGCATTTCGTTGATGTTGGTAATCATTTCCACCATGTGATTGAGATCCAAATCCTCCCCATTGTCCACCAGTCCTATAATTATTATTATCCCTAGAAGAAGACTCAACACTAGAGTTACCTGACTTGACAAAATTATTATGCACTGTTTTCACCTCAAGACCTTGTGTTTGTTGCTGAGAAAAACCACCATTGGCTGATGCATTATGGTTTAAATTACCATCACCGCGCTTCATAGATCTTTGGCGGCTGAGTACAACATGGTTTGGCATAGTGTTAGGGTTCACATTAGTAGTATTAGCTTGCCTATGAGAAGCTGATGTCATCCCAGTGCCCTATAAGATCCACAAATTAAAATATAAATGAGCTTCTGGAACTAGTGTGGACTATTAATACATACACAGGTTGCTCTAGCATGTACACACATAACCAGAAAAAATGTATAATTAAAATATAGGACATGCAATAAAACAACGAGAACCGAGCAACAAATAGAGCAAAAAGAACATCAATTAGTGCACCTTAAACCTAAGGTAGTTAACATCAGATATTTAATCCTCAAATCCTAAACTAATTAGTTAGAGCACAATATAGAGAAAAGGAATGGGAATAACCTGTGTTACATAAATTGATCCGTCCGACAGAGATTTGAGTGAATAAGAAGAAGGCAATTTAAGTGAAGCCTTAGTGGAGTCAGAGAGAGTAGGCCAAGAGACAACACCCATAACAGGACTAACATCAGCTGCACCATTAGAGGGTTTATTCCAAGCCGGCTTTTTAGCCCCATTGCTGTTGGTGTCACTCTCAAGTTGAGTGTCTATAACATCTTCTGGCGATAAGGAAGACGCATTACTGGTTGTCACCACTTCATCAGGAGGTGAACAATCAGAGGAGTGAACAACTTGTTCACAAGACGCCGAAGGAGAAAGTGGAGGTGAAGAGGAGGTGACCGCAACGGTAGATTCTGATTCACCAGTGCGAACAACTTGTATCCAAGGTGAGGAAACACCACGTGCGGCTGATGATCGCCGTGATTGTTGTGGACTGTTGGGACCATCGGCGCCGATTTCGGTGCCGGTATGAGAGTGATGTACCGGAGCCGGGTTAGTATTAGGTGTAGCCATCATAAAAACTAGGTTTTTTTTGTACGGACTAAAAATAAAATCAAAAGTGATCTCCGTAAATCTCTGGAAGACAGATTCTATTTAGTTCCCTCTATCATACTTGCAAATCTGTTAGACTGTTCCCAAAGAACAAATAAACAAATATTGAATTGGTCAAAATTTTCTACAGAAACACTGAAAATCAATTAATGCAAATAAAAGTTAGAGATTATTATAACTGATAAACAACAATTGAAGATCATTTTGCACCAAAACAAACTCACAGAGTAGAGAGAGACGAGCTTTTTCTCTCTTCCTCTCTCCTCCGAGCTTTTTCTCTCTCCTCTTCCTCTTGTGTTTGTGTTTATGTTTATATTGGAGTGGTACTTTTTTTCTTTGCTTTAATAGCAGTTAGAGAAACCCAAACCAAATTGTAGTAGAAAACTTAGATTTACAAAAATGCCCTTGTTCTAGAGTTTATTTTGCGGTAAAAAAACTAGTTTCATCCGCATGATTTTGATTGGGATTTTTACCATCGTTAGAGTTATAATATACTAGTCATTAAATATCACTATACATACTATAAATATATATTACCATAGCAATTATAAAAAATTTAGACAAACAATAACATTACACCAAGGTTAACTTGTAATAATAAATGATTTCTCTCGAGTAAATTTCATTTTATTCTTTTAATATTTAAAATTAAAAATAATATCTTTTCACGTATTGAACAACGATAATTTCACAATTTTCTCGACAGATAATCAAAATTTAGGATGGTCTGTTAGAGTTTATCTCTATTTGAATTATCTGCTTATACGTTACGCTGTTTGAGAGTTGTCGTGTAGCATTTATAAACAACACATCAATCTCTACAAACTTTTCACGTTTTTATTTAAATTTTGAATTTAATTATCTAGTAATAATTAAAGGGGTATTATGTGAATTCAAAATCTTCCTAGTGACATGAGTCTATCTAAACTTGATGATTCCCTTATGTGATTCGATATATTAGTTTGACCTGGATATTTTCATAAATTTATTTAATATTTAGCTCAAAATAAATAATGAATTAATATAAAAGTTAAATATTGAATCACCAAATCAAATATTGGTCAACAAAAATAATTATGGGATATTAATAATTTCTAATTCAATTTAAATGTTAAATTATTAATTTTTAAGAAACAATTGCATATGACATAAAATTGTAATCTTTATAATTTTATATAACGTCTAAAATTTTGTATTTACGTAAAAATTATTTCTATATTGGATAAACTAAATATTTGGCACCAACTATCATAATAAAATTTGAGTCCCCTCCATTTGGTCAAGATACCTTTTCGTTTCTCTTCTTAAATTATTTTGATTGATTCGAAAATTAGTATTTAATCATAAGAACATGAAAAGCCATTTTTTTTACCTTTCACTTTCCTTATTTTTTTCCTCCAAATTTTGTTCTTTTTAATTATTATTATTATTTTTATATAAAAACGACCTTGTTTTAAATTATATTTTATTTTTTTAGAAAATTTAATATTATTTGTTAAAATTATAACTAAACCATACTCGCTTCAATTTCAAAATTCTCAAATAAAATAAAAAAGTAATATGCAGTAGCCTGTATATGAGATTAAACATATGACATTGTATTCTATCAAGTCGACAAGTTAGGTTAGTTTGCTAGTTTTTAGTAATTTAGGAATATAACTTATATCAAGAAAAAAAGCATTCAAATTTTAAATATTTTTTGTTGAAAAAGACTGACAAACGATGAATGATAATACGGTTTAATTGTATTAAGAGGTTATTTGTAATTATTCAATAAATGACTTGATTGTCTAAAATGTTTTTTAAAAAATAAATAAATTTCACTTTAATCTCTTAATATTTAAGATTTGAAAATAATCTTTCACGTGTAAAACGACAATATTTTCACAACTTTCTCAACAGATACTCAGACAGTCCAAATTTAGAATGGTATATTCGAGGTCATCTCATATGAATTTTCCGTTTATATATCACGTGATTTGAAATTATCGTGTAGCATTTATAAGAGACACATCGATCACTTTAGACATTTTACGTTTCCGTTTAAATTTTAAATTTGGTTATCTAATAATAAGTGGACATGGCATTATGTGAATATAAAATCTTCCTACTACTGATATGAGCCTAGCTACTATCTAAATGCAAAGAAGTTTACGCTTGATGATTTACTAAAGTAGTTCATATATTAGTTTGATTTTGAGTCTTTTATAAATTGATTTAACATTTTACTTAAGAAAAATTAATGAATCTACCTAAAAGTTAAATATTGAATTACCAAATCAAATATTCATTAATAAAATAATTAAGAAATATTGATCCTTTTTAATACAATTAACAAACAATTACATATAAGATTAAAATTGTAATATTTACAATTTAATGTAACGACTAGAACTTTAAATTTACCAACGAACCATTACTTTCAATATTTGATCAATTAAATATTTGGTACCAACTATCATAATGAGATTTGAGTCTATCAATTTTGCCAAGATATTTTTTTTTTATTTTTTCTTGTTAATTTTTTTTTGTTTATTCGAAAATTGATATTTGATCATAAAAATAGTGATTTTTTTTACCTTTTTACTTTTATTATTTATTTATTTCCAAATTTTATACTTTTTAATTACTATTATCTTTTTATATATATATAAATATATAAATGACCTTATTTAAACTATGTCTCCTTTTTCTTAGAAAATCAAATATTATTTGTAAAAACTATAACCAAATTATCCTTAACTTCAACTTCAATTTTTTCAAAAAAAAAGCACTTATATAATAGTATGCAGTAACCCGTATATGAAATTTAATATATGACATTATATTCTATCTATTTCGATCTTGGGACAAATTTAACATATATATTTCAAGTAGTCAAGATATGTAATTATGCTAGATTTTAGTGATTTGGGATATAACTTATTATTGCAAATCTGTGTTATAAAACCAAAAATTATTGATTCTAATAAATTATTCAGAAACACGAAGTAACTGAAATTTATAGAACCAGTAAGAGAGATGAACAGAAAGTTAATTAACAAAAAACTAAAATCTGTAAAAACGTACCAGAATCTTGAAAAAATCTTTTAAATCAGAAAAAGATCAAGTCCACTGAACTCACAGTATCCCCTTAAGAAAATTATTCCCCTCTAGTATCTGAGGTTTGATTTGGAATATAACCTCCCAGGGTAAAATGATCTTAATTAGCAGAGTGTAGATACCAAAAACTCTACTGTCAGCGAACCAATCCACAGCAGAAAAGTACACGAAGAAAAATGTGTGCAGAAGAAGAAGAAGAAGATCAGAAAATTCGTAAGTGAATAATTTGAAGAATGAATGGTACTTATAGGCAAGAAGAACAGGTTCTGAAAGGTTGCAACCTTTTCAGAATCCACACGACCATTGATGAAATTTTGCAACCTTTCAAATGGTAATGACTGTTCTTGAAAGTTGCAACCTTTCAGAACAGTCATGGAGGGAAAATTAAATAAAATTGGGAAAGTTCAAATAAAACGGGTCGCGCGCAGATCCGAGTCGGGTCGGGTTAATATAAAAAAAAATGAAAAACGTTTCTGTGATCAACTAATTAATTGAAAACATTTTTGGCTATTTAATTAATTAATTAAATAAATAAATAAATAAATAAATAATTAAACAAACTTTGTCCAAAAAATAATCTCTCGATCGATCATTTGCCGAAGCCGTAGCCGAGACGAGACGAGCGAGCGACGACGATGACGACGCGAAGGGGGTCCCTCTTTCCAACCCTTTTAACAATTAATAGGAGTGTTTCTATATTTAAACTCTCCTATTTTTCTTTCCACCACCGATGAGGGACAAATGCCTTTTCATTAAAGCATAAGAGGACTTTTCAAATTCCCAACTCTTCAAGTTCTTAACTTTTCAAATTCCTCTCTTTTCCTTTATTTCCCATCAATTCTTGCTACATACCCAACAATCCCCCACATTGATGGGGAAAGATTATAGCATAGGAATGTACGGACAATTGTGTAATTTACAGGCAAGGATTAATTGCATCTGGATAAGTAGGTTTTCCCTTGGACTTTTCGCAGTGAACATATGTCGGATATACTCGGTCAATCGGTAGATGTGATATCTTTGAACCGTCGAGCTTTGGTGTATACCTAGACAACCATATGTCACACAATTAATCCTTTACTGTTTATGGTTCTTACGGTTGTGTTCGTTTCAGCCATGAACACCTCCTGGTTTCATGAGTGTATAGAGAATAGGCTTTTGACATAAAATTCTCTTTGAAGCGGCTTTCACTTCACACTCACATAGGTGATTTCTAACCGTATCATCTCGTAGATACACTATTTGGTCAAATCTACCAAACTTAGCAAATCATTACAAACTTTAAGCTTTATTACCTCATTAACAAGCCTTAAAGTCTTAACCTTGTTCCTGAACATTGTCTTCATCATTAAAATGGATTGAGTTAATTGACAATGTCGAACCGTCAGCCACAACTTTGTTTTTCTCCTAGAATCTAGCTCTTAGGATCTCCAGTCTTCTAGATAGAGTTACCGTTATGCTGACTTGTCCTAAGCCGTAAACCCACTCACTTAGATGATCTTTCAACTGCCTCTCTCACTAGGCCTTTCGTTAGTGGATCTGACACATTATCGCTTGACTTTACATAGTCAATTGTGATAATTAATGCAAAGCATAATGTTGTGTATATTTTAGATAACCCAACACCGTTTCATTGCCATCAGTGAGTTTGATTGCGATTACTAGTGAACCGACTCAGTTTATTAATAGCACATGCATCTGATCGCGTACATTCATAATGTACATCAAATCTCCAACACTCTGGCTATATTCCAATTGAGAGTCACTTTGACCTTCATCTTTTAAATGTACAACTTAAATCAATTGGAGTTTTGACAACATTGAAATTCAAGTACTGAACTTATCCAATACTTTTTCAATATAATGAGATTGAGATTGCTAGTCCCTGGGAGTTTTGATAATCCTGACCCCTAGATCAAATCAGCAACTCCTAAGTCCTTCATATCGAACTTGCTGGACAGCATGCGCTTAGTAGCATTTATATCGTCATGTATTTACTCATTATACATGTCATCAACATACAAACAAACATGATTTCATGATTCATAACATTTTAATGTAAACACATTTATCACATTCGTTAATCTTGAATCCATTTGCCAACATTGTTTGGTCAAATTAGCATGCCATTGTTTGGGTGCTTGCTTGAGTCCATAAAGTGACTTCACAAGTCTGCACACTTTCTTTTC